>OZ005743.1:117066681-117666681 GCA_963930735.1 Dioctria linearis | reverse complement strand
TCCCTAAATTTAAGTAAATACTAATCAAAAATTTACCTCAACATATCCAGAAAGTGGGAAGTCCCTTCTTTGGGGGTGTCCTTCAAAACCATAATCGGTAAGAATTCGTCTTAGATCAGGATGATTTGCAAAGAACACTCCATACATGTCCCAAATTTCACGCTCATACCAATTTGCAGCTTTGAATACATCACATGCTGAATCTATAGGAGTTAACTCGTCTGTATAAGTTTTGACACGAATTCTAGAATTGTATCGCAGCGACAAAAGATTGTAAATGATTTCAAAACGATATTCACGACAAGGAACATCCATTCCGGCGATATCAGCTAAACTAGCAAACTGTGCATTATGGTGATCCTTTAGAAATTGAAGAACAGGCACCACTCCATCGGGACAAATTAGAATTTCTAATTCATCTCCAGCTGTTAGCTGTACTTTTTGGACATATTTTGGTAAACATTCAGCTACATACTTTCCAAAGTCTGTGAGTTGAACTCTTGCAGCCTCATTTTGCTTTCGAATTGTTGCTAAATTTATTAAAATAATTACGGTTTAATTCTTGTCTATTTAAATTAAATGTAAGTTACGTCTTGATTCCTCAGTTTTAACTGGTTCTGTTGCTGCCAACCTTAAAACGGTCCTAGAAATCGTTCCTAGAAAAATTAGATAATTTGCAATTCGTTAGGAAACTAGACAAATAATTGCTACCATTTTTCCCTAAAAGTGCACTTTTTGCAGAAGAAGTCAATGTTCTCAAAATTGATGCCATAAAAATGATTTATTCAAGCACAGGCTTGAAAAGTTCTTCTCAAAATTCTTTTGACAGCTGATTTTTAAAATGTTTACATAACCATATAACCCAAAGAACCGTCAGCAGTTTATTTACGGCGGTGCTAAACATTAATGTAATTACCACGTTTACATAACATATAAATTGAAGCTCAAATTTTGCTTTTGTCTAAACGGCAGCCCTATTCAGTATTCTGTTTATATTTGGATGTCATTTCATGGTCAGGGTTTGAGACAAATTGCTAAATCTTGTGCTTTATCTTTATACAATCACATGCAGATGGATCATTTGGCAGCTGCCTGACATGCATGAAAGTTCTTAGTTCAAACAATATGCCTAATATAAATCCACTAGCATTAACTGCCATCTTGAACGCACTCAATGTTCCTTACTAAAATTTCAATTGTTAAATTTTTTTATAAATTTGAATTGAACCGCTGTCATAACACCGCAAAAACCGAGAAAATTTTAGGAACAAATTCCGGTTCATATAAGAGCCGCTGTAAAATGAAACGAGAACTGAAACATGACAGCCGTGAGAATAGTGCCCCATTAAAGAAAATATCCGTGTTCGTCTTCGTAGCGTAGCGTCCCAAATTTCAATTGGAATTTGGAAGCAAAATTACCAAGGAACTGGAACATTTTTTGAAATTCGTAAGGAACGGTGAAAGCTTATACATTTATAAACAATCCTTTGTAAATAGGTGGAAAGATGAACCACTTAAAGTGGATGGGCCACACGTCCACTATCTTTGAAATCCAAAGAAGTCTTTATGATGATGCCAACACATGTGACATTGCCATTTCGTGCGGTGGAAAAATCCATCGGGCTCATCGTTTTATATTATGTTCTTGTAGTGATTATTTTCGGGACATGCTTTTGGATATTCCGCTAGGACAGGATACGACAATTATAATACCTGATCTTAGAGAAATAATTCTGGAAAAAGTACTCAATTTCATTTATTTGGGTGAAGTTTCTGTACGCTCTTCAAATTTATCAGAATTCCTTGAAGCAATGAATCTTCTTGGGATCAAAAGTGCTATCAGTTTTGATTGTCATATGAACAAAAAGAAGCCACCCAATGTCTTGGTTTCCGTTGAGGAAGAACCTATTGATGTTGATAAGGCTACTGCAGACGATGAGGTAATTAGATACAAACAGACAACAAAAATTAAATAAACCTTGTTAAATTTTCAGGAGCCTGGTCCCGTAGAACCATGCGCCACAAAAGATTTTGAGTATTTGGAAGTTTATAATAATGAAGAAGCAAAAGTTGGACAGTTCACTATAGAACACATCGAGCAAGATTCCAATGGTGATTACATTTTAACAGAGAACTCAGAAAACTCATTTCCCTTGGGCGAAGAAAAGCCACAATTAGAAGCAAAGCACGAAGAAGAGGCAATGGAATTTACAGAAGAGACCGCAACAGATGATATTGTTGTTGCATTGAAGGAGGAAGAGGATGAAGAGGACGAAGACGATAAATCAATGAATGGCAATGAAAATGGCACCGAACATGAAAAAATGGATAATACTGCTTTTAATGAACTTATGCAATCAAGAAATGACGCATTCAATGGAGCTGTACGATCAGTAATTGAATGCGGAATGAGCCTTCAAAAAGCTGCTACAAAATATAATATATCGAAAACAGTTTTATGGAGGCGTGTCAGGAAGCACCCACAATACCGGATCTATAGAGAGAATCCACTTCTTGAATCGGCAGTAGAGAAACTTCAGAAGGGTGAATCATTGAAGAGCATTAGTCTTGCGCTTGAAATTCCCATGTCTACACTTCATCGCCATAAAATGCGTTTGTTGCAAGAGGGTCGACTTCCAGACCATATTCAGGTGAAAAAACGTGATTCAAAAGAGACCTTAAAAATTAGATTGGCAAAAGCTGTTGAAGCCTGCAGTAATGGAATGTCTCAGAACCATGCTGCTAATGTATTTGGGGTGCCTAAATCGACTTTATGGCGACATTTACAAAAGCAAAAAGAGAAACTTAATATTATTGAAGATGACGGTGACGTCTCCATATCTCTAGCTACATTGACGAAAGAACATATTAAAGAAGACAAGACCGAAATTATTTGCGAAGTTTCTTTGTCCAGTTAAAATGAAATAATTTTTTAGGAAAACGTTATATTTTTTCATTTAGTTAGTTATATAATAAACAGTTCAAACGACCATATGCAATGTTTGTATAATTCAATCAAAATTGACCCTTCAAATTGTTGATTACATATTGTGTGAAATTTCCTCAATAAATTTACATTTGTATCATCAGGGTGAGTTTTATTTTTATTAAAGAGCCAAAAAACGGAAAGACGTCAATATGTATATTGCAGTTATTTTGTCCCATTTGGCGTACATAACCATGATTCGTGTATGGAACAAGAATCCATTCTCAATATTCCACTTCCGTTTAGTTTATTCCTTAGAACTGTTTGTTGTACCTAGAAGGAATACGTTATTTCATTAAAATTAAATATAGGAATATTTTTATATTGATTCAATAATAAATGTTTAACAGCTATCATGTGATTTCTCATTACACGATCTGAAAATAATTGTTCAAGAATTACTAAGTGATTAAATATTTTTCGCTTATATTTATAAAAATAAATCGCGTCTCTTCGAGTAATATGACTTCTCAATACGTCCTTAAATACAGAAAATTCCCCAGCGTTTACGACATCGGGAAAATGTAGTTTTTTGTGGTTTGAAGCTAACACTATAGTTGTGATCTTATGGTTCCGTGCGGTGCACTGCAGAGCACAGGAGATTACGATTTGAACTGATTTGTAGGGTTCATAGAAGTAGAAAAGGTTTTGATTCAACTCATGGAAATTTGATTATTCTCTTTATACTTTTTATACTTTCAAAACCTTTTATGCACTACGACACAATTCAATTTGCAATCTCCTGTCCTGTAGTGCACTGTATGGAACCAAAAACACACAGCTAATATAATGATTAAAATTCGCGGTGCGGAAAGCTGTGAAAAAAAAACAAAAAAATTAATTGACTGTTTCCATATTCACAAGGAAGTTTCTAGTTCTCAAGACGACCAAGGAGGATACCAAGCTAACTAAATTCTAATCTTACTTCAAGTTTTTTTGGTGGATCAAAAGACCCGACACGGACAATTTTTTATATGAAATTTTTATACAATATATCATCTCTGAAATAGGGTTGTCAATAGCTTCGATTTTTCTACTTTTTGTAGAGGAATACATTCAGATCATTTAATACAAAATACGAGTATAATTCTTATAGTAAATGTTTCACTTTTTCAATTCGGAAATTTGTTAAAAATTCAAAAATTAAAAATAATAGTTTGGATCCTAGATGCCTTAAATAATAATGTTAAATTACCTTTATTAAAGAAGCGTTAATTAATCGCCTTAATAGCACCTTGGCTATCAATCCTTTACAATCTACTTGAAACTCAAGTGGAGTTTTTGGTTGAATTATTTCCAATTACTTGACTTGAAATTTACCAAAATTCACAACTTGAATTGTCAACAATAATCTTTTCTTTTTCCTCTTTACCATTTTCATAACGCGCAGACATGAAAATGTTCAAGTACTGCAGTTGCGTTTACATAATTTTTTTCAAGTAAATGGAACAACAATTTTGTGATATACTTGACTCAGGGTATACATGCAGTAAATGCGCGTTTACATATTTTGATTACTTGATCCCTACTTGAAATATACTTTGTCATTTTGTCATATGTAAATAACAATGTATTTGGTCATGTCTAGTCTCGGGCTGGGCCATTGGTGTTCTTTTGTTACTTGCGCTGATTAGTAATTCATACAGTCTGATAGAATATATTTATATTTATGTTTATTCTCTAGTTCAACCATAGGTGTTCTTGGGTTACTTACACCAATTGATAGTTCATTTTGATTGACAGTATTCATTTTGATAGGTAGTATATAGTTATGACCAATCTCAAGTCATTCATCTTGCTTGATGTATATAGTAATGTATATAGTTATGCTTAGTCTTAAATTCAATCATAAGTGTTCTTTGGTTACCTACACTAAAAGGTAATCCTTTTTGTTTGATAGTATGTCTATGTTTATGTTATGTTTAATCTCTAGTCCAACCATATGTGTTCTTTGGTTACCTACACTAGTTGGTAATTCATTTTGTTTAATGTACATAGTTAAGTTTAAGCTTAAGTAATCTTTAAGTGCTCAGTGTTAACTAGTTGCCTATACTAGATATACTAGTTAGTCAACAAGACCCGCTGTTACTTGTCGCCTTTCTATTTTTATATATCTATTTTCTGGCAATATGTAATATCATATTGCAAAATCACACTACAAATCATGCTACAAATCATACTACAATTTTTGTGTTCTTGCTATTGTTTTTAATGTTTTCATTCTTATTCATTTGCTATGGAATTATAATTTTTCTTTTGCTGCTCTAACGCTGCTCCTTGCTACTATAGTTGCTCTAAGCCTCCAATGCTTTGCTCTTAATTGTTTGTGTTTAATTTTGCTAATATATGTTTGTATCTACTATGTAACTCGCTAATATGTGCCCAACGCTCAGCGTGCTTTTGGCACGGGTGCTCAAATAAATAAATGTTTATGTTCATGTTTAAGTTTATGATTCTTTATTTTAATGCCCTCTTTCTTGTACCTACTTCAAGAATTTCGCAATAATCTGGCAATTAATACTCTTCTATATGTTAAGCCATCTTAATATGGGATTAGAACAGTCGGTAGAAACCTGCAGATATCTTTCAGATTAGGCCTTTCGTATGCTGCTATTCCCATAGCATAGTTAGAATTATTTGACTCGTTCAGTCTCATACAGGCGACTTCTAGTTAGTCTCTTACGCCGTAATGATTTTGGAGATAACTTTTACAATCTGTTGTTATGAAACTAACGTGAGTGGGGAATTGAGGACGTTAAGTCCAGCTGACAGCTCACTCCGTAACAAGCGTTACAAGTACAGGGCGGCACGCTAGCACATCGGCTTTTGCGGGAGTGGTAACCCAATCCTGCAGCTGCCACGATACCATAAAAAAAAACTGGGGCCTACAACAAATCAAGCACCACATCCAGTCCTGAAGGGTCCCTTACACCACTTAACGTTTACTTGCGATAAGAACACAGATGGACTGTACTCCTTGCGATTGCCCCTTCCACCCAATGGCATTGCGGGCAATATTTTGCAATGTCCCTATGATGACCTGAAAGATAGAGTAGTGGACGTAGTCGGCCACCAACGAGAAGAAACAACTCCGGGAGAGTGAAGAAAAAAAAAGGAAACTCTACCGTTCAATTACTTTATAAGAATATTTTTATTATTAAATATTGAATCCTATCGTACTTATGAGGATACCTCTTATGGAAGCTATAAACTTATTCTAGTACAACCGTTTGGACAAATCTACATTCAACTTGTTTTCTTTTCTCTTATTTACATCCATTGTATCTGGCTAAGCGAGGGCTATGCATATGACAAACGTTAAACATTAGAATTGTCACAAATGACTCTGAAATGCACTATTTAGTTAAAGTACATACTCGATATTGGAATCACTAACATATATAATATGGACTGCTTAACTTTCTATTTCATGTGAGCTCAATTGCTTGTGTCAATAAAAGTTCTTACGCCGGTGCCAACATTGAAAAAATCATTAGCGGGAAGTTGAAAAAATAAGCGCCCAGCTCGAGAAGTGATTATAATAAAACGTTTAAAACTTCTGCTTTATATCTTATGAATACATTGCCTTTTGTAAAACAATTTTATCAGTAATAACCCTAAATAATTAATTTAAAAACATTTATTTCGATGGACCCATTTACTTATTTGTTGTTTACAGTTCTCCTCAATTGGTACTGAAAGAGTTAGCAATATAGAAGTGAACCCACATTTTGCAGTGCATTTCCATTAACGTAGTCAGTCCATATTATATATGTCAGTGATTGAAATGAACTTGACATAAGACTGTATCGGCACTCAGTGTGTTAAGAAAATACTAGTCATCATGGAGGAGTTCGTTAGGAATGCAACTATACCGCTTATCTAACATGGATCCATGCTGACGTTTACGTGCCGAATATCAAATATGTAACGATTGGGGTCTTATTTTCAAAGTTAGTTTAAAGGCTTGGATTGTCGAAAGATACTTCAATTACCACAAGCGATTAGAATATAGTAATAGTAATCTTGTCAGTATTTAATTCCTAAATCTTAAATGTCACTCATATACCGATTCTGGTTCTATTCTAAAAAATTAGTTTCAATATTTCGGTTTTCAAATTTTAATTCCCAATAACAGTCTTACTAGCCTCAGTAAATGGGTCTTGTTGGATCTCAACATTTGATAATCGATTCCTTAGGTTGGCTTCAACCTAGAAAAATCACGTGCTTTCAGTGCACAGTTGCAATCACAATAACGAAGATAGTCTTAATGTTTGAAATTTAAATTCCATATAGGTACTCAACCAATAATCTTGATTCAAGTAAACTAGGTAAGTAGCTCGCTCACTTCCTAACATCAATACTTAATTTCTAATTTTAGTCGGTGATTCGGCTCAATATAGTAATGTAATATGTAATATTTTTACACTTCTCAAGTGTGATAAAAAAAAACCTAGAAGTATTTTGTTCTAATCTAAATCGTAATATCTAATTTGAAATTCAATAACTGATCTAAAGAGAATAATAATCATATACAGACTTGCGTTGCGTTACAGTGGATCCTCCTATAGTAAATTGCTTAGAAATAGTTACATTCAAATTAGGTGCTTCCAGAGACGATAGGTCACATAGGCTTCCCAAGTAGAACATTACACTGAGGAATGAACGGACAAGCAGTTGCGGGTTCGGTTGCTGATTTTTATGTTATTTATCCAGGTACGACTGATTTGCTGGGAACCTATGCGGCACTTTTTGTCGGCGTCTTATCAGCGTCTTAGTAAATTTTACTTTTTACTTTAAACTTTAATTTTTACTACACCAAATCTTCCTTCGACTGAGGTTGCCCCAACAATTTAGCGGGATGATTAATTGGTATGTAATTAATGCAGATTATTGTATACTACGCTGTGTGGCACTCAAAATCTCAATTGAGGTCAGCGCCAGCGCGTAGAAGTACTAGATGCGACTTAATTACGCTCCACTGGATATGATATAAAACTTAGATTAAAATAAATACCTGGTGGTTTGATTATGTTGGCGATGACTAGGAACACAATATTAAACAATTTAATATTTCACTGAAAATAATTTTACCGGAGTTAAGTAATCGCTCTCGCTGTTCACTCCGTATTCCTTTTTTTTTTGTTCTTTCTCTTTTTCTGTTCCCGATTTTTCCTGATTTTTCTCTCTATCAACTTTTCCTCAGCCAATACAGAACCTAAAAAAGAGACAATATGATCTGGCTTGGGCTCCTACCCTCGTCCGGATAGTGATCCCGCAACAGATGCCATAACCCGGAACGTTGTCCGAAAGCAACGTCCTTCGGAATCTAAGGTTAGTTAGGTTAAGCCTATTAAGTCAATTTTGTTTTTTTTGTGCCAACGTTCTAGATAACGTACAGCCCGTGCATAATTACTTAATAGGGTTTTTTTTGTATGTATCACAGATCTCAAGATCGCTGTAAACAGGATTTGCGGTGGGTGTGAATTAAGCCTCCGTCAAAGGTACTACATATAACCTATCGTCACTCTGCTTTCTTCAGTCACAGCACAATCGTGCTCGGCGCAAATTATTTTCTTTGTGTTTTGTTTTTTTTTATCTTCTATTGGTTCTGACTGGTCAAGGGTTCACTAGTTGATTAACACGTTGAGGGCGGTGGTGGCCGCGGTGGTTTCATTTGCGTACGCACACATGGCTCGTTGAGCGGATGATATAGGACTGATACAGGAAATGGGGCTAAGCATCTTATTACGGCTTTGGAGGTTAGCCAGGGTGGATGGGGCGTCTGGGCCCAATAGTACCCAAAGCTTGAGTCTCAACATCATCAGAGACTCTCACACGCTCTCTCTCTCTCCTCGCCTCTTACTCCGGCGTTGAACGTTCTACGGGTGCTAATATCAAGGTCCTGCGTTGACGATGTTCTCCTTGTTGTTGTTTTTCTTGCTTTTTTGCTTAATAACCTCAAATTAAATAAATTTTCTTCCATCTAGGATTCTAGGTATCACCAGGAGTAGGAAACCACCATAGATATTTTTTTTCCTCTCTGTCCGTCTGTCCGTCTGCAGTCATACCCACAACGTTTTTTTTATTAAGTCATCAAGCATTGAAGGGATGTGGGTGGCAAGGACTCCCCCTAGCCGACTGATCGCTGGCAGCAATTGCTGTGCAGCCATCCACGCATATCCTGGACATGATTTTTGTAACAAGAGGTGTCGGATGCAGTATCTACATATACCCAGGTAGAAGTGGATATAAGTAGATCTGTCGACTGACGCCCTTTGCGATACACAGACCGGAAAAAACTCTTCTTCCTCCTTTTCTCTTCATCGAACTATATTTATTCCATTCGCCAGCTGTCAATCATACAGCAGATGTGAAAAGTGCCAGCACATTCGTCGTGTGGATTCGACCTAGTTTGTTTCTATATGATAGCGCCACACGATACAGCATACCGCGTCTTGTGGGCCTCCGACCATAATAGCAGGGCCGTATGCTTCATCTGTGAACCAGACGATACTGAGAAATGGTCGACTGAGATAGCCGGTCTTAAACATAGGCCTCATATTTGCAGGCACCCAATGTATGACTCGACCCAAGACCATCGTTGTTGCTGTTCTAACTCTAGAAAAGTCACGAAGGCTTGTTAGGGATCGACATCTGTCCCAACATCAAAAGTCAGAGTCGTATTCACAGGCCAACAACCTAAAAAGCCAGTCTGTCAGCACCCTTCTGCCTCCTAATACCGAGATGAGTTGGGGAAGCCTTTAAAATTAGTAACCTAAACCACTGAATGCAAAGCTTCTCTGCTCCTGACATGTCACTCCGACCGCAGATCAACACTCGTTCGAAGGTGTGTCTCCAAGTCCCCACACAGATCGAGTCTCTACGAATTTAAATTAGACAACAAGGGTGCTAGCACTACAGTTCACTGCCTCATTTGAGTGGATGTGGGTGCTGCCATTGGCTCTCTGTCGAGCTCATCCGCCGCGAGCCCTACCTACAAGGTTCTGAACACCTTATAGGCCTTCAATGGATCTCGTCCCGAATACTTCGGTATAGCTCCAGTGAAAGATTCGTGATCAGTACCCTCTTTGTGAGGATGTGAGTGCAGCCGTTGGTTCTCTCATGAGCTCTTCCGCCACCAATCCTACCTACAGGGTCCTGAACAGCTTGCAGGCCTTCACTGGACCTCCTCCAGAATAATTCGGTATAGCTCCAGTGAAGGGTTCATGTTCCTTTAGTAGCCTCTTACGACAAGCAGAACATACCGTAAGAAAATTCGTTTTCCCCTCTCAAAGAGAGGCTTATGCCTCAGAAAATCTTTCAATATTGATTATTAGCTTGTGTGCAAGCTGAAGGTTGTAATGTTGTATCTGTAGAAGGCCAAGGCACAGATTAATGGTTTGAAATTTGTCCCCTGAGAACTAGGTTTACCCTGAACTTCAAAAATTTGTTCGATGAGTGCATAAAACTCCGGGTAAATATTGGGGGGAGGGTGAATTTACAAGGGTGTTTTACACGGTGTCTTCATCGAACAAACTTATTAAATGACTAGTTAAATTTTAGCATGTCTTATTTCTATGACAATCTGCAGATTGTTTTTTAATTGATTATTGAAAGGTTAAATAATTGTTTTACCAAATATAAAAATGAATTAATTTGTTCTCTCCAAATTAACATACCTATGCCATAAATTTACCATCTATTTTATACCATGTTACGACTGCGCCGAAATTACATAAGTAAAGTAATCTTGAAATTATGCGAGGGTGTTCACATCACAAATTAATGAGAAAAGTTGAGAAAAATATGTTAAATACATATTACTATTACAAGGAGTAAAAAATATAAACATTATAATATTTTTTATATGAAAAGGGATTGTCGAAAAAAGCGACGACAGCATATTCAAAGAATTTTAAATTTGCAACGACGAAAAACACAGCTGTAAACAAATGGCGTGCTGAATGGCCTGGATGAGTGCGTTCATTAATTATCACAAACCAATTTTTGGAAAATTACGTGTTTCGAAGGTGATTTTAGAAAATATTTCTAAATTATGTAATTTCGGCTAAGTCTGCCGCCATATTAATGTAAATAAAATATTTGGAGACTATATCGCATAGTTAATTAGTACCTAATTAGGCTAAGGAATTTAGTTACATTTTATTTTCGATATGCTTAAATATTATTACAAGTAAATTTTAAGTTCAATCAACAAATGGTAAAAATTTATACCGAAATCCATGCAGAAATTGACTCGAAAAGAAATAAATTTCAAATATTCCCGAAACGGATATGTAATATTTCAGCAGACATGTTGCGTATTTACCGGTAGAGTTCCAATTTTCAAACATTCCAGAAAGTTTCGTAAGTTTTTCTAAATAGTTGCTAGCACTAGCCACTTGGAGAACTTCTGTCAAAGTTGTAGGATTAATTTATTCAGTGCGAACATAATTTTTTGGAGAAGTTCAGCATTTAGGTTGAATATTTTATTTCTCGGCTGTGTTTAATTTGTTTATCGTATGTCCATCCAGAATTTAAATAAATTTGGTAAGTGAAATATTTTGCAAAAACGTGCAATTTTCATTTGTAATTTGATGAAGTTGGGTTACTCTAAAACAAGATGGCTCCTGTGATGACACTTGTTTTACTTTACTTTTTATCTGGTTAAGGACAAATTTTTCTGGATAGTGGCCTTCTATTTATTTGTAATAAAATAGTTTGATATTGAATCTTTCGTTAATTCCATTCAATAATTTAATACTGCAGTAAGTTCTTTGTTGCTGGGAATATGACGTCATGGGAATTTTGCTTTGTCCTGGATTTTAGATTTTTTACTAAAAGCAAAGCATCGTTAGATAAAGATATTCAGAATGAAAAGAAAAGTATCTGGAATCATTGAAATTTATTTTCCTTGACCCGATGAAAATATTTTTCCACAACACAAAAAGAAACTCTTCGTGCATTGTAGTTGCAGTTTGCATGTGATAGGCGTGATTGGTTTACGTGGAGATATTATTTATTGGTGACCTAAAAAATATCTCTATGGATATATTTATATTTTTTTAAATATGTAACTCTTTATCTTAAACTCCTAAGGACTTATTTATAACACCATCCAAAAATTTGTTATCGTTATTATTAATGATAACTGACCTCTCCCCAAGATAATTGTGAGTTTCCATTATTTTTGGTTATAAATAAAAATCAGCAATTATTAAAACTTAAAAATTACCATGGTTGAAAGCGTGTTTTTACGAGAAAAACTAAATGTTTGTGTAAAGGGTGTGGTTCTAGTTCATTATAAGTATTAATAAGCTCAAATTTTTCGGCTCCCAAAACTGGTCGAATTTCAGTCGTGTAGTGGTACACGTAAAATATGTGTTTTCTATGATTTAGGTACCTTAAAGTTTGAGTAACATTTATTTTTATGAATGGTTCGCACAGAAAAAAATTAAGTATTTCTTTCTTGAACTTGATATAAAGGTGTCATCGGTACCTTTAGAATGTACACAACTGTTTTCCCCAGACGTAAGGTTTTCGATGACTGACGGTGAAAGGCTTCTTAACATAATTATAAGGAAGAAGGATATTGATTTTCTGTCATTGCCAACCAGATTTAATACCTCTAGGTAGTTAAGCGAGAAATACAGTGGTAGCTTTTCCAACCTCTACCGACTTCAGTATAGCTTTAAGAACATTAACCTTGTGAACTCTACCAACTTCTGCAACTAAACATAAACATAAACATAAACATCCATTTATTTGAGCACCCATGCCAAAGGCACGCAGAGCGCCGGGCACATCATAGCAAGTTACATTAGTAGATACACATTACAGCAAAACGAAACATAAACAAGTAAGAGCAGTGGAGGCTAGAGCGTCCATAGTAGCCAATTCATTAAGAATAAACAACACTAAAAATTACAGCAAAATACAATATTTGTAGTGTGATTTATAGTTTGATATAACAAGATTACAATATAATAGCAAAATAGAAAGACTGAACAGACCAGCTACAAGTAGTAGGGGATTATAGCATCTAAGCAATACCTATAGTAAAGGTAACTAATGACTACTTAATGCTGAACTTAAAATAAGCTTAACTATATACATCAGATGACATGAATCATCTCTTATTAGAGGTAAACACAGCACATTTAGCTTGAATTAGCATTTAGAGGATATCAGCAACTAGGTTATACCTATAGTATAGGTAGCTAATGCTGAACTTAAAATAAGCTTAACTATATACATCAGATGACATGAATCATCTCTTATTAGAGGTAAACACAGCACATTTAGCTTGAATTAGCATTTAGAGGATATTAGCAACTAGGTTATACCTATAGTATAGATAGCTAATGACAACTTAAGGTTGAACTTAAAAGTAATACTAACTATATACACCAAATGACAGGAATCATCCCTTGGTAGAGGTAACACCTGAACATTTAACTTTAGCTTCAGATTCAGATTTAACCCAAATATGTACATCGACTTTATATATAGAACGAATTGACAAAATGAACCATCCCCAAGGCTTTTGCTGCTTTACATTAGTTGTAAGACTGACTTGTCTTTATTTGACTTGATTGACTAACTTTGACAGCATTTAATTGGGCTGTTAGCTTGAGAGAATTCCAGTTATTTTGTAATTATTTACTAGGAAGAATAAAGGCGAAGGCCCAATGTACGCGCTGCGTCTTGCGCGTTTTCCGCTTCTTTTGCAGCAGACGCGTGTAGGATATGAGCAAGAACAAATGAACGCGTCGCGTACGTAACTACTCAGATTTATTTATACAAAGAAATAGTGATAGAAAAGCTTAAATTATTAATTAAAAGTGAAATAATGGATATATCAGAGTAATTAAATGTGGCAGTTCTTTCATTTGCAGCTTACGAAGCATATAAACAGTTATAAATCATTCAAAAGAACTGTCAAAGCGTCTGCCGCGCTTTGCTCTACTTTTGCGTCGAATCCAGCAAGCGCGGCAGACATTTGTCCAGTACGAACTTAAACGCGTATATTTTAAACAGTCAATCTGAAAATGTTCGATGGGACAACTTTTATAGCAGAACAGTGGTCGCGTTCACTACCAGTTTACGTAGCGTAGTCGTTAATGACTACGATCGACTATCCTCTTGAGCATAGTCGACTATTTGATACATTCAAAGTGCGGAGTGAACCAAGGTATATAGAAGACAAGTGCTGTGTTCAACTTTTGGCTATAGCTAATTTTGAGCGAAAAATAAAAGCTATAAATGAACAAAAATCATATCTGTATATGTTATCTCAGTTGTCAGAATTTATTGTTCAACTCTTGGCTGTAGCCCGCTATAGCCAAATTGGTTAGTGCTCTGGAGTTAAAGCCAAAGTAGCTTAACGTTTGTTTGTTTAGTTTTTGATGTCAAGTAACCAAAAAAATATTACAATTTTATTACTGTGTGGATATCAACGGTGAAATTTAATAAGCTCAAAGCGAAATAGATTTAAAAAAAAGACAATAAAGTCCAGGCTGCAGTGGTGCATCGCGGTTCGATTTTGAATATTTCTTGTGCCGTTCGATTTCTTAATTCAATCCATTCTTTTATTATATTTGCTATTGCAACTAATTTACTTTTATTACTCGACATAATTCTGACAATGAAATTGAAACAATTTATGGAATGACGCAAGTTTGACACTTACTCACACAAATAAAAGCTTACAGCTCTAGCCAAAAGTTGAACACAGCCAACTTATTCCCATTAAAATATTGATACATTGCAGCTGATGACGTAAATCTGTGACTACTGTATATACATTTTTATAGGAAAGATGGAGATAGTATTGTGTTCTCTGTGCTGTACTTTCCTATACATTTGACAATATTACGTCACCTAATAGGGGAACATGGTTCGTAATGGGACTGCCCAAGGTATATAGATGACAAGATCCATTAAAATGTACACACATTACAGCTGGACTGCGTTCCAAAACAGCTACAGTTGACTTCAATCGTTTCAAAACCCATTAGTCAACTGAAATATGTTAGATGAGTTGACTATTGTGCGTTATGAAGTCAGCTATTGTCAACTGTGGCTACGTTTTGGAATGCACTCCTGATAGCCTGTGACTAATGTATATACATTTTTATAAGAAAGACAGAGGAGAGAGAGTATTGTGTTCTCTGTACCAGGGACCGAAAATAACTTATTATTTTTTTGTGAGCGAAAAAACTCTTTCATAAAATTTTCTAGGAAGTAGCATAGTACAAAGGGGGTCTATGTACAGCACTTAGACTAGCTGCCTACGTTGAAATCAAGGAAGTTTCGATTTTAATATATAAATCTAATCCGAACTGTACAATTTTTTTATATTTCAATTTTAACTGTTAAAAAAAAATACTTATATTATTTTACAGCGATATAAAACTCTTTGCCAGAGTTTTACATATTTCGTCTATTATAAGAATTAAAAATTTGTTTTATTTTTTTCCTCAAAAAATAAAACTCATAATTCGAGTTTTATATTTTCCTCGTCTTATAACAGTCAAAAATGAGTTTTATTTTTTTCCTCAGGAAATAAAACTCATAATTCGAGTTTTATATTTTCCTCATCTTATAACAGTTAAAAATGAGTTTTATTTTTTTCCTCAAGAAATAAAACTCATAATCAGAGTTTTTTATTTTCCTCTGGAAATAAAACTTATCAATGGACGTTCTCTATTTTTGTTGTCATATATTTGTTAGAAGATACAATTTGTCAATTTGTTTAAACAATTTTGTATAGCAACCGTACGAAACAGTTGGCCGATTGGTCCTATTTTTGAACTTAAATTTACATTTTTTTAAAACGGCCGTTTACAGTGAAAAACCAAAGCTATATATAGCAACACCAAGAAGGGGTTGCCGATTCCAATTTTTCTTTCCCTAAGAACCTTACTCGGACAGGTTTATTTCTTGAGGGAAAAAATAAAACTCATTTTTAACTGTTAAATGCTGAGAAAAATGATAAACGCAAATTAAAGAGTTTTATTTCTTGAGGAAAAAAATAAACTCATTTTTAACTGTTAAAAGCTGAGAAAAATGAAAAACTCGAGTTATGAGCTTTATTTTTTGAGAAAAAAAATAAAACTCTTTTTTAAATAAGATAAGACTGTTATTTACTCAGAAGAAAATAAAATTCTCTTTTTAACTGTCTCATTAGAAGATAAAATATAAAATAACAATAACAAAGTGTTAAAACCAGACTTTTAAAATATTTCTTATAACTCTTTCGGTCCCTGCTCTGTACCGCACTTTCCTATACATTTCATAATATTACGTCACCTAATAAGGGAACATGGTTCGAAATGGGAATACTTGTATTCTATATACCTTGGGGAATACATTGTCTTCTATACACCTTGGAGTGAACGATAGTCTGTAGTCAAGCGTAATCGTTTACTGTCAAAATTTGGCGGAGTAAACGCTCGGTAGTGACTCGTAGTCGACAAAAAGTCACTATTTCGGTGGAAGTGAACGCGCCCACTGACATCCCCTACTTTGCACTGGATATTTTCTTCGTCTTACAAATCTATTGAAGTTGAATTGTCATCTGCTCTGTAAAATTGTACTGTCACGATTATTTGTGAAATTTTTGAATTAAATGAATTAAAAGATTTTATTTGGATTATTTGCATAAAGTTTAAGAAATTTCTTTCTATATATCAATAAAGAACATTTATTACGTACGACAGAAATATATTCGATGGACTTCAGTGCTCACAGTTCTCCGCTGCCAGAAAAAGTGCAACACTGAAATGGTCCCATCGCAATCGACATAAGACTCTTTCCTAAATTGTTTAAACAAATTTTTCTTACACAGCTGATCTTATATATTCTACAGAACTGTCGTGAGGTGACAGGTTGAAAAAGTGAACACTGTTTCTCGCTTTAGATACGTAAAAAAATATGAAAAATGAATCAGTCGAGTCTGGCTTAACGCTCACTTAGACCAGAACTTGCCCTATATTATATTGCTATCTCAATGTAAATGTGAATACTTTATCTTGTTGAATCCACCTCAGAACTGAAAATTTTCATTCACAGCAAATAATTTGTGACATTGGACCCAAATAACAACGGTATTTTTCAAAAACTTTGAAGTCTGATAAGTAGTTCTCTGCCCAAAATTGACCTGGGTTGATGATCTTAGGATATTCAGAGTTGTGGTCGGCGTCACAGCAGGCCTGTTGAAATAGCTGTCGTTAATATTCTGGAATCTGTCTTGTTTGGAAAGAATGTTTGCGACGGCTGAAAGCTTCCTGAGTGTTTTTACGGCCTCTCACAGGTTTGGGATTGACAAAATATTTTTACACTACATTTTGCTAGGAGAGACGTGCGAGAAATAAAAGGATAATAAAAGACTATATCACCTTATTGGACGTCATTACACTCATATGTGACTCCATATATCCCTGTTCTTTCTACCACTAAATTCTTAATATTCAATGAAACCCTATTCTGTATTACTTTCAATCCTATGCGTAGCTTTGCAGACTGCAATACTCTTAACCATTCTTATTTTTCGGGAAAGTTGTAGATATTATTCGAAATCAATTTTACACGCTTAGAGCATATAATATAGGAAGCGAAATATCGTGTAAAAACTAGAGCTGAAAGTATCCGGATAATTTGTTATCCGGAATAATTGCGATCCCATTCCTAAAGTCTGGGTATCCGAACTATCCGGATCCAAACTAAGCAAAAAAGTTTCAAAATTTCTTCCAGATTGTTTCACTGGGACTATTAGTTTCCAAATGAAGCAATGCAATTTGAAACAAATATTGAACCTCTTGTTTAGCCTGGATCCGAATAGTTCTGATCTAGATCCGGATCTCAGGAATCGGATCGTTTGCAGATCCGGATATTTGAAAATTCAGATCCAATTTTCACCTTCAGAAAAACCATATCGGTGCGAGGGGAACTTGGGTTTTAATCAAAGGGTGAAAGGCAAGAAGAATTTAACTAATAGTGAATTCTTTTCTGCGACTTGGTGTTAACACTGCCGCCGAATTTGCCATTCTCGTGCTCTTTTCTTCCCTACTAGTGTGGTGAGAAGGAAACAGCCGGGAAATGACAGATTCGGTGGCGCTGATTACACCGAGTCGTAAAAAAGATTCACTATAATGTCGATTTCGATGGGACATCGGTGCAACACCAGTATTGCACTTTTTCCAGCAGTGCAACACTGAAAATGTTCGATGGGACAATTTTTATAGCAGAAGTGCAACACAAGTTTTCCACTATCTTCCCCTACTTTGCGCCGGATATTTTGTCGGTGTTACAAATACATATTCAAGTTGAATTGTCATCTGCTTTGTCAAAGTGTACTGTCGCGATTATTTGTGAAATTTTGGAATTAAATGAATTAAATATTTTTATTTGGGTAATTGGCTTTAAGTTAAGAAGAAATTTGTTTCTATATATCAATAACAATTTATTTCGTTTGACAGTTCCGTGTATATAATACGTGTGCCCACAAATACAAGGAATATGACAAAAATATGTTCGATGGACTTCAGTTCTCCCAGTTCTCCGCTGCCAGAAAAAGTGCAAAACTGAAATGGTTTTTCTCAAAACTGTTTAATTTTGAAGTCTATTTAGTGTAAAGTTTTATAGTGTCACTAGTGCCTGTTAAAATCTTAATATCAATTAAAAAAAACAGAAATGAAGTGCTCGGTCAGTGCTTGCAAATATAAATTGGATTATAAACTAGGGATTCAGGCAACTGCACTATCGAAATTATCTTTTTTGTCAATAGAAGCAAAGATTTATATAAATTAATTATGTCAATTATTTCAAAATACAGTAGAAAAAGTACAATTTTTACCGCACAAAACCTTTGTTTACTTGTTGCAAATTGCAATTTGTTTCGAATAGGGACGGTGTGTAAATACATGTAAAACATAACACAACCAGAATTCATTATGCGAAATCTGGCTTATCACCATTTTTGCTTGTATATTCTAAGGTTTAATCAAGGATTTACCAAGTGAACTTGACATTAGTCAATTTTGTCAATTCGAATTAAACGTCAGATTCGTGTTTTTTGCGCCGGGTTTTGTATTTTGTGTTATTTACATAGTTAAAAAACGTCAAATTGCTCCATTAATTGGGTTAATTTTAAATAAAAACATTTCAAGTGACAATTTAGTGATTAAGCCTTTGACTTACAATGAATTGTAGTGTGTAGTCCTGTTGCAATAATCCTGGGAAGGCGTTCTTCAGGCAAGTTCAAGTCCTGAAATTAAACTAGCAGTTTCTTTTCAGCAAATACATGGAAAAGAAGTAAAAAAGGGAAGAGGAGTAAATATATCAAGATAAGTGTTATATTTCTTTGTTTACGTTTTTGTATTCCCAACTTTTTTTTGTTGAATGTTTCAGTGGCAGTTCACAATTTTGTTTTATTTTAAATAATTTCACCAAACTCCCATCAAAAATATTTCAGATTTACTACTTCCATGAACATAACGAATACATAAACAGAATTCCACCACATAATGGGAAATGCAGCTTTTCGGGCTTATTGCGCTTTTTTAGTTATATGTTTTAAGAACTCAGGGAATTTGTTTTGTGAATTACCGTACTCTCCACTTGTTGATTCTCCCTTGTTTTGTTAGTGGCAAGTCAGAAGAAGAATTGTCAACTTTTATTTATTTATGTAATTCGGTCTACAGAGATTACTTCCAACAGACTATGCTAAATATAACTTAAACTAATACCAAGTAATATTTACATAAGAAATTCAAATAAACAAGAATACAAATAGTATCTAATCAATCAAATTGAAAATAAAATGCAACTAAAGAAGAAGTAATATTAGTATCACTAGACTACGGAAATATTGCTAAAATAAATTAAATAAGCAAGGACTACAAGCACTTAGAAATTACTATCTTTAAACTTTGTACGTTCAAGAGCTAAATACACGTCATTGTCATAAATTTCATTAAAACTACGAGAGCGGTAGGAAATAGATTCATGTTGACCATGAGGGTCGGTGATAAGGCACATGTAGCAAACATCTTGTTCGTTCTAAAAGAAGATCCATGCAATACTTACAGAGATATATGGATCTTGGGGTCTCAGGGTACCTGCTAAGATTTTAAATCACGCGCAAAATGGTCAATTTGGTCGTCTTCCAGTACGGAAGATATGCTAATGAGGGTTATAGCATGTATGAAATCGTATCTACATTTTGTCCCTTAATTGGTATGTAATTAGTTTTTGAGGCCGATAAATGGTTTCGGAGAAGTAAATCCATCCTGTTTAAGGTTGCAAAAATGATCGTTTTATGGTTCCGCACAACAAAAGGAAAAAAACGGATTCTTTATAAGATCACTTGTACATTGGTATTGGTCTGTCTGTCGATCACAGACGTTTTTCACGAAAACGGCATATAGTTACGTAGGAATTTGAAATTTGGCAGAATATTAACCCACAGACGAGTAATAACAGATACGCCTATGGACGAAAGTGATATTCTACAGTATTCAAGAAAAAGATTAGAAGTTTCTGGCTTTGTTACGAAATGAAAAACGTGTATTGCTCCAATATAAAATCAACGATGTCTCGGGCGCTGATGTAAGGAAGCCCCCAATATTTTCATAGAAATTTACTGGAAATTTTTTCTTTAGAAGTTTCATGCATTATTGTATGCCGACAGCGGCACACATGAAAGTACCTATTGCACATATCTAAAAAAATCTCCAGTCGACCACCAAAATGAAAAAAATTCTACCGAATCATTTTTTGTAAATTTCTAAGAAAATATGAATGCTTATTTAACTAGCGCTGAGACAACTTATACAAGTTAACTCACATCAGACTACCGTCTACGCTCATAAAAACTATTATCCACCAAGCACCCGTTTTCGGCCATATTGCATAAAAATTCTAAAGAAAAAATTTCTGGTAATTTTCCAGGAAAAAATTGTGGTCGACTCATCGTTAGTTAGTTTTATATTGGAGCGAGGTCGAGGCACTGCTGGCTCGCTTACCCTTTGGTTACGTCAGCAAATCGAAGCATCGTCCATTTTATATTCGATTCGAGCGAGGCGTTATAAATTTCTGTTCTTTGTCGCCATTGTGTTTGTATGGTTTAGTTTGTCTATACATAAGGCCTATCCAACTAATCCATCCAAATACCAATCTATACACCTCTCAACCGTTGCTTTCATTCGAACAATGGCAACATTTTACGCAGCTGAGAACAAACAACGAAAAATTGCTTCGTTTACGTCATTTTACAAATGAAAATGACAGTCAATCACTGACATATAATAAGAATGGACCTTAGAATATAGAGCAAACAGGAATGGTGATAAGCCAGATTTTGCATAATGGTTGTTTTGGTAGTCCATTTTTACATGTATTTACACGCATCCCTATTCTAAACAAGTTGTCAATTTGTAAAAAGTAAACAAAGGTTTTGTGCGGAGCATCTGTGGTAAAAAATGTTCTTTTTCTACTTTATTCTGAAACAATTCACATAATTAATTTATATAAATCTTTGCTTCTATTCAAAAAAGATAATTTAGGTAGTGCAGTTGCCTCAAACAGGATTCCCTAGTTTATAATCCCATTTATATTTGCAAGCACTGACCGAATACTTCATTTCTGTTTTTTTAATTGGTGTGAAGATTTTAACAGGCACTAGGGGCACTATAAAACTTTGCACTAAATAAAGTTCAAAGATAAATAGTTTTGAAAAGAATTGATTCGGTATTTTTGTTAAATTTCACAAAAGAATTTTAAGTTAACCAAATCTGCTCACAAAACAAAAGCACATTTGAATTATGCTACAGCTTTGACAATTTCTCCATCCAGCATCTCTCTTACTCCTATGTATAGTCTCCTGCTCTTGACAAATTACGCTCATGTCACTGACATATAATAAGAATGGACTGAGCGTTCTTGCTTCAAAAATGGCACAAATATTGAACAGGCCGTGAAAACCCTTTATTTCGTACAATTGCACACCGATTCATAATTTATTATTATTTGTCGATTGGAAACACTAAAGATGTTATAAAATAGTATTGCATTAAATTAAAATTATTTAGGAAGTTAAACTTGTTTTAATTAACTCAAAAATTAATTTTTAATATTACTGAAAAATGTGCTCCTCTGCAGATTTGTTGTCAAATTTCATTTCATATTTGTCTGGATTTTTATGTCAATTCCAATGCATTCCAATTAATACAGCCGTACCACTCACATATAATAAGAATGGACTGAGCCATACTATCTAATTCCTATAGTCAAAAATGGCACAAATTTTGGTTAAAATCTATTTGTCTCTTTCAAGCTCAAAATGTACACTGAACTGTAACCAATTTTGGTCGGTTCATTTTTTAACGATTATTTCACTTACTTTCATTTTCGTTTAAGCTTATTTGTTGTTTTCCTCTAAAGATGATACTTATCTAAATTAATTCGATGATCTGAAAAAGGTCAGGCGATCAATAAAAGACGTACTTAATAGCAGTAAAATATTTTTATTGCAATCGATGAACATTTTTCATAGTTTCTGTTTGAAGAATTCGTAAAAATAATAATTTTCACAACAAAATCAAATCTTTGTATGCAGTAGATAGATTTCGGTTCATTTTTAATGATTATTTCACTTTACTTTCATTTAAGTTTATTTGTTGTGTTCCTCTAGAGATAATACTTATCTAAATTAATTGATAATGAGAAACATATGGGTGACTTTATTTCCGCAATATTTTTTATGAAAAATATACTATGTCTACTGGGTTTGCTTCTGTTTCATGTCATTGTTTATTTGTTAATGAATATTTGTCACAAGAGAATTTTTTGTTAGAACCATTTCCAGGTTTTTCAAATTTTTTACGATTATTTCATTTTGATTTCATTTCGTTTAGGTTTATTTGTTGTTTTCCTCTAGAGATAATACTTATCTACCTGAATTGTGAATGAGAAACAGGTGGATGCCTTTATGTTCAAAATATTTTTTTGATGCTTACTAACTACTTTTCTTAACGTAGAAGCATTATGCGGATTTCGAAATATTTCGCAATATGAATTCAAATGACATCATCTGCGAGTTAGGTAGCACACATATATTTACATTTGTAGAAAATAGGCAATGTTCGACCCAAGATACAAATTTTGAGATATATCAAGGTAGCAAGATTATTAGAATTTTCCTTAGGTTGAAAAAATTTCCAAAGCAATTTTAAATCTTTCTCTACCAAAAATTAAGGAAAGATATAAATATAATTCGAGATTGATGAAAGAAAATTTTCATTCATAAAATTCCTAACGATTTGCTACCCAATTATAAAAATTCTCAACACCGATATGTTTCTTTTAAGCGCTTTATTCAGAATTTTTCTTGTTCGAGGGGTATCCCATTCACAACAAGAACGGAAATGTTGTACCTATATAAAAATTTAATTTCCAAAATTTCTGTGCGTTAGATTAAAATTTTAGTTTCTTACAATTAATATTTAAGATATTCATGTGCGTGGGTATGGGTAATTAATTTAAAATTATAAGTACGCTATTATAACAATACTACCAATACTACCTACCAACTGATTATCAAATAAAATTGTATGTTAAACAAATAAATGCATTAACTTTGATGAAATAAAACCAGGAAAATTTTTATATGTAAATGTTTTGAAATTATGTTTTGTTTTATATTCTGAAGCAGTTAGTAGAAACTCGTAATGTTTTCAGTATTTCCAAAAATAATTTGAATGTTTCCCAAAAGTAGTTTAAAATGTTGAAATTCCTAATTATTTAATTTTGTTCAAGAAAGATTTTTTTGGGATTCTCCGGTATATAGCAAAACCTAAAAAATGTACTAATTTGTTATTTCATCACACAACTCATAAATTTTTGGAGACAAGTTTCAAGTCTTGGTTTGACTCATCAACAGGTCCCAAATAGCGAAATTGGGCGATTTGAAAAACAAATGAAAAAAGGAAGAAAGAAATGAAAAGTTTGAGAAAAATAGAAAAAACAATTTTTTTATTTATTAAAAAAATGTAAAAAAATTTTTTTAAAGAAGCAGATTCATTCGAAGCGAATCGAACCTGTATACGCCACGCAGTGGGCTGAAAAGTAAAGAAGAAAAAGGAAGAAGAAGAAGCGTTTCGTGTCAGCAGAAAACCTTCCACTCATCGGTGCAGCTTGGTTTTCTGCCTGCTGCAGACGCTTGAAAATAGCTCAAACTGATCTCTTCTCATATAAACTCAGAATAAATTCTGGGTGTGAATTATATGAGGAAAAAACACTCCTATACGAGCCCAGGAGGAAAAAAAATAAAAAGGTTACTCTTTTGGACTTTTTACCGGGTTAAACTTAATTTAAAAAAAAATTAAGTTTAACCCGGTAAAAAGTCCAAAAGAGTAATCTTTTTATCTAATTATTTAAGAAAAATCGTTCAATTTCGGGTTTGTAAAGTGTTTAAATCTATGTTTTATTTTAAAATCTTAATATACATCATCTACAAATCTGAAGTTTTGCAAATCATTTAAAAATTGTTGCTAGTTTGTTTAATAATTGATGGTCCATAAAAATAAAAAACAGATTAATATAACAATCTGGAACATTTAATGAGATATGCCGACAGATATTATAAATATTTTACCAGCAAATAGTCATACATTTCACAAATACCTATAATAATTGGAAACCGCTTCGAAATTAAACGATTTTTCTGTAATAATAGGAATTTCAAGCAGTAGCAATGAAGTGATTCTAAAAGTGAAGTAGCAGCACTTTCTCAAAATATATGCCGCACTGCCGATCATGAGCTTGTAATGACCCCCGAAATTAAGAAATATAAACCCTAAAGTGAAAAACGCAGGTTTTTAGAAAATTTTAGTTCAGTACCCTATGGAGCAAAAGACATTGATTATTAAATAAGCTTTCAAGAAAATACAAATATTCGTTTAATTATTTTTAACCGTTATTTAAACCATAATACATTAGAACTCCCTAAAGTTAGCTTTATATAATTAATTTACATGTTTCTAAAGCCAGGTATATCTACTTCTTTCGCGCCCACAAATCTTAGTTGCAATCTTCATCCATCTCGTACTCTGAGTCATTTATCTGTACAGTTTGAGTAGCTGGTTGTGGTTCTAGCGGTTGTAAATTGTTGAAAAAGAATTTAACAAAACACATGTTTAATACAATGACCCCTTTTTCTGCCTCAATTTCACTTATTTTCTGTAGTATAGGCTGTGTAATTTTATTTAGATACTCCTGTTTAATGTCCTCACCATTCAACCTAGTAATAAATTCAATTGGTTCAAGCTCGTGTTCATTACTTTGATTGCTGTATTTGAAGCGCGCAATAATTCTAACAGGTTCATTTCTCCTATTTTCCAGCAGCTGTTGACAGGGTTTTTCAAATTTATCAACTTACTGCTTTTCTAATAAATACGTTTGGGCCTTTAACCCGAAAGGTAGTTGATTATGTATCGCCAGTATCATTTCATCCCATGTAGGATTAAACTGTATCATAAAAGTAGGTTGCTCTGACATTTTCACGTGGTTTAGCGTAGCGAAATGCTCTGGTATTTCCTGTCGGTTTGGTGTCTCTGACATCACATTTTCTACAAATGAAGCCTTTCATGTTGTTAATTCTTTAACACCTCCGCTCCAAATGAGGTATAGGGTGGTAGATGCTCCTTTATACCTGGTAAAGCAAAGAAACTGCAGCATTCAAGTTTAAAAAGGGTCACTGCTACTATTGAATTTTTAATTTTCATCACATTTTTCTAGCAGCATGTGCATATGTATACAACATTTGCAACTACTTTTTAAACAAAAGTAAATCAGAGCTTTTTATTTTTAATCTACAAAACGTTGCTGAAAGCAAATTAAAATTTGATAGCCGACTTTTAACACCGAGATAATTTTTTTGAAACGTGAACAGTATACATTATTTATTTTATGTTTTTTACAATTAAGGCTGACCTTTTTTTTTGTAATTTGCAAGAGGAGGTCCAAAAATAAAATATTTCAAATTAATATCGCCTACATTTCGTGTTTTTTCAGCTCAAGCTCGCCAAATCGTCAACCTGTTTTTACCGGCACGAGCCCCTGGTTTACATACCGGCAAACTGATTTAGTTTTTTCTTCGTTTTTGTTGCAACTCGTGCTTTCTTTGTTTACGCTACCTTCCTACTTCGGAAATTCGCTACGCCAAACCACGCGAAAATGTCAGAGCAACCTACTTTTATGATACAGTTCGATCCTACATGGGATGAAATGATACTGGCGGTACATAATCAACTACCTTTCGGATTAAAGGCCCAAAAGTATTTATTAGAAACGCAGTACGTTGTTTGAAAAACCCTGTCAACAGCTGCTGGAAAATAGAAGAAATGAACCTGTTAAAATTATTGCGCGCTTCAAATACATCAATCAAAGTAATGAACATGAGCTTGAAACAATTGAATTTATTACTAGGTTGAATGGTCAGAACATTAAACAGGAGTATCTAAATAAAATTACACAGCCTATACTACAGAAAATAAGTGAAATTGAGGCAGAAAAAGGGGTCATTGTATTAAACATGTGTTTTGTTAAATTCTTTTTCAACAATTTACAACCGCTAGAACCACAACCAGCTACTCAAACTGTACAGATAAATGACTCAGAGTACGAGATGGATGAAGATTGCAACTTAAAATCTGTGGGCGCGAAAGAAGAAGATATACCTGGCTTTAGAAATATGTAAATTAATTATATAAAGCTAACTTTAGGGAGTTCTAATGTATTATGGTTTAAATAAAGCTTAAAAATAATTAAACGAATATTTTGTATTTTCTTGAAAGCTTATTTAATAATCAATGTCTTTTGCTCCATAGGGTACTGAACTCAATCTTCTAAAAACCTGCGTTTTTCACTTTAGGATTTATATTTCTTAATTTCGGGGGTCATTACAACCTCATGATCGGCAGTGCGGCATATATTTTGAGAAAGTCCTGCTACTTCACTTTTAGAATCACTTCATTCCTACTGCTTGAAATTCCTATTTATTACAGAAAAATCGTTTTATAGGTATTTGTGAAATGTATGACTATTTGCTGGTAAAATATTTATAATATCTGTCTGCATATCTCATTAAATGTTCCAGATTATTATATTAATCCGTTTTTATTTTGATGGACCATCAATTATTAAACAAACTAGCAACAATTTTTAAATGTATTGCATGCAAAACTTCAGATTTGTAGATGAAGTATATTAGAATTTTAAAATAAAACATAGATTTAAATTAAACACTTTATAAAACCGAAATTGAACGATTTTTCTTAAATAATTAGGAATTTCAACATTTTAAACTGCTTTTGGGAAACATTCAAATTATTTTTGGAAATACTGAAAACATTACGAGTTTCGACTAACTGCTTCAGAATATAAAACAAAACATAATTTCAAAGCATTTACATATAAAATTTTTCCTGGTTTTATTTCATCAAAGTTAATGCATTTATTTGTTTAACATACAATTTTATTTGATAATCAGTTGGTAGGTAGTATTGGTAGTATTGTTATAATAGCGTACTTATAATTTTAAATTAATTACCCATACCCACGCACATGAATATCTTAAATATTAATTGTAAGAAACTAAAATTTTAATCTAACGCACAGAAATTTTGGAAATTAAATTTTTATATATGTACAACATTTCCGTTCTTGTTGTGAATGGGATACCCCTCGAACAAGAAAAATTCTGAATAAAGCGCTTAAAAGAAATATATCGGTGTTGAGAATTTTTATAATTGGGTAGCAAATCGTTAGGAATTTTATGAATGAAAATTTTCTTTCATCAATCTCGAATTATATTTATATCTTTCCTTAATTTTTGGTAGAGAAAGATTTAAAATTGCTTTGGAAATTTTTTCAACCTAAGGAAAATTCTAATAATCTTGCTACCTTGATATATCTCAAAATTTGTATCTTGGGTCGAACATTGCCTATTTTCTACAAATGTAAATATATGTGTGCTACCTAACTCGCAGATGATGTCATTTGAATTCATATTGCGAAATATTTCGAAATCCGCATAATGCTTCTACGTTAAGAAAAGTAGTTAGTAAGCATCAAAAAAATATTTTGAACATAAAGGCATCCACCTGTTTCTCATTCACAATTCAGGTAGATAAGTATTATCTCTAGAGGAAAACAACAAATAAACCTAAACGAAATGAAATCAAACTGAAATAATCGTAAAACATTTGAAAAATTGGAAATGGTTCTAACAAAAAAGTTCTCTTGCGACAAATAATCATTAAAAATAAACAATGACATGAAACAGAAGCTAACCCAGTAGACATATTATATTTATCATAAAAATATTGCGGAAATAAAGTCACTCATATGTTTCTCATTATCAATTAATTTAGATAAGTCTTATCTCTAGAGGAAAACAACAAGAAAACCTAAACGAAATGAAAGTAAAATGAAGTAATCGTAAAAAAATTGAAATACTGGAAAAGTTTGTCACAAAAAAAGTTCCTTGAGACATGAAACAGAAGCAAACCCAGTTGACATAAACCTAAACGAAATGAAATCAAAATGAAATAATCGTAAAAAATTTGAAAAACCTGGAAATGGTTCTAACAAAAAATTCTCTTGTGACAAATATTCATTAACAAATAAACAATGACATGAAACAGAAGCAAACCCAGTAGACATAGTATATTTTTCATAAAAAATATTGCGGAAATAAAGTCACCCATATGTTTCTCATTATCAATTAATTTAGATAAGTATTATCTCTAGAGGAACACAACAAATAAACTTAAACGAAATGAAAGTAAAGTGAAATAATCATTAAAAATGAACCGAAATCTATCTACTGCATACAAAGATTTGATTTTATTGTGAAAATTATTATTTTTACGAATTCTTCAAACAGAAACTATGAAAAATGTTCATCGATTGCAATAAAAATATTTTACTGCTATTAAGTACGTCTTTTATTGATCGCCTGACCTTTTTCAGATCATCGAATTAATTTAGATAAGTATCATCTTTAGAGGAAAACAACAAATAAACTTAAACGAAAATGAAAGTAAAGTGAAATAATCATTAAAAAATGAACCGACATCTATCTAATGCATACAAAGATTTGATTTCGCTGTGAAATTTATTATTTTTACGAATTCTTCAAACAGAAACTATGAAAAATGTTCTTTTATTCTTCGCCTGACCTTTTTTCAGATCATCGCATTAATTCGAAACGACGCAAAAACTTACCTTACCCAACATTTATACACCGCTTCTCTCTATAACCAGCCACTTTCGCTTTCGACCAACAAACTTTGCCCCCAGCAGGCCCCCTCGAAGGCACAGTGTAAGCAACAACTTTGCCCCCGATCGTCCCCCACGTAAACAAAACTTTGCCCCTATGGTTCCCCCACGGAAACAAAACCCCGCCACTGAAAAAACAAGTTTAATTTGAAATTCGAATGCAAAAAATATAAACCCACCTCTTAGCAGGTACACTGCATGCGTTCACATGTGTCCGAACATAGCAACTCTACTCTCATTTTTTCAGATCAATAGTGTCACACGGTATAAACACACCTCCATATTCTGGAAGTTGTTTCCAATTCCGCCATTTACTTTACACACAAGTGGTACCAAAAGCAACTTTAGTCTCATCACTTTCACTTTCCCGTGCATACCCCCATATCTCATATGATTTACTCTATAGTGGGACAGGGGTCTTCTGTCCCTTACAGACGCAACGCTATTTGGTATCAAAAGTGTCCATATACTACTAATAAACTTAATCAAATACTTTTTTAGGGCTACCATACATATTTGTATGTATGTTAGGAAAACGGTTAATCCAAGATATTTTTAATGTACATACGAAAGAGATTTCTGTAAATTTAAAAACCGATGACAATCTTGCATTTTTTATCTGTATACTCATTTGCTGACAAAGTTGACTTTAGTTGTTTGATATAGTGTGATTGACGCTCCTTTATAAAATTATGTGTCTTTTTGTTCTCTAAGGTCAATAGGCCCAAACCCATTTTTATTCAACTAAAATACCCGCATTTAAATACTGCTTGTATTCACAAGATGCGTCTGCCTGCAATAGGTAAGCGGGCGTTTTTAAATCCTAATGTAATGACTTTTGATTCCTTTGAGATCACGTGAAACTTTCAATGAATACAGCCCTAATAGTAGGCAATATCTATAGAAAGTGTTAAATTTTTACGTGTCTAGGATATCTAAAGATACTTTCGATCCATGGCTAGTTTATTTAATATTCCAGTTAAACTGAATCAAGCATTTTAGTCTACTTAAAAATGGCAAACATGGCTCACAAAGCAGACTCCGTTGAAACTTTCTTCAAAATTCATTGCTAATTGAGCTACTGAAATTTAGACCATCTTGTGTAAGGTCAACGTATCTTTTCTGTCACCCCAACGCATTATTATATTCATCTACTTAAATGTTTAAAATAGTTTTTTTTTTATTTACAATGTTCTTAATATTTTCATTCTTCCTTTCTTATTATAATAGACCCCTTTGCTGATGCAATTAAGGGTGCTGATGATACTGTCCAAGACGGTCTTGTGCACATAAGAATCCAGCAGAGGAATGGTCGAAAGACATTAACCACAGTACAAGGCCTTTCATCTGAGTATGACTTGAAAAAAATTGTGCGAGCATGTAAAAAGGTAAGATGTGTTTTATTATTAATTTTGTTTTTGGTCTTAAAATTGTTTTTATAAATATATACGCACTAAAAAAATATTCCAGTAGCTGAAATGTCTTGAGAATGAGGGCTTACGAAACTCAATCACTACAGGGTTGGCCACAAAGCGGTTTCAAATTTTCATTTTTTATTTATATTGTTTAATGATTGTACCTAAACACGCAATTTAAATGGAAAAAAATTAAAAGAAAAAAAACATTTTTCGAAAATACCAAAAATCTCCTCTCTTAAAGGCGCTCTCGGGTATCCGCGGAGGTACAAGGTACCACTAATTAGGTAACACTGTTTTAGGGTACATCTGTATAAGTTGACATAGAATAATTAGGTGAAATTCACTTGTAATAGTAGGAATCCACGGAATGAAATCTACCATAGTGTAGAAATTAAATTTTACGCAGAAGTCATAAAATACGGTTAGTACAACTAACGTGGATTAATTTTCAACCAATTTAAAGGTTAACACCACTCTAGGGGCAGAAAATAAGGTCGGTCTAACTTTGACAATTTATTTTAGCAGTACGAAAAAAGGAATAGGATTTCTTTTGAGACGGTTTATTTAACACATAAAATATAAACATTTTTTTATTATAATTTGCATTCAAAATGGCGGCGATAGAGCCCATCTTAAAAACCTGTTTTGTTTACAAATAACTTCCCGGGAGAACGGTGTTCTCGTAAAATATAAGAACTGCAACAAGAAACTAACAACAAAAATAACATATATTATTAGCTATGGGGCTACGTAGCGTTTATCTCGAATTTTGCCCAAAAATTAAGCAGTAAATTGTTTATAAAACAAAAAGTTTGCATGTAATCAAAAAAGTCTACGTACTCCCATAGAGAATATAATAGTGAAGCTATATGCAAACGTGCTCCGAGTAACTCGTTCTCCCAGTTTGAAAAAGTGGTTTCGAGAAAAACGGGTAGTTGTACGAGCACATCCTAATAATTAGTTATTACCTTTAATCTGCTCTGCAATGCCTGCAATATTGTTGCGTTTATTATAGCATTTGCGCACCCTGGTGAATGGTGGTAAGCTCAGCATGCGCTCGAGGTGCTGCTATTATAGCACTTGCATACGCTAGTAAATGGTGTGAGCTCACCACGCGCTCCGAGGTGGTGCGACAAAATCGATAATTGAATGTTTCAAAACTGCATATTGTCAAATTGGTGAATTTTTGAATCCATTAGTAGTTGTAAGATGCTTCAAAAAATGTTGTAAGTTTCCCTTCCTTAGTTCTTTACTTATAGTATGCAGGCATATGTATATGTATACCATGTATGAAGATTAGCTGTATTCACAGTATGTATTTTCCGGATAATTCCCAATTGATATTTTACCTGTGCAGAACTCGGTTTCTCGAAGTAATCTGGTAAGGTAAAAGGTGTACTTGAAAAAACTGTGATAGGTAACAATATGCCTTTCCTCTTCGTCACGTATCCAGTTTCGATACCTTTCACATTTACCGCGCAGTAGACTTAATTTGGACAATTTACTTAATTTATATTTTCTCAAACTTCAAATTTCGCCATTTTACGCGGAAATAAATATGTATAGCATTATTACATGTACTCCTGCTCGTACAAGTTTCAAAAATATTGAGGGATTTCTGTATGTAATTGTTATGTAATGAAAATAAGGGAATAAATAACAGCTGATCTAAGACCAATAATACTTAGAGAGCTGAAATTTTGAATGCGGCCTTTAAAAAAAAAAAAATTTAGATTTAAGTTCGAAAATGAGACAAATAATCAGGTGGGTTGTTGTATGTAGGCTTACCATAAAACAATTTCGCTTTTCACTATATACATATTTAGACACTACCTGAGAACTCGTCAACGTAGATACGTAAAATCGTGTGCACGGCGTTGTCATAGAAATAGTAAATACAATTAAATGGACTAAATCGGGCAGCCTCTTTTTGGTGTTGCCATGTCAAAATTGACGTATTTTCCGTATACTGTGAAAACGATCAGTCCTAAACGTTTTCATTGTACTGAAAAGTTCTTCAAAATATGAAATCCTATGAAAATGATTATAATCATTTTTTACTGTTCGACGAACCGTTCTTGAAATAGGTGCCAAAATCCACTTTTTAAAAATCAAACTTGCACATAGTGGGGGGGGGGGTGAAATTTTACACACAGGCATTCATCTACTAGGGTATCGCAAGAATTGGGTAATTATTTGCCTCCGATTATTGTTTCGAGTTCCCTTCCTCATTCTACTGATATTAAAGAAAAATCAATATCTGTTACATTGATACTTTATTATTCTCTTCTTTTTTATTCACAGGAATTTGCGTGCAATGGCACTGTAATTGAGCACCCTGAATACGGCGAAGTATTACAACTTCAAGGAGATCAACGAGAGAACATTTGCCAGTGGCTGACAAAATCTGGACTGGCTAAACCAGATCAACTAAAGGTTCATGGTTTCTAAGTTGTGTGTTTGGGATTATCAGCCATAATCAATAATTATTTTCGTCATAATTAATAATACAATAAGAAAACGCAGTACATAATTAGACATTTTGAATTCATCTAGGAGAACCTACAATATTAAATGTTTCACAATAGCAGCATTCAAAGGGAAAAAATTGTATTTTGCAATTTTTATAGGGCACCAAACATTTAATAAATTTTTTCTTTTAATAATTTTTTTTTTTTTTAATAAATAAATAATCTTTACCAGTAGAGAGTCAAATTAAACATTTCAATTGTTCCTTTTTTACCATTTTTTTTACTCAAAATCATCAAAGTAAATATGTTCAATCTAATTTTTAACAACAATTTCAATTTCATAGTTTATTATATAGAAGTAATATTTTGTAAATGTATAACATAAAAATAAAATTCAATGTCTATAGAATAATTTTTGAGACCGTCAAAAACTGACAGATCAAATTATATTTTATTCGATATAAGGCTGATGTCTTTTGTAAAATGTTGCAGCAGCCAGTGAATGTCTTCTGTGCACTGATGAACGTATATCTTTTGTTGTTATATTGATGAATAATAGTGGTCGTTATTTTGTATTTGATTGTTTTTTGATTCATATGTTATTCAGCCCACCCCTTATATTTTGAATTGTTTTCGTCGATAAAAAAAGAAAATATTTTGTATTTAATGATTTTCTACTTTGCTTACTTTGTTTTTTTCCCCATTTACTCTTTTGATGAACAATTTTATTTTAATAATAATAGCTGGGACTGTCAAAGATCCATAACATTTTTTCTCACTTATAGTATTTTATAAATCTAAGACTTCGCAATTCATGACAATATATTGGTCAAAATGCATCAAGTGCGAATCTATTAGTACCTATTCGCCCTCACACGGCAACATATCAGAGTACAAATTCATTTGAATGTAATTACAGCTGTTTGTAAGATTGCTCGTCAATCGGCTAACCAGCGATTTCATGACGGAAAATCCAACTAAGATATAATGAGAGTAAAGGCTAAAACAATAAAAGCGACATGACAATGCTTGCGTTTTATGATGGTGTTATTCCGGGAGCGGCGTGGTGCGGCGCGGCAGTTTTTACCCCGCTGCGCGATTGTTCTTGCAAAATTAAATCTATAAGTAATCCCGGGCGCGGCAAAATAGTTGCCGTGTGGCAATTTTGGAGATTACTCAAAAACACAATTTTGCCGCTGCCACTGATTGAAGGGACGCGGAAAAATTGAATAGAATACTATGTAAAGATCATCGCAAACCGTCTTTTCTGAAACGAGTTGATGGAAATCGGATTGAAATTATTATTAATACGTACTTTTCCAGTTACAGCGACACTAATTGTGTAAACAGGTAGGTTAAAAAATATCTTTGAATACAATCTCATAATTTGCTTGAGTTCCTTTGTAATAAATACTTCAGAACATGTGCTGGAGAAATATAAAGAAACAAAGCTGAGAGCATAATGAGCTCCATAGAACATTCAATTTATCTTATTCGCCTTAGTGGACATAGAAATGGATTTTTAATATGCATAAGGTTCATTCGCACAGAATCCATCAAACAATTTCTTGTCGAACAAGCGGTTGAGGCATGCCCGCTATTCACTACTATAGGCCTAAGTGTACATAACAGTACTATTTACGGAGAGTTCTAAGATTCATTTCAAACGAGTTGTTTAGCAAAACCCTCGACGAGAAATATACATTAAAGGAAGACCCTATCAGATTCTAGGTATCAGTTCTACTACCATTAAGGAGTTCTCTTGTCCTCTTCCTGTCATATGTAGGGGATAATTGGCTCGCAATATGGCAGCTTTCCCTGTTGATACACCGGAGGCTTGCCTTTTGACAGACGTCCCTGATGGTCTCTTCCTTTAAAACTCCGATCCTTCACTGAATTCATTAAAAGTATGTAGATTCTTATTCATTTCCTTTACAAATATCCAGACATCTGTCCCTATGTACCTTCTTCTTCGATGACCACCTACAGGAAATCTCTACGAAGAGGCTAAAGGCGATAATAACTGTTTTTTTTTCATACTCTACAGATACATATTTAACTAGAATGCCTTCACTCGCATCTGGGGCTGGATTCTCAACACGGAGAGTTGGGGAGTTTGAAAATTTTCGTTTTCCCCGATTAAAACTTTGCGATTCTCTAACATTCTTGGGGAGTTAGGGAAAAGTGAGAAATGTAGATGAGATTTCATCCTACATACAAGCTTAATGTCCATATTTAAAATTTTTATAGCATCTTCTTTACTGGAAGACGACCAAATTGACCATTTTCGAGTGATTCAAAATTTTTAGCGGGTACCTTGAGACACCAAAATCCCGTAAGTATTAAATGGATTTCCAGAATTTGTTATTGTAAATATATCCAGGATATGCGGTGACTCCATGATTCAATTTGAAAACTCCTAGTACCTAGATACCATCAGCCAGACAGCCAAGAGTTTTGTCGAGTGAAATAGAGAGCTTGGTAATTCTCAATAAAAATTCCCCGAGTTACAGAATTCCGAGTGGAGTGGATCTCCCAAACTCTCCGTGTAGTGAATGCGGCTGTCCTGGCCCCGGAAGGCAATCTAATCCACATTCCACAACTTTACGAGAGACTTGGTGTGTATCAAAACAGCGCGGCGCTTTAAAAAGGGTTATTTGGAGCCCGGGACGCCACTCTGGCTGGGTTCACCACTTCAACCAACAAACAATTTTAAATAATTTTTTGTAGATATAATTTAAGACTTTTAAAAAGTTCATGGAAACATATGTACACAAATATTCTGAACATGGGTTTATCCACAAATTTTGTTGACCTAATTATAACAATTACGGATATTTAGACAGTTTCTGTTCCTTCAAAACCAGATACACAAACTTTACTTAGGATGGGGGCAAATAACAAATACATAAAATAAAATTTAATTTACAAAAGAAAAATGCAGAAAATGTCAACAAAGATTTCACGAAGTTTAAATAAAAGCTCTTATTAAAGCTTTCAAATCCTTTCCACACCAAACTGATTTTCATTTTCACTGAAACGCACTAATGAAAATGAGCATGTTCGTCGTCTACTAAGTATATATGTACACATCGAGGAGGAGGAAGTATATATTTATTGTCCTCCCACGGGGAAAGTAGAAACTATAAACTCGCTTGTTGCATGTGTTCTTATTTTCTTGAAGGCGTGTGCTTACGCGACATAACAGCTGTTTTAATACTGGCCAAAAAGTGTAAGGAAAGGAACCGTCGGTCATACATAAAAGCTTAAGATCTTTTTGTGACCAAGAAAAACAAACGTCGAATCCGTATTTTTATTGTTTTATTTTTCTTTAATCAGGACGTGTCCATATGTTACAATCATAATATCTAGTTCTAGGTATAAAACAAAAGTGCATTTTTCGCTTTATTTCCCTTTTAAGTGCATACCCTTAAAATAAAGTAAAAGTGCATAGAAAGTGTGAACATTTAAAGCTTCGTGGAAATTATATAGGACATACCCGAACACAAATTGGATTATAATACTACGAGTGACGAAAAGTGTATTGTGATTTCTAAATAATTGTATGTACATACATACATACCTACATATATATAGTAGCCTCTATGATGAAAAGGAACTTAATAAACTTGTTTGTAAATCTAATAAAATAATACTACATTGTTATAGTATTAAGGCTAACAAAATAACTTGTGTCCATATGTGATGGGAAGGCCTGGAACTCGTAGCAGTAGTTGCGGTAAGGCCTGCTGTACGAATAATTTTGCATTGGATTTCCTAACCGATGGCAATCAGAAATACAAAATCTTCATCCACTTTAATTGGTTACGATTATCAAATTTGTCAAAATCCCGCGTGCGGTGTAAAATTACCACCACCCACCACCTATGAAGCTGTTACAAGTGCAATAAATGATTACCAAAAAAATGAGCTCGACACTGGTTATCATCTGCCAAACGGTAAGCATAATTATTTGATTTGTTCCCCCTTTTATTACTTGTTTTTCCGTTTTAGTTGTAGATGCTTCTTCAAGTTCAAGCCAACAGCTTTTGACATCATATCTAGGTACTAATTCTTCTTATGTATACTCGGCATGCAATCCTAGATGTTTTATTGTACAAAAGGTATGTAAATATTATGTATGCATATACTACATGTACTCATTGTCACTAAAATTGTATACTATATACATGTATATATATATATATATATTATCCTTTAAATGCAATAATGTATTCGCACATATGGCAGGTAGATGGAAATATACAGGGTGCTTATGCTGTTAGGAAAGTTCGATTTTAAGCACTGATAATTACATAATATGAACTGAGTCGGACTGAGGCATATTCCCAAAGAAAATAATTGCATAAATTTCGAATCGATCCATCAAGTTTTAAATCAGAAGTAAAATCATTACAAAATTTGTATAAAATCGTTCGTTATATTTTGAGGTCGGCTGACTTCATCTGCATATTATTTATTACAGGAAAGATATATGTACCGATGTATATAAAATGGTATATTTACCGTTCGATATCATTCTTCCACATATGCTAAATGGGATTACAAAATTTGGCTGGTAACTGGTAACTTGAAAGTTCAAAAAGGAACAAGAAGATCATTTACATACGTATATGTAATTCATGCATTTTTAGGTTTGCACTTCTGATTCTACGACAAGATGGAAACAGATGATTTAAAAACGTGTGCCATTGTTTTCTCTAGGAAAATGTCTCAGACTCGGTTCATGTTATAATGACAGTGGCTTGAATTACTCTGCCACTCACATCTACAAGTTTAATTTTTACTTTTATCGTTATTTTTTGTATGTGACACATATTACCTACCCATTGAAGACAAAGCGAGACATTTGAACATTTAACGTAAGTCCGGTAAAAAAAAACATGAACCGGGGATACGAATTATTTGGAGCTTCAACTTAATATTCGCGATTTTTTAGACGTTAGTATGGAAACTAATTTTCTAACATTTTTGAATCATTTTCTTATCGCGAGGAAAGGCATTTTATTTATTAAAAATACATCAATATAAAGAAAGATAACAATTTTTTAACGTTATTTGCCATTATTTCCTATATTTTTAAGGAAAAGAATACTGAAATATAAAATTAACGTTTCATTTCATATTTTCTCGAGTGTTAATCATGTCCAAGCAAAGTACCTATTAATAAAAGAATTAGGAAGAACTATTTCAAAACAAAATGAAAAAGAGTTATGTTGATTTTAGTGATAAGTGTCTTGAAGAAATAAATACAAGAGAAAGTTATTGTGAACTGCAAATAGAACAAGTTTGATGCTGATTATGAAGAGAGTGTACAACCAAAAATAATTTCATTTGAGGATAAATTAGCAAAATGGCTTAGCAAAGAATAACAATAATGATACACTTTATATATATATTTTTATATCCTAGATGAAATCTAAAGGGTATACTAACTTTGTCATTCCGTTTGTAACACCTAGAAATAATTATGGTAGAGCAAAATAGATTGGACACCTACGCATAATATTAAAAATTATTTTGATTTTTGCATGTCCGTCCGTGCGCACGATAACTCGAGAACGCATGTACTTAGAGAACTGAAATCTTGCACGTGGACTTAAAAAAAAAAAGTAAAATTAAGTTCGAAAATAAGACAAATCGGGCAACTCCTTCACCATACAAAAATTTCGTTTTCCACTATATACATATTTGGACACTGCCTGAAAACTCATTGACATAGGTAACTGAAATTTGGTACATGGTGTTTTCATAGTAATAGCAAATAAAATTTAATTTCAAAAATGTAATAAATCGTGCAACCCCTTCTTGGTGTTGCCATATAACAATTTAGGCTTTTTACGGATACTGTTAAAACGATCAGTCCTAGACATTTTTATTATACTAAAAACTTCTTCAGAATATGAAATCCTATAAAATTGGTAATAATAATTTTTTCTGTCCGACGAGCCTTTCTAGAAATTATATGCGAAAAACCACTGCAAAAATTAAAATTGCTGAAATGGTGTATGGTCGCCCATTTCATCTAAGGTATCATAAGAATTGTTGTGTACCCTAGGAAGTACTTACACATGATTTTGTGCATTTTCGAACTGTGATAAAAAATTGTTTTATTTTTTAAAGTAAACAGTTTCACATTTTCATAACAAAGGCTCATGTATGCTCAATGAATTTACCACGCATTTCATCTAGGATGAATAAATAATTGTTCGTCTAGATTTCTTCCTATCTTTATTATCATTTTTTTTTGTGTTTTGAATAAAATGATACAGTTCTTTTAGTTGCAACCGCCGAAAATACACAATTGACAACAATGTTTTATTTTTAGTTTTCATAAAAAATAGTGGCCAAAATGTCTGTTATAAATTAACTTTTTTTATACATCTTAACTACAATAAAATCCTTAAAAAGCTGCATGGAAAATGTAAACAAGAAAGTGCCAGAGGTATTGCAAGGGATGCCCTTCTTGTTAAGAAACGCATAAAAATATCCCTGCATAACATTTTCAAAACAAGGACTTTTCACTTTTACATCTTTTTTTCTTGATACTTTATCAGAATTGACGGAATTCGATGAGAAAATCAAGACATCGGAAACAGCAGGAAAACAGCTGGTAACAATTACATATGATAAAAATTTTAAAAGGTGAATACCTAAATAGCCTGATTAAATAATTGTATGGGTAACATTTCCAATTATATTTATTTCGCATATTTTCCAGATGCCTGTTGTAAGGCATTTACATCTTCAGACATCGATATGGACCATGCTATTAAGCTATACTTCAATCGGCCAAAAGATAGAATTAGGAAAGTCAATAAAAAATTATTCTGCGTCTACCCTTGAATCATCCTGCTGGTACTAGTAAGGCATCCCTCGAATAGCACGGTACTTGATTTGCACGAAGTCGCGAATAGCACGGTTAAAAATTGCGACAACCCTTGAATAATACGAAGTCGAGCATATTACTGTTAAAAATTAACTCGATCACACAGTGCATATGTATACACATCGTCAGCTTGCAAGGCAAAGTGAATGCCTGCAGTGTGTATTAATAACGCAGTAGTTACCCAGTGGGAAACGAAAACATTCTGTGAAAGGTATGGAAGGAATACGCTCTGATACCAAGTTCATTTCTTTTAATGAATTGATATCCTACGACGGTTAGGAGGCTTGCACACCTTACCTCTGCATGATCTATAAGCTGAAAAGAAGCCATCCTTATTAATTCTTTGGAAGGTGAAAAGAAGCATTACTTTTAAATTCTTTGGAAGGTGAAAAAAGAAATCCTTTTAAATTCAGTGGAAGCAATCATTCTGCCATTTTAGAATAGTGAACGGAACCATTAAGCATGAATTTTCCGGAAGGTTGGAAAGAACCATTCAATTTATAGTCTCAGAAAGGTGGAGGGAAGCACTATTCCTGTTTTTACTTAGAGGTAAAGGGAAGAACTGTTCCTGCTTCCTTAGAACGGTCCAGAAAATAAACACGTCTTCACTTATTCGAATCTCGTACTTAAATGAAAATAATCCATATCTTCTAAAATAAATACACAAATCAGAATATTTTCCATCTTCACGCGCTTTTCCTTCCTTCATTGTTGTTAGAAAAACAATGAAAGACTCATTTTCTGCAAATATAGCTGCACAAATTTCTATCTCTTTTCGATAACAACACGAATGAATATATCTATTCATTATCTTTGCCTTCTCTAAGTATTCTCTGAAAGGTACATAGCATTCTCAAAAATACGACACATCAACACATTACGCCTGCCTTCCTAAATCAGGTCAACGTAAGGTATGTTCATGTACTCATTACTAATGTCTTCCAGGTAATGTTAACAGTAAACCTTATCTAGGTCAGGCATTCCCATTTTTCCCGCTGGGTAGTTATCCTATCTATTATGCATGGCATATATTTAAAGCGGGCAAAATACTTAGGCTGTTGGTAGATCGAAAGATCAAAACGAAAGAGCTGAACCGAAAAAATAACTTTTCTACCTTGGAACAGTGAATATTTCTAATTAAACTTATAAACTTTCGCACTTGGGAAAAAATAGAAATTTTAGACAAGTTAAAAAAAGAGTGAAAATATTGACTTTAGCCAAATCACTAAATTTACATGAAGCAACTATTCGGGGGATTAAAAAAAATTACGGAAAAATAAGGGAGAATATCTTACCAGGTTGCTCTACAACATGCAAGCGAATGGATTGAGCACGGGATATAAACGTTGTCAAAATGGAAGAAGCTCTTGCAATTTGCATACAAGATTGCAATGATAAGCGGATTCCTTTAGGTTTAGATGGACTTACTATCAGACAAAAAGCTCTGAAGATCTATGAATATTTGAAGGAAATAGAAAACTCTTCTGCACACGAAACAACAACAAAAGTCATTTTCTGCTAGTAAGGGCTCGAGAAATTCAAAACAACATACTGGTTGCGTAGTCTCTAACTTCAAGGTGAAAGTGCTTCAGCAGATGCAGAAGCTGCTAGGCCTTTCACCTTAGAAAAAGATGCCATCTCGAACGTATATTTCAAAATTCCAAAAATCTGTGCCTGGATGCAAAGTAGATAAACAGAGACTTAATCTCTTAATGTGCACTAATGCATCAGGGAATTTTATGTTAAAGCCTTTGGTTATTAACCGGTCATTCACTTCCCGCCCATTAAAAAATATCGATAAGTCTAAACTGCTTGTTCATTGACGGGCAAATAAAATAGCTTGGATGACAGCAAATATCTTTAAGAAGTGGTTTGAAAACTACTCCATTCTGGAAGTAGAAAACTACATGATAGGTAGAACGACATTTAAGTTTCAAAATTCTATTGCTATTAGATAATGCCACAAGTCATCCCAAGGACTTATATCATCCAAATGTGAAGATTGTATTCCTTCCCCCAAATGCAACATCACTTCTCCAGCCCTTGGATCAAGATATTATCGCAACTTTCGAAGACCATTTCATTCGAAAATCGTTTGAAACAACTCTGCAAAAAATTGAGTCAGACGAAGGTAAAACGCTTGTCCAGTCATGGAAAGAATTTTCTATTTTAGAATGCATAACAAAGATATAAAACCTTCAACAATTAAGGGTTGTTGAAAGTCAGTACTCCTTCAAATTGTGCAAAAAGAAAAGAGGGATTTGATAATCTGAATAGCCAAGACCTGGTGGAATTGCTTCAAGAAGCTACGTTGACTGAAGCCGACATAATGGAAATAATTAATGAACCTTATGAAGACACCATTGAAAATGAAGACTCAGAAAATTATCCTGAATATTCTTCTTCCAATATTTCTGTCACTGATGTTAAGCAAGGTTAAACAAAGAAATTAGAACTTCATTTTATGGAGATTGATCCGTCACTGTCACGCAAAAGAGCCTTCCAACAAAACTTAAAAAACTTGTTTAGGTCTGTATTTGAAATTGTTAAACACTACTGAAAATAACAGAGTGCCATCCTCCAACATCAATTATGAAAATGTTTCCAGTGATGAGGAATTGCTACCAGTGGCGTAGCTTGAGCTTTTGCCGCCCTTTTTAACTTAATCATAATCAAGAGTGATTATTAACAATCATTGAACATAAATAAAAGAGTAAAACCATTTATTTATTTTGTTTAAACAGATTGTACACATAATCATAAAACGTATTTTGTTTTACTTATGTATACCTATATTTATTTTTCTTATTACAAAAGTCTTGAATGACATTGTCAAAATTTATATTATCTGTTAGTTCTCTTTGTATGGACAGTATCGCTTGATTTTGTGATCTTAAATCACTCATTGTAGAACGAAGATAATTTTTAATTAATTTTAATCTGGAAAAGCTCCGTTCACAAATAGCGGCACTGATGTATTATTAAAAAAATTCTTAATAATATTACTATCAGGTAGAGACATAGAATTGTTGAGCCTTTTCCTTTCAATATGAAATTGTTCCTCGTCAATGTCAACAAAGTTATTTACTTGATATTCAAAATTTTCATTTAAAAGATTAGATGGTATTATGCACAAATTCTTCGCTGCAAGGACATGTAGTTGCTCAAACTGTACTTTTATTTCCTGAATAACTCTATCCAATAACAAAAACATTTCTCTTTATTTTTTTTCTTCTAAAGATAGCCTCACGTCACGCAAATTTTCACCACTCATAATTTTTTTTCCTTCTAACTCGACGCTCAGTTGATATCTACAACTCTTCACATATTTTTTTGGCTGTTGTAACTGCTTTTTGTACTTTTGTCCCTGCGTCCAATGAAATACATTTGTAAAGAATTCAGTTTTAAATCACGTTGATAGATATTTAATCCCTTTGTTTGCAGGTATTCTTGCGCGTCATTAATTATCAAAAGGACGGATTCCCATAAATGAAGGTAGTACAAAAAAGAAAAATATTGCATTGAGTTGGGTAATATTCCAGCATCTGATCTCGTTTTAATGTTGTCTACACCTCAGATGTTAATTTTTCCAAAGCACTTAAAATTGTCTTCCAACGAGTTTCTACACTGTGCTTAACACCTTGACCAGTGACAGAAACTATCAAATTTGTCAAAATTTGATGATTTTTTTGCAAAATTTACATGAAAATAACTCCAGTTGACCACCAAGTTAAATGAAAAATCTACCGAAATATTTTCTGTAAATTGCTAAGAAGAAATGAATGTTTATTGATCGTCTCATTGCTCATGAAATTGCAATACAGGGGTGAATTAATCATATAAAAAATTCACGAAATTCAATAATAAAATTAATTTGATTATTTTAAATTATCCTAGAAATCAAAATAACTTCTTTTGAGCAATATTGGTATAACACATACATACCATACATACATACAGGGTGTTTCCCCCTAGGAGGTGATAGTACTCACCTAAACAAACAATTTTTTGTATTGTATGGCAGGGGCCATATCAACCATTTAGGAGTTACGGGGTGATTAAGAAAAAAAGCTAGTTTCTCACAAAACACCATGTATCTTAAAAAGTACAGGGCGTACGTTCACAGAGGGATCATTGTATGCAGAATTTTATGGCCTTTATGGCCAACGACTGCTCAACCAGCCCCGTACCCCTCTCATCAGAAGAGTTATGGTTGCCTAAACTAAAAGTTTCGGATTTTCTTACCTTTTTTTTTATTTTGACAGCTTGTTTTTTTTTTTTGCAAAAAGGTGATTAACATAACTCTGTTTATAAAAACTAGAAACTGTAGACTCTCCTCTTTAATTTGACCTATTACACCCTATATGCTAACTAGCTGTTAAAGTGCTATTAGCTCTTAACCACTTCTCAAAGCTATTCTCAAATCAATTTTCAAAGATAGTTTGTTCCCTGAGTGACTGAAAACACGACATTTAAAAAAAAAATATTGTCCAATTTCGATAAGAATAGGTTATGAGCTAACGACTACAGTTAGCACATAGGGTGTAATAGGTTAAATTAAAGAGGAGAGTCTACAGTTTACAGTTTTTATAAAAAAAAGTTATGTTAATGATGTTTTTGCAAAAAAATAGGGGTCAAAATAAACAAAGGTAAGAAAATCCAAAACACAACAACAACAACTTTTGAGACGATAGGAGTACGAGCTGATAGAGCAGTTGTTGGAAATACCGTGAAGCTCTGCATACAATGAGCTCTTAACTATGTCAGTTTAGAGAAGAAATAGCCATATACCAGCAAATCAACTACATCATCATAATAAGAGTCAGTTAGTTTAAATTTAGACATAGTCGAATACGCATCTCGGCTTCGAGACCTGTTGTCAGTGCGAGCTCAATTAAATATAATCATTTTGCCAGCCAAAAGCTTGTGTGTTCAATAAATCCTTTGATTCGAAGTGCTTACGTCCTCTACTTACTAACATTGGCCGTACGCCCTTTACTTTTTAAGATACAGGGTGTGTTGTGAAAAACTAGATTTTTTTTCTTAATCACCCTGTAATTATAAAACGGTTTATATGAATACTATCACCTCCTGCTCTATTGACCACCTAGGCGGAATCACCCTGTTGATAAAGAATGAAAGGGGGGGGGGGGGGGGGAGGTAAATACAACTATAAATAAATGCATTTATATCATGTATATAAAGTCTCCAAATTCTAAGAAATTGTATCGTTATTGACATAATTGCTTTTTCTAAACGAAATTAAAAAGCAATCTAGTGTTAAGGAGATCTCTTCTTACTTCCTAACTCGTTCTTGAGATAACTTTGCTTCAACTACCACGTATTGGCGATGTCCATGACTGATGGGGATCTGTTTACAATAACAACAATGGCGCTAAAGAAAGAATTAACAGCTGATGTTTGTTCACATACCTGATTAAGCTTAAAAATCTCAACGTCGATAAGGACTCGGGGTGGGTCAGCACGCATTTTTGTTAAATAAATAAATAAAATTCTGTGGATTACACCATTATTATGTTATTAATTTTTAGTTTTTAAATAATTTAGACAGAAATATAAAAAGTGCTGCCCCAAAATATGTGCCGCCCGGGAAGAAAGTTCCATTGATAAGGATCCTCTACCTATTCAAGGAATTGGAGAGTGACAGTGATTGAACAAACGTCATTAAGAATTTTTACTTTTTTACATTTTGAAGTTCCATTTTTCTAAATTGAATGAATTTTACGTTAATTTTGTACAACTAAAAATACATAAAAAAATTGTGTTCTTATTTTCCATGTTATCTTAATTAATCTTTGGAATCAAATGCACAAATTTGTATCTCCAAAATTCTATGAATCACTAGTATCGAGAGAACGAGAACGAGATAACACGTAGTTGACGTTCTAGGCCAGAGCTCATACGAAAAAGCGTATTTTAATTTTACTTCGAAATCCCTATCCATATTATAAATATAATGTATAATTTTTAATATAAACACAAAAGTGAGGTTTAGTACGACCGAAAAAATCTTTCGTCCCGAAACGTTCCACAGGTGGAAACCGAAAAGAAATTGGCAGATGCAACCGAAATTTCGTTTTTCGGCCGAAAAAAGATAAAAGTTGTGTTTTTCTTAAAAATCTGAAATAAATATAACTATTTTCTCAGTAAAATTCTTAGTTTATCCTATTTCTCTGGATTTTATTAATCATTGGGACAAAAATCTTGTTTTAAAGTGGAATAAATTGGGTTTTTCGGTTTACATTTTTCTGTTCTTGTTTTTGATGTGAAAGTGCCTTTAGATTCAAAAAACTGTGTCATTCTATAGGTACTAAAACTACTGAAATTACGGAAAATGTTACATCAGCCTAATTTGAACAACAGCCTCCAATTGGCTTGTTCGAACTTTGTGGTTTCATGGTCGGTATTCACGGGTGGAACTTCTGTGTATGCATATGTACCATGCATTGCATTCATAAGGCGTGCTATTTAAAATTTACCATGAAATTTACAAATAGTTGTATAAATCGGGAAAAAATAGTTTTTGTTTTAAAAACCGGATAATAGCGAAATGAGTGCGGAGGTTGCAAAAATCGAGACTGCATTGAGTTTATTTTGCCATTAAAATAACATATCTTTTATTTATCCAGTAATATTGATTTTCTATGAACTTATATGAAACTACATATTTGTTAGGAAAACGATTCAAATACCGTCGTCAAGAAACCGGAAGGAATAACGTTCAGAAAAGCCAAAGATTTTCAGCAGAAAACTATAAAGAAATTATTTCCTTATGCCGATAAGAAAATATTAAGAAAACGATACATTTAGTAGAGAATTACAAATATGGGAAACTACGAATGCTGTCAACCATTGAACCACAGATGCAGCGTTTCCGACAAGAAAAAGTTAACGCTTTTTGTTTAGTTTAACAAGTTTGTAACGTGATAATCTCGTTTTCTTTACGTTTTCGGCAAGTTTTGTTCACTGGGTATCTTTAAAACTACATCAACAGTGACTAGATACTATTTATCATTATTCAATAAAAATACCAATTAATCTCAGTACTGTCTTTCGGAACTTAGTTTTAACGGTTTAAAATTTAAATTTTAGAATTTCTATGAACTTGTGTAATAATATTTTAAGTGTTCATTGTCTTAAAAACACAATTAGCTGAATTTTTGAAAGTTAGTAGCCATGATTTTTAATATTCCTATGGTTTCAATCTTTTCATAACGTTCAAATAGAAGCAGAAAAAACTTAGGTTCAAGTTTTGACACTTTTATATGTTACAAAATCGTTGCAATATGGTTGCAATGAGATAAATTTTTTTATTATTCTTTAGGAGCGTTTATGTGCGTACATATTATGCGTAGCCGGTTTTTATTCTCATATAAATTAGCAATTTTATCGGATTCAAATCAACAGTGCGGTCTAAAAGTCCGACATTTTTTTAACAATTTCTTGCATTCATTTATTCTAGAATTATTTGGTAGGCACAAATTTTGATGTCTATTCTGTCTGCTACATCGATGTCATTTCATGACTGGCAACTTAATGCAGTCAGAATAAGTTTTCAATTTATTGCTGTTGAAGTTTTCATAATAATAAAGATTTTGTAATTTTACATATCTCAGTTGGCTTTTAATATCAAACTTTGATTATAGACTATAGTAGATGTCTTTTCGACCCAGCGATTAGAGAGGTCTCATCAGTATGGTTGTCTCTGATCGCCTACCATAGAAGTTCGATAATATAGGGTCACCGAATTGCCCATACAAATACATTTTATCGAAAGCAAGTGTGAATCATATGGTAGCAAGATTTCTCATTGCAATTTTCAAATTGGGTGATTATTTTCCTTGTTGCCATATGGCAATGGATAAAGCAAATAAAACTTTAAGTGGACAATTTCTCATCTCTATAGACTGAAATTCACTGAAAATAATTTCAATGAATTTCTATAATGCATTGAAAAAAGTTCGATTTTTTAAAAAAAATCACTCAATTTGAAAATTGCAATGAGAAATCTTGCTGCCATATGATTCAAACTTGCTTTTGATAAAAAGTATTTGTATGGGCAATTAGGTGACCCTATTATCGAACTTCTATGGTAGGCGATCAGAGATAACCATACTGATGAGACTTCGCTGATCGCTGGGCCAAAGAGTTCGATTTTTTTCTGCATTATAAATGCATTTTAGAAATTTATTGAAATTATTTTCAGCGAATTTCAGTCTACTTTAGAGACGAGAAATTGTCCACCTATAGTAGATGACGTCTCCAGAATCATTTCTGTGTTGTATATGAGATTTCTGTACTTGTCTTTCGTTTGTTATTTCCAGCTTTAAAACGTCTAATAAAAGAATTTTCAACGATTGGATATTACTTTTGATTTGGTTTTTAATCATTTTTGCTTTATCATTACTAAAGTCGCTTTCAATTCTCAATTCATAATGTGTTTTTTTACATTAATACACACATTTTTCGCAAGTTAGGAGACATCAACACCAACTTTGCACTTTGAGCAAAGTTTAAATTCAGTCGAAGTTGCAATTGTATCTAGCGACATGTATTTACCATTTGAGCAAAGTCGAAGTCGTAATTGTAATTCGCGCTTTAAAAAAAACTCGAGCTAATAGAAAAAGAAAAAAGTCGGCCATGTGTATTCATCACGTGTAGCAAAACTATACAGATTCTCGGCTAGTCTATTAGAACTAGAGTATTGATAGCCTTTTTTGCTAGTTATTTAAAGTAGTTAGCAATCCTTTTTAAATCCTTATTATTATTTATTAACTTCACCGCCGGGTTTGTCCGCAGACTTAGAAAGTCAAAATTTACGCACTTCCCGATATCCATTCAAGCTGAAATTTTCCACATCGATTTTTCGTCGATGGCAGTGCACTTTGGCATCACACGTATAATTAAGGTTTTTTTAAAAAAATAAAATTGTAGGGAAATACACTAGATAGTTTAACGACATTTTGAAATGTTGAATATTTTTACCGTTAGCTCTGGGCTGTTAAAATGAGTACCGAAAATTGTTTATCCGGTGAAAACAAGAAAAAAAGTAACTCCACAAATTTTGTCATTCAGGCAGATGCCAAAAAGGCTGTGTGCAGATTGCGCTCATGGGGATGTTGGGAGGACGGCTGGACTGGCGTATAGGCTGGGACTTGGAAAACCCTCTGACCAGTATGCCACGTGATGAGATGGTACCTGAGCTTCGTTCCGGGCGTCGTTTCTCTGTAAGTTTTCCTGTAAGGGAATCGTGGACTGAGGGAAGTGCCCTATCAAGCCTTCCCCGGTCCGCTCTAAAAATTTTCACCGACGACGGATCGCTCACTAATGAGGGAGCTGCGGCGGGTGTCTACTTTCCTGAGCCTGATATTGGAATGGAGTACTCACTTGGTAGACACACCACTGTCTTCCAGGCTGAAGTATTTACCATATCAAACGGCACGGAATTAGCCCTTGCTATCTTTTCGGATAGTCAGGCAGCATTGATGGCTCTGAGTGGCCCTCGGATAGCATCTAAGTTACTGGGGGAGTGCAGGACGTCTGTGGATAAGCTGTGTATCCACAACAAGGTGTCCCTTCTGTGGGTTCCTGGTCACATGGGGATCATGGGGAATAAAAGGGCTGCTCTTTTAGCTAGGGCTGACACTGATTCAACGTTCCTCGGACCGGAACCCGCCGTAGACGTTGCCACCTCGAGTATCGGCTCTCTCATCAAAGCGGATGTTCATAGAAAGCATTAGAAGAGATGGGCGAACATGAGTTCTTGCAGGTGCACACACAACTGTTCCCTAATGGGCCCAATGGGAATATCTCCGACTTTCTCATGGGGCTCGGAAGGAAACAATGTAGAACTGTGGTTGGCATCATCACCGGCCACAGCTCACTTCACGCTCATCTAATAAGGATGATAGTTCTTGACAGCACTGAGTGTCTATCCTGCCTGAAGGGAGAGCCCTAGACAACCGAACACTTTTTTGTGCGTGTTCGGCCTTCGTCCGGTGCAGCCTGGATACTCTAGGGTCTGTCCTTCTATCTGATGGATGAGCTAAAAAACCTGCCTCACCAAGACCTGATGCGCTTCATTAAGAGGACAGCATGGTTTTGGTGAATGGCCTTCTAGCAGGACAGCACAATGGGCCGCTATGGTCTCCGTGCTTGAAGTAGGGTCTCCTGTCCCCCTGCCCTAAAAATTAAAAAAAAAAGGTTGGGTAGTGACAGTTCACAAAATGCAAGGTTCAACGCTCGATCGAACACTCATTAACTTGGAATCAAAAGTATTTGCGTAAGGTCAAGCATACGTCGCGCTGAGCCGTGTGAGATCGCTCGATGGAATTCGATTAGAAGATATTGACGTTTCCAAAGTGCAAGACAAAAAGTATTGCAATCAACCATCGTTGGAAGATATGGAGCGTTTGCGGAAACTTCCATCATATCGAAATATCAATTAATCTCTACAAAATCGAAATAGAAAGACTGAAGAAACAAACGATTTTCCTTATATTTATAATTTAAATTTGTTCCTTCCAATGTGATGATATAGTATAAATCAAGTGAGTGAAAATATCAATCGCCTCGCATATAAAGGATTTATAGCGGAAAACGTTCTCTTTACGGGTTGATTTTTTACTTAAATTGTTTTGTTTGCACTACAGTTATTTGTTGGCTTGTAATGAACAACTTTTTCTTATAGCTCATTTCATTCAGTAGTCCCGCTCTTCTTAGGAGAGCTTGCTTTTGTGAGGGTCCTTTTATTACTTAATGACTCGATGGCCCTATGTCGAAACCATAGGTCTCCATCGGACTTAATTTTTAGTATATGGCATGTCTCTTACGATACTGAAGTTATCACGTTGAAGTATTCAGCGTAAATCACTATAAACACAATCTTGCAATTGGCGTATTATGGTATTCTGTTTTTTGACATTTGAGTTGGGAAGCAAATATCATCAGAAAGCCTTATGAAGGAGATTTATATAATATGAGCCTTTCCCCAACCTGACAAGTTTACATGGTCTGATTAGAACTATAGGTCATTTCTCTGAAGCTATCATCCAATTTATTAGTAAAGTTCTCACATTAGATTTTGTCTAAACCATGCAATTTTTGGTAAAATCAAAGTTGTTGTTAGATCAACATGTGCGTCTCAATTTTTAAGACTAATAGGGTTTATTCCCATCGCACTAAAGTTCAATATGTTTTTATTTTCTTACATAATGCACTACAGGGAAAAATTAAATTTATAATTATTTCCCTTAATGAAAATGTGTAATCCAAAATTTTCTCACGCGAACCATAATATATTTTTGACAAGAACTATAATTACAAAAGAGGCATCTTCATCGTTCTCTAACTGTAAAAATGTAAAGTTGTATAATCGATTGGTGTTTTTAATGTTGCACTTTGTATATTTGTATATAAATGTCTGATCTCTATCAATTAATATTCATTTAGGTTTCTCCATTTTACCTTCTACTCGATGCATGCTCTGATCATGAGATAACTTCAACACAAAAGGCCGATAATATGCAACTTACTGAAAGTTTTCATTCTCCAGGATTTTGTTGGGAACAATTAAATTTAGAAGGACAACATCCTGAAGGTAAGCTTTTGTTATATATATTTTTCTGTTGTGATTTATATCTTTCTCTCATACACTGGTTATGTAATAATTAAAATAACACAAATCACTGACGTGCATTATGTGGAATATTTATCCTGTTAAATTTCATGTATTTTAATAAATTTAGTGTGGACAAATTTTATTCCTGTCCTGCTCCTTCTGTGACTCTTTTACGTTTGGTAGTTATCAATTAAATAAATCCATATTATACAGACTATAAGCACAATAACTAATACAAAACATAAGTACGACTACGAAAAAGCCGCGAATTACTCAAACGCATTCATGCAAATATAAAATAAAGCGATCTGGTGATTTGATCATAGATCCATCACAACGTCATACTTTTCTTTATATTGTCTTCAACACGTCCACAGCAAAGACTCATCATTCATCTTATGAAAGTATAATTTTGTACTCCTTCAAATTAATTTTATTATCTATCCAATAGTACAAAAATGTAAAATAATGTTTTAAACAAGTAAAAAAGTTAGAATTGGTCTAAGACCAATTCCTATCATAACCTAGATGAGCCCGTATGTAATTTCGTATGCACGGTCACCCATCTATGCAAGTTGGATTTTGAAATGGTTTTTCGCATATATTTCTGGAACGGTTCGTCGGACAAGAAAAATTATTGTAACCAATTTCACAGAATTTCATATTCTGAAGAAGTTTTCAGTGCAATAAAAACGTAGAACACTGACCGTTTTCACATTATATATATATATATATAATGTAGCCAATAATAATTGGTTTACAGACGAAAAATTTTTGTATTGGAAAAATTAAGGAAAAAAGAAAACTAATAATGAATAGTCATTAGTAATCCTTAGAAATATTTTTTATTATTATTTCTGACAAAGTAATAAGAACTAATTGGTGCCGGGTCACATAAGACAGGTCAAAGAGACGCATGCGGTTCGCGAGTCGTAATTTGTGCATCCTTGCCCTAGATTAGTGAGCTATGAAATTTCGTATGGTACCCATGCAAGTTTGATTTTTGAAGTCTTTTTCGCATATATTTCAAGGACTGTTCGTCGGACAGAAAATATGATTCAACTAACAAACTCTCCAGAGAACAACTCTTACAAATCGCAAAAGTATCTCATAAGAATCTTTTAACACTCTTGTTTATTCTCATAATTTAATTCTTGTAATAAGACTTAAATATATCTCATAGTATACTATTATTATAAGATATTATTGTTACTAGAACTTCTAAACCTTTTACTCTTATATTAAGATCATCTTTGTACCTACTTTTATTCTGAGTACCAGAAAGCTTATATTCTTATTGAGTTTTTTTTTATGAAATTATTCTCATTAAAACTCATAGACGTCACTCGGTGTTTATTTATCAAAATGGATTGGAAGAAAGTTAAAAGGTGTACTAATCTTCGAAGGAAAATAAGAATAATTTATCTTGAATAAAATACGCCCAGGAATGTTACAATAAAAAAAAACAGTATTTGTGGATTTTAAAAGTTTATCCCAATCGGTAGTTAGGTATAATAATATCAAAAGGTAACATCATTAACTATTTCGTATGATGATGCACATTAAAAATATGTATTCATCCAGAATATAACAGCAAGAATTCTATTCAGAGCATCTGCTATGAAGGTCAAGATGCTGCGATTCCTGTTGGCAACATTATAATACCATCAGAAGTAAGTCTAATTTAAATTAACACGAAAGGAAAATAATAATATTTGTATTCCCTTCGATCATTCTACATGAAGCCATATGTCAAATCGAGTGTTAAACGCTCATAACAAAATATTCATTTTGAGAGCTATATCGCAATCTAATTACATACTATCGCTTTTTTTATTACTTTCGCTTCTTAACACTGCAACGTCTAAAACAAGACTCTTTTCTTGGCGATGACAACTGTTATATTTATACCCTAGAAACTCTCCGGATTATTCTGGAGTGTTCAATTCCAAAAGCTTCTTGACTATTCTATTTGTTCTATTCCTGAACTTTCCTGTAGATTTCATAATCGATTCACCGAACCTGAAGTCATTTACTCTCCGAACCTGAGGTTGTTTATTGCCAGTAGATGTCACCAGTTGTCTCTTTCTATTGCACCCCAATAAGCAAATCGAACGGAATTCCGGTCGTTTTCCTTGTCATTTTTGACGAGTTTACCTGGCAATCCGTACTATTTGTACGCGGAATTCCGCTTCTTTGGCCGAAGGAAACTGCGCCGAGATTCCAAGTCTTTGATTGTATTGGTAGATTGAACTGAACGTGGAAATCTATCGGATTTCCATGTTATTTCCTTGTTTTTTTCGCATAGAATTCCAAGACTTTTCAATGGCATTTCTATATGGAATTCCTAGGGATTTGAAAACTTTTTCTAATTTTTTTAATTAAACAGTGGAACATAAATAATTTGTAAGATGCAAAGCAGTAGAAAAAGTTTCGAAAGTATAGAGAAAATAGTCAAACTGCCATGACTTGAATCCTTGCAAAATACTAAAATAGAGCTTGATAAACTCGGAGCGAAATTTGACAGATTTAGCATTTTGTAAGAATTAAGGTCATGGCACCTTGATTATTTTCGCTATACTTTCAAAACTTTTTCTACTGCTATGCACTCTACAAATCAATTCAATTCGCAATCGCCTGTGTTTGGCAGAACACTACACGGAACCAAAAGAACACAGCTAATATAAGCCAAGCCATTAAAAATTTTTCGTATACCACCAACACATCTGTGAAGCTGAAAATAGCGTTCGCTGTAGCTGTGTGTGTGAGAATGCCGTCACTCTTTTCCGCTGGAATTCCGTGCGAAAATTCCACATCTGGAATTTTTGCTTATTGGGACGTAACACTGCCCCCTTCTTAAACTTGTTCGTCCCGAACAACAGGTGATCCACGGTCTTGATGCTCGTAGTATTGACACAAGCGGTCCAAATGAACAATTTTGTGCTTGCCTCTTGTGCCACGCTGAATCCTGTATACCACGTCATTAATTCTAGTTATTACTGAATATGGTCCTTCCCAGTGTTGTTGCAATTTTGGAGAACGTCCCTTACGTCGTTTCGGGTTGTACAGCCAAACAAGATCACCTTCGTTAAATCCTGCGGAATTAGCGCGTAAGTCATAGCGGGTCTTCATCCGATCACTATTTGTTGCTAATTTCGTCCTCGTGGCCTCGTGTACATCGGCTAATTGTTGTTTGAGCTCCGTTACGTAGTCTTCTGGTAACTTTTGTTCACCTCTGGGGGTACCGAATTTGAGGTCGCTAGGTAAACGCATCTCTCTTCCGAATATGACTTTAGCTGGGGTTTGTCCGGTAGTACTATGAACGGCTGATCTATAAGCCATTAGGAATACAGGAATATGTCGATCCCAATCGCGTTGATGATAGTCAACTACTTTCTTTAGATGCTCGATCAATGTTCTGTTGAAGCGCTCTACCATGCCATCAGATTGTGGGTGTAGAGGAGTTGTTCTAGTTTTTCTTATTCCCAACATTTTACACATCTCCTGGAAAGTCCGCGATTCGAAGTTCCGTCCTTGGTCCGAATGAAGTTCGTGAGGCACACCAAACCTACTGACCCAATTCGTTATTATTTGTTCCGCAACTGTGGTTGCCTCTTGATTAGGGATTGCATAAGCTTCAGGCCATTTACTGAAATAGTCAATGGCAACTAATATATAACGGTTACCGCCATCCGTTTCTGGAAAAGGTCCAGCGATGTCTATAGCTATCCTTTCAAAGGGGGCTCCGACATTATACTTATGCATTTCTCCTCTGCTTCTGTGTTGCGGCCCTTTGCAAGCAGCACAGACAGTGCACCTGCGGCACCACTTCTCCACATCTTCTCGCATATGTAACCAATAAAACTTTTTTCGTATTTTGGAAATGGTTTTGTTCACTCCCAAATGTCCTCCAGAGGTTCCACCGTACATTTCTTCTAGAACATCTTTGACGTTTGATGCCGGCACGACTATCTGCATTCGGAAAGATTCGCCATTAGGTGCTTCCCACTTGCGTTTTAATATACCACATTCAACATGAAGAGAGTTCCATTGAGCCCAGTAATTTTTCAGCTTCTCACTCCGTTCCGAAATATCCTTCCAGTCTGGTCTTTCCATGTCTTCTTTCCAAGCAAGAATAGGTGAAATGTCCGGATCTTCTCGTTGTGCTGTTCGTAGGTCCTCGTTGTCCCAACCTGTAGATGGCTCCACGGTTACCAACTGTATAGTTGCTGTTGTTTCTTTTTCTTCCATCCGGGCGCAATGTTTGCATTCAAGTTTGCATGGACGTCGTGAAAGGGCATCTGCATTTCCATGGATACGACCTCTTCGGTGTTGTATTTCAAAATCATAAGCCTGGAGTCGCTCTATCCATCTCGCCACTTGTCCCTCAGGATTCTTAAACTGCAGAAGCCATTTAAGCGCTGCATGGTCGGTGCGAAGGATGAATTTCTGCCCGTAGAGATATTTATGAAAATGCTTTGTTGAACTTACAATGGCAAGTAGCTCCTTTCTTGTAGCACAATAATTTTTCTCTGACTTTGAAAGTGCTTTGCTATAGTAAGCTACTGGAACTTCTTGACCATTCTCCTCCTGAGAAAGCACTGCACCAATACCTTCATTGCTGGCATCCGTGTCTAATGTAAATGTTGTTCCCAGCTTTGGATAGTGAAGTACTGGAGCCTCACAGAGCTGTTACTTCAAATTTTCAAAACTTTCGTTGCATTTATCCGACCATATGAACGGCTTCCCCTTTTCGGTAAGTTGATGTAGGCTTCTTGCTATATCTGCAAAACCTTTCACGAATCGCCTGTAATAGGTAGCTAAACCAAGAAAACTCCGTAATTGATGTTTATCCTTTGGAACTGGCCAATTTTTGACGGCTTCTATCTTCTCTGGATCGGTTCTCACTCCTTGTGATGAAACTATGTGCCCTAAATATTTAACTTCATTTTTGAATAGAGCACATTTACTCGCACTGAGCTTCAATTTAGCATCTTTGAGTCTTTGAAGTACGTCCCGTAAGTTGTTTTTATGTTCCATGAATGTCCTTCCGATTACTATTATGTCATCCAAATACACAAGACATGTTTTCCAGGTTAAACCACGTAGAACACATTCCATTAGTCATTCGAATGTGGCTGGAGCATTACATAACCCAAATGACATTACTTTGAATTGCCATAAGCCACTGCCAACTGAGAAAGCCGTTTTCTCTCGGTCCTCGGGATGTATTTCCACTTGCCAGTAACCACTCTTCAAATCCAGCGTGGAAAACCATTGCGCTCCGGAAAGGGTATCCAATGTGTCATCAATCCTTGGTAATGGATAGCTATCTTTTCTCGTCACGTTATTTAGTTGGCGGTAGTCTACACAGAATCGGGTGCTGCCATCCTTTTTCCTAACCAGAACAACCGGCGATATCCAAGGGCTGTTAGATTCCTCTATGATGCCTTGTTTCTTCATGGAGTTCATCATGTCTGCAACTTCTGGTTGTTTGGCTAATGGCAATCTTCGTGGTGTCTGTCGAATGGGCCTGGAATCTCCTGTATCGATTCGATGCTGGACAAGATTTGTTTTACCGTAGTCATCATCATTCATTGCAAATAATTCCGAAAATTCATCGATCACCTCTTTGGCATCGTTGTGTTGTTGTTCACTTAAGGCACTGGACGAAAGAAGTTTCTGAACCTGTTGGGTAGTAGCTGGTATAGTTTTTGTCTCCTTAACATTACAGATTCATCACAATTTCCAATTATAGCACCTTCTTTTAGTTGTACCTCATTTTCGGATGTGTTGAGCACTCTGACTGGTATTAATGTTGCACCTTCTGCCTTCACTAAAGTCTTGCCAACAATGATGCTAGATGTAACTTTTGTGGGGTAAGGCTCCACCAGATAGAATCGGCAGGTCCCGATGTCATCAGCAAGCTTTGTCCATATTAGTGTCTCGGAGCATGGCGAAAGAGTAATATTTTCGCAGACCATCGTCCTTACTTTCGCAGGATAATCTGCTCCTTCTCCTAGTCTCATAGGAATTTCTATATTGCCATATTTGAGAATCCGCTCTCCGACATCCAGATTTATTTTGTATGTGGTCATGAAGTCTATTCCAAGAATGCATTCATCCATTATGTCTGAAACCAGGAAAGTGTGAGGAAATAGTAGTTCGCCTAGTTGAACATCTAAAGTTATTTCTCCAAACATCTGTGCTGCTGCTCCAGTAGCTGTTCTTAGTAGATATTTGGTGGTGTTGTGAAGCCATTTGTTCTTAACAAGATCTGCTCTAATAATTGATCTTGAAGCTCCAGTATCGATAGTAACTGCGCAGTCATGTTTTCCTACACTTCCATATATAACAAGACTGCTCTGCTTTCTCTGCAACTGACCTACTTGGATGATGACTTCGGGGTTGTCGATTCCACCAACCAACTTCTGCCCCACAAAGTCGGTTTTTACTAGTTTTCCGACTGCTCAACAGGAGAGGCGATGCGACTAGTCGCTGCTTGATATCTAGTCTCTCCACGAAAAACTTGTTCCCTGGCTCGACATCTTTGGCATTCTTCTTTCCCCTCTTCTTCTGGTGATTCCACTCGTCGACGTTTTCTGCAGTCTCTTTGAAGGTGCCCTGGTTTATTACAATTCGAGCATCGAGGGACACCACGTGAAGGCGGGCTCTGTGATGATTGCACTCTGTTACAAGTACATTCTTCCACTGAAATTTCTCTCACTCGTACTGCACTCCGTGAAGCTTGTCTGGCGGATTCGTATTCTAATGCATAGGCTAGTGCTTCTGCTGTTGATTTCTTTCCTGCTAGCCTTAATTGATTGTTGTAAATTTTGATCTGTAATAGCGTTCACAAATGCCTCCGTCGCCACTTCATTGAGAAAATCCGCATTCACGCTGGAGTATGACAGATACGCTAATCTTTCTACATCTGCCTGCAGTTGTTGTAGTGATTCGCCATATTTTTGAATCCTGTTGCGCAACTGTAGGCGATATACTTGCTGCATGTGCTCATCTCCGTAACGTAATTCTATCGCCTGTACTAATGAAGAGTAATTACGTTGATTTTCAATCGGTACAGTTTGTAAGAGTTCTGACGCAGGACCTCGAAGTGCTAACACCAGAACTATAGCTTTGTCTTCATCATTCCATCCATTTACCTCTGAAGCTGCCTCGAATTGTCGCTTGAAGATATGCCACGAATTTTGTCCATCAAATATGGGAGGTTTCATTCTACCTGCACCGGATATTTCAGTTGCTACGCTTAGAGGCTGACGATGCTTTATTCTTTCCAGATCTGCTTTAAAGTTATCAAGCTGTTCCGTGACATTTTGTTGTACTCCCGACACTTGTTGTCGAACTTCCAACACTTCCTGCTGTATTCCTTCAATTTTCATATTTTGTTCGTCTAATGAAACTTTCAGAAATTTCTTCTGTTCCTCCAAACAAGTTTCTAGACAATTCTGCAAAGAATTCTTTTGTTCATCCCAACGGGATTCCAGAGAATTCTTTTGTTCCTCAAAAGCATTCTTTTGCTCGTCCAGACGGGTTTCCATAGATTTCTTTTGTTCCTCGAGAGAATTCTTTTGTTCGTCCATAGATTTCTTCTGTTCATCTAAACGTGATTCAAGAGAATTCTTTTGTTCGTCCATAGATTTCTTCTGTTCATTTAAACGTGATTCTAGAGAATTGTTTTGTTCGTCCATAGATTTCTTCTGTTCATCTAAACGTGATTCTAGAGAATTCTTTTGTTCCTCGAGAGAATTCTTTTGTTCGTCCATAGATTTCTTCTGTTCCTCGAGAGAATTCTTTTGCTCATCAAAACGGGCTTCCATTTTACTCATTAAAGTGCTCAAAAGCTGTTCCATTTTCATCGCAGGCGCTTCTTCAACTTCGATTTCTTCCAAGTTCTCTTCGAAAACAAATGTTTCAGGATTCTTTCCTTCCTCTATCAAAGATTGTCTAAGTCGCTCGACTAGAACTTTCTTTATGCCTGTCGTTTGTAATGACCGGTTCCCTAACTCCACTTTCAAATCCTGCGTTCGAAGCTCGTCCACTTTGCGCCCCTTTATTTTAGTAATTCTCTTATAGATGAATATAAATTATTTTCCAGAACTTTCACAATTTAACACAATTTCTCAAAATTAATCACTCTTTTAATTTTTAGTCAATTGCCACCACTTTATTTCGCGAATTTATCCCACTTCTGACACCAGTTGTTGCGAGCGTGGCCTTTGGTTCGTTATTTAAAACACAATATTAAATAATTAATATATAAGTTCTTCATTACACTTAAATCATATAAAGTTCACAAACATTTATTTAATCAACTCAACTCTAATTATCGCTAATCGCTTTTTTTATTACTTTCTCTTCTTAACACTGCAACGTCTAAAACAAGACTCTTTTCTTGGCGATGACAACTGTTATATTTATACCCCAGAAACTCTCCGGATTATTCTGGAGTGTTCAATTCCAAAAGCTTCTTGACTATTCTATTTGTTCTATTACTGAACGTTCCTGCAGATTTCATAATCGATTCTCCGAACCTGAAGTCATTTACTCTCCGAACCTGAAGTTGTTTATTGCCAGTAGATGTCACCAGTTATCTCTTTCTATTGCACGTAACAATACGTTTATCTTCTCATAAGATGCTTATAGACCTTTATGAGATGAAAATTATTAAGGATTTCATACTCTGAAGGACTTTTTTGTACAATAGAAACATCTGAGACTGATTGTTTTCACAGTATACGTAAAAATCCTAAATTTTTATATGGCAAAAAAATTTCAGCACTTTACGTTAACGCGTTCTCAAGCAGTGTCCAAATATAGTGAAAGACGAAATTTTTGTATGGCAACCCCACGAAGGAGTTATCCGATTTGTCTAATTTTCGAATTTAATTTTACTTTTTTTTTAAAGCACGTATGCAAAATTTCAGCCCTATAAGTGCAAACTTTTAATGTTGTTTGTGGGTGTCCAACCCGTTTTGCTCTGCCAGCATTATTTCTGTGTGTTACACACGGAATGACCTGAGACAACTTACAACTAGATGTGCAAAACTCCATATAAACCCGGAACACTTTTTGAAAGCTCTTTAACTTTTTATTCAACCAAAGAAAGCTATCATTGGGGAAAATTTATGTGGCATAATACAACAAGAGAGAGAGAGAATGTGTAGAGCTTTCTATTAGAGGGTCATTTGCTCGTTTTAGTTGGCCCGCATTTTTGTGAGGCTTTGCACATCTAGATGTAAGTTGTCTCAGGTATAACCATAAATAAAGTAATAAAGGCTAAAGAGATAACAAGATTAAGTTTCCTTTGCGAACCAATAATTGAAAGCTTAATCTGAAAGTTTGGATGCAATCGTAAAAGCTTTTCTTGTAGAGCTTGCAGCTTCTGTATTGAATTTATAGCCCACTGTGCCAGCAGCCATCACATCAAGTCAAGGCATGATGTACTGAATGAAGTAAATGCAACACTACCAAATTTTACCATGATAGATATTAAAACGCATATGAAGTTGTTACTTTTGGAAGCTCTTCTTGCTTCACGCGGAAGAAAAATTTTGCGATGATATACAACTGATATGGAGGTATTAGCTGCGTTTTTTTTATATTGTTCTGGCACTGGTTCTTTGGAAATTTAAATTAATTTCATTCTATAAAACGTCTATAGGTAGCCATGATTTTTTTTTATGGAGGCAAGTCGGGGCAAGTTATCAAATTGCATTTCAATTTTCACAAAATGCCAAAATAGATCTAAAATATTTGGTTCATTTCTAAAGTTTCATTTCTAAAGTTTTTCTAAAAAAATAGAGGCAAAGTAAAGGTCATTTTGACATTGTTACTCATTCAGTTCTCTCTTTCTTCTTCACAAGAGATTTTGCATATTAAAAATCTCTTTTTCCCACTTATTATTCAAATACAGATCTTTTCGTTAGTTTAGGACTTTTTTTTCAATGTCATGTTTCCTGCCGGTGTATCAGCCGATTTGACAGAGCTAATCTACTGTAGAATATACTGTGCCCGAGTGTGTCTTATCCACGAAAAGTGATGTAAAGTGATGGATGCTAGCAGCGTGTATGTTGGCCCATTCATTACAGTAGCCGTTGTAGTAAAGTCAACTTCACTGCGTATGTGAGCCACATTAACTGCAGCACCTTCTTTTCGATCATCCGCTTTATCGTACAAACGGATGATCACGCATTATGTTTATTAAATTTCTCCTATATAATTTTAAAAGAAACTCTCGCCAATGCCAAAAAATGGCAGGTTGAAAATGTTTCATTTTTCTTATTTTCCTACAATGCACCTAATATTTAGGTTGTTAATACTGTAAAACTTGCAGCAACCTTGAATTTTCTCAAAGTCGCCGTTGAAATTGCATTCACTGGTGCTGCAACTCCATTTAGGGCTAACGCACACGCTTCAGTACGAAGCAGTAGCATATTGCTGCCCTTGTGTATAGACGTGCCATATAATTTCGCTCCGTAGTAGTTCCTTATATGATTACCGAGTTTAATTGTGTACGTGTTCAATTAAGTTACAGTTTTTGAAATAAATAATAACTGTATCACATATTCACAGCACGTAATGATAATTGAATTATTAGATATATTATCAACTCAAGTTGTATATAAAGAACTGGACAGCCGTCCGATCAGAAATTTCACAATTTCAAAATGGCAGAAACTATTTGCTTGCAACAGCATCGACGAGGGCATACTACAAGAGAAATTTCTTGAACAGCTGATCGATAGAAAGAGATTACCCACGAGAATAGGACATCATTTGAAAAAATAAAATAAAAAAATGAAAGAAAGTATTGCATGTAGCTTTAAGGAAATTGAGCATGTGTGTGACAAAGAGAAATATACTTGTTTTATGTGAAGTAGAAATGTTTACATTTTTCAATAACCAGGCACGTTGTTTTTTACACACTGGTGAATAAGGATGTAGTGGTTCACTGTTGTTTTTTACACGCTGGCGAATAAGGGTGTATTGAACAGCTGCTCAAGAATTTTCTCTTGTAGTATGCCCTCGTCGCTCTGGATGAGAGGATGCTGGGGAATACACGCTATTTTTACGGTTGATACGTTGAATGGCATTCGGGGAGAGTAAAAATCCCGAAATGCCAACTTTCGAACGGGACCTCGGGCAACATATCAATACTACTGCAAGCAAAGATAGTTTCGGTCAAAACCCTCGAGAATACTTCCCAAGCCATGAAACAGAAATCTATATGTGTGCGTTCGGAGTCCGTTCTCTAAAATGTTCTATATTGATGCTTATGGAAAAGTGCCAAACATTGACTTTATATATGCCATACAGCCTAAACTACTATCTATACAAGAAAATAGTCTTCTAGTAATTTACAGCTTGGTTCCTTAACTTCCCAAAGGCTACACCTCCTATATACCTTACTTAACAAAATAATGAAATAATTTTGATTACAAAGTAACCTTACCATTTTACGCTCACTAACTCTCAGCTGAGTAATAATTACATTTGTATATGTGCAGCCCGAGTGCGAATCTGTAGGCAGCTACATTCGATATCATCAGCCCACGGCATGCCATGACGGCACAGCGGCATACAATGATTACTCAACTGAGAGTTTTTGTTTGAAGAATCGTATTCATGTGGTTCAAATATTTTTTTTTAAATAATTTTGCTAGAAAAGGTATGAAAATTTTATTACGGTTCGGAAGATAAGAAAGCAAGCTTAAGATTATCAGAGCACCATTTTTCTGTATGAATAGTAGTTTAGGGCGGAGGAGCTAGTCAAATCAAACTTTTGCCAGTTTTACATAAGACCACTGCAAATATTTTAGAATGTAAGGACTCCGTTGGGCCTCGCATGTGGTAGGGAGGGAGTCTGTTTCATGGCTTGTGAAGTATTCTCGAGGGTTTTGTTTCGGTCCATGATACAAAGATTACAGTATGGCCGATGCGAGAGGAATTTTTTGTATTGCTACGTCATGAGGTGACTAATGTCATTTCGAGCGAATTTGTTTTGAGTTTTTCGCATTTTATTTTCGGGCATATCTTGTTAATCTTTGTATTATGCTTCGGTCCATGATATAAAGATTAACAAGTATGGCCGAATTATCTGTCAATTGGTTGCTTGCCCCATTTGGCGACAATTATCATAAATTTGTTCGTCTCAATTTTAATCGTCCTTATCAAAGTAAAAAAAAAATCTATTTGGGAAATTGCTTTGCTTTCCCACGAGCACATAATTACTTTTCCCGAAGTGCTCTAAACGAAGAAAATAATATTTTAATATTTTCAAAAAGTATTTCAGTCAATAAAATACGAAAAACTCAAAACAAATTAGCTGGAAATGATATTGTCACCTTCTGACGTAGCAAAACAAAAACTTCCCCTCGAATCGACATTTGTTATCTTTGTAACACGGTTTCGGCCATTTTGAAATTGTAAAATTTCTGAACGGACGGCTCTGTGTGGTTATTTGCCTGCGATTTGAAGTGATATATTATAATTAAATTTTCATTACGTTCTGTGAATTTGTGATATAGTTATTGTTCATAGCAAAACGTGCACAATTAAACTCGGTAATCATATGACGAACTACCGCGGAGCAAAATTATATATTAGGCCCAACCCAGACGAGAAAATTTTAGGGGAGAACGGAATTTGGCTTAGACGTGTCAAACAATAATACTCCTTCGTGTAGTTCCTTATAAGATTACCGAAATTAATTGTGTGTGTGTTCAATTAAGTCACAGTTTTTTATATAAACAATTACTGTATCACAAATTCACAACACGTAATGATTATTTAATTATTATATTATCACCTCAAATCACAAATACACATCTGTACAGCCGTCCGATGAGAAATTTCAGAAATTGTGCAATTTCAAAATGGCCGTTTTGCTATAGTATTGGAATGGTATGCTGCCCGTACTCCTAATCGAAACTTGGCATTTCGGCATTTTTCCACCCCCCGAATACTTGTCGAGGGAAGAAAGTACCAAGTTCACCAATTTGCGCGTGCTGTATGTTAGGTACGTGTACGTCCGCCTATTTAAAGTTCTGATCAGAGAGCTAGAAATCCTCCGTTCCTATTGGAAACAATAATAAATTATTATTATATGCATGCACTATTAAAAATATCAAGTAGGGCTAGTAAATTTGTATATATTTAATAAATGAGGAAATTTTAATAAAATCACAGAAATATCCTATTCGTAACGAACTCACCCTAATTTTCTAAACTAGTAACTGAAGTTTGTTTCAGTATGGCTCTACGTAATTCTTTACCGAATGCAATTGGTCCGAATTAAGGCATGTGCCTGTGTTGCGGCCATTTTGGAGATTTTCCGTGTGAAATTTTTGTGTTTCCACGAAGGAGACGGGCGACCGATTCATCACAAGTGAATGTAATGACTTTGCATTTGCGAACTTCTAACAGTTAAAAAGAAATTCAGTGAATATTTATAATAAAGGATTAAATTGTGCTGAAAAATCGAAGTGTTAAAGCGTAATAAAAGCGGAAGAAAAATTCAATATTTATTGGAAAATGAAATAATTTCATAGTGGAAATACTGATGAAACTTGCTTGTGTTACGATGCACTTCAATTGTGTTGGTTTTTCACCGATGCAGTTGAATTTGGGCCTATAAAAAAATTGTGTTCATTTTCTTCTGTGCAGTGCAATTAATAAAAAAATAGTGACAAATTTGGTTTGTTCAGTACCGAAAACGTAAATTTAATCAACAAAGGAATAGTTGAGTGAAACGTTTCAAATCCTATGCATTTGACATTTGTAGGTCCGGAAAAATGATTTAACACAAAAAATTCCCTAGAATTGTTTAACACTGTGTGCGTTAGCTTAACAACATAACTTTTTCTGTGCGCTGTACTGCTGCTGCTTACTCGCTTTGGGAAAATCACTTTTAAAACTTCATATTCGGTGATAAATATTTACTTGAATTGCTAGCTGTGAGGTGTGGTGAAATCGCACATTCAATGGACATAATAATTACAATAGTAAATATCGTAATTGTATCTCTTGAAATTTTTTTTTAAAGTGTTTAACCTAGAATAGAATTTTTACCACAAACGCCAATCGCGAAAGGTGCCCCCAAAATTGCAATAGTAAAAAAAAAAATTTTTTTTTGAAGTTGATTTTTGTGTTTCGTTCCGCTTCGCGTTCTACATAAAAAATACCTCATTTATATATCTACATACCTATATAAGAAGTAAAAGTGCAAAGAGCGATTAGCCAAGAGTGATAAAAAGGGAAATTTTTCTAAAGTGTATGTCAAGAGAAATCATTGTGTGTGTTGCCAACTTTAGCAATTACAAAATTACCAAGGAGAGGATCGTACTGTATAATCGGGAGTATATGTGGAATGGATACTGGTAGGTGATATTCATAATTACTTTTCTTCTCGTATATTATTAATTCAGTTTGCAATGCATTATAAAATGTTCGCTCTGAAAATAACTTTTTTAAGTAATTGGCCTGATACCCCGCGAGACTCTTACTAACTCGACTATAATAAATTCAAGTAGTGTCTGTAGCTGTAGTATAGAGATATACCAGGCCAGACGACTAAGCTTTTCTCTTCTCCTCTTCGAGAAATAAGGCATATGAAAACTTGCAATATCTACTTTTGTACTGAACAAAGACGGAACTTCTCATGAAAAAAATGAAAAAAAAAATTATGAATGTATATTTTTTTTTCACTTAATTTGTGGGCAGTGTGCAATTTTTCTACAAATTTATGTGATTTCCAATAATCAGCTGTCCGAGTGATGTAGTATTGCCAGATTTAAGAAAAAGGTTATTTTGTTGACCTTTCAACACTGGAATGGAACTTTTCATTATGCTTACGATTTTTTTTCCTGATGGATTTTAAAGATAAGTTTTTTTGGGGATCTGAGAATTAGTACTTCTTGCTAACAATCACAAAAGTAAAATATTTCAGGAGATCGATCTTAGGTTGGTAATTTATTGTTAATAAAAAAAAAATTGAAGAATTTTACAAAAATGTTTCATAAGATATATATGTATATAGGAGCCAGTCTGTCACAGAACATTCTAATCGGAGTATTTAGGTAAAGTAGTGTGCATAATATTAATAATGGAAAATGAATTGATAAAAAAGCTCTGTAAATCGGGAGAATTTTCATAAAATTTTTGCAAGAACCATACAGTGAAATAAGTAGACGGGTATGTAATAATTTATATTTGTAACGTTCGTTTTACGACATTAATTATTATATTAGTAATTTTCCTTCATGAAAAATGATTAAAAAAAAACATTTTTTAATACCTGTTTCCCAAATAGTGTTACCATCTCTATTTCGTTTTTTGAATTGATTGCGTTTAATATAAATGTAAAAGAATAAAATTTTGAAACGGATAGTGATCAACCTAAGCAAATAATTATATAAAAAGTTAAAAAAAAAAAATGTCAGTTTTCATATAATTGTATAATACATACATATACCATTGCTAGAAAAACACTGTGTTCACTTTCACCGAAATACACATATTTCGGCTAAGGCTGAATAAACTAATCGTTGGCAACGGCAATTCACATGAAAAAAACACTCAACTAGGTATCTATCTCTATACATATACCTACAAGTTCAAAAAAGAATTTCGTTTAGTTTTTTTTTCACTGTGCCTAGCACCGACACCGAAGATTACGATTAGTTCGGATAGATTTTTTCTAATTTTTTATTTTTACTTAGCCAACGCTTAAGCCCAGTTTTTTGTTCGAGTTGCCGTAGTCATAACATTCGTGGCCGTGAAACATTGAAAAACAACCAAAGCCAGAGAGGAGTTTCTCACGCATTGCCGTTCGGATGATTCCGAATTTGAAATCTTTTACCAGGGGTGAAACTTTGGCTTATTGCCGTTGGCTTGAATCGAATTTGAACTTTTGCATTTGGTTCATTTATACTTTCATATGTAAATATTTTCCAATCGGGAGACAAAATTGCATTTTGAAATCTATCAGAAATACTATGTACCTACTATACCTACTAACTAACTAAAGTGAACTGATTATATATACCTAGTTCAAAATAACTAAGTTGTATTAGATTCACACCAATAAGAATGATGCTAGAAGCCTTAAAATGGATGAGTCAAAGCAAAGTATATTTATTTATGAAGATCTGCTTAAAGCAACATATAACGTATAGCTTAGCACTTACCTTGATTAATTAAACAGTAAAACAAAAAATAAAATTAAATTAACGGCTTACAAACTTATTGATTTGAGCATTGAGAGGATATAAAATAGCTAGATCTAGAGAGATAACAGAATGTACCGAATATAAAAACTATACGGTCTTATAGTGTTTTAAACTGTATTGAACTTAGATATAAAGAAAACAAAAAAAAATTGTGCAGATTATAGATTATACAGACCATATAGTCAAGAAAACCATATACCTATACATCCGTTATATAGTGGTAACGTGCCGTGTTCAATATTAAAACAAGATAGGTAGGTACTAGAAATCGACGAAAACTAGATTAGATCAATTAAATAGCCCCAATATCCGGACAGTTACTAAATTTTTTGCTTCAAAATAACAAATTTTTTATTTGAGACCGTATATTCGCAAATCAGCCGGTCTTTGACTTGTTATTTTATCTAGTTCAATTTTTAATGTTTAATTATGTAAAGTAATTGCTATTTGATTAAATGACTTAGTTTAAATAAAAATATACCTACCTTTTCCTCCAGTTTCCGGACAGTAAAAACCAATATTGGGACAGATTTTATCCAATTGTCGAACAGATTGAAAATTAATTAATCACAGTTATATTAAATTAAAACTGTGTTTTTTTTTTAGAAAATATATTGCAAAATGAGAAAATCAAAATAAAAATAATATTCCCATTTATTTAACAAAACTTAAAATTAAATCACAGTTCTGGAAAAAATAAATTCAAATTTAGATTTTTTGTAACTTATTATTATTTATTTTGGAAGCAAAATTGACAGACAAATATACAATCAGTAGCTTCCCGATATTATTTAATTCCGTACATTTTATGTGTTATCACCTTGGGCAGCTATCACAGCCAACATTCATTAGGCATTCATCTTCTACATCGCTTACCAATTGCTCTTTTCATGATGAGCATTGTATCTTTTTATTGGCTGTCCTCTCCTCATTTAACTTTCATCTTCCTCATATTAAATAAACTTTTTCCCTTGTTCTTTTCTAAATCACTTCTTCTCTTCAAATGCTCTTCTTTCCGCATTTTAACGGTATTAATTTTTTCCTCTTTTCTTTCTTTTTTAATTTGAATATTTCGCGCTTGGTGCTGAATCCTTGGGATACTTTACTTTTTGTAAATATATGTTTTGGAGTAGGTAATCTTCTGATATTTATCTAGACTTGCGGAGCATGAGGAACTTGGTCTTGACGTAGGAGTGGAGCAGTTTGATGACGCTTCAGAAATCCTTCTACCAGCAATGCTTCTTATTCCAGAAGTACATGGTTGGGACTGAACTATTTCAATATCACTATTGGATTCCAAATGAGCTAGGGCTTGAGTAAACGGCAAATTTTTTGAAGTAATGGTTTCGGTTTCATTTTCAGGTAGAACCGGTTAGTTGTAGTCAATTGATTTGATAAACGAACCGTTTACTAAGGCATATACATATACCAGGCTCCAAATCATTTAAGTTTATGTTGCTCATAAACTCAATATCTGACTGGTTTAAATCAGCTAAATTACTATTTAGTTATCCTTTTCTTTCAATATTTCCTCAATGACCGTCGTTGGGCTTATTCCTTTTTCAATTAAATTAGAGCGTATTTTTTCTTTAACAGTTTTCCTATATCATAACAGTTGCTTTGTGGGCTCACAGAAATTGGTTGCTCCTGATGAAAGTTTTCAATAGTATTCTTAATACGCTTTGAAAAATCAATACTTTTCGGATTAAATGGGTAGAGTCCGTAATTCCTGAATTCATTTTTTATAGGTACTTTCAGGCAGATTTTCCATTTTTAAAACTGAGTTCAACAATGGACAAAATGTTGTTTTAGTGACGCAAGCGTTAATATTCTTTGGATTTCGTTGCCAGTCTATTAATGTTTTTTTCCACTCGGATTTGAGTGACTTAAAAACACTCACGTCAGCGTGTTGTATTATTGTGGCATTTGGTGGTAAGGCGTACAGGATTATTTGGTTATTGGAGCATAACTCACTTAACTCTAAGGTCAAATGGGATTTGTGCCCATCTACAAATCGAAATACTCGCCTAGGGATATTTTTCTTTTAACCATAAGTGGACCCCATTCGCGATGTACTCGAAGAACATTTCGGGTTTCATCCAACCTGTCTGCGACCTTCCCAAAAACCAATCTAGTGGCATACTATTGACGAGTCCTTGGTGGGCGTATGTAAGGAAGAACTACCATTGGTACGACAGTATCTCCATTCGCATTGAAACTAGAAGGACTGTTTTAATTTCCTTTTCATTCGGATTGTTTACTTTGTAAACTTTCCTATATCCCTTCGGAGCGGAGACTTTTTCAGTTTTCGGACAAAGGCTAAATCCTGTCTCATCCCCATTTAATATTCTTCTACGGTCATTGAAAATACTCTTTCAAATGAGTGCTGTCCAGATATTGGGTATTTTACTCTACCTACATAAATAAAGGGATAACTAAATGAAAAGAAAACTTAGGACACTAGAACTCTATAAACTAAGTAGGTACCTAGATGGTGGGCCAACCCTATATAAATTACTGAACCTAGATATAATAAATTAAAAATAAATAGGTAGGTAGGTATAAAGTTAAATATAAAGATACAGTGAGAGCCAGGTATACCTATAGACTTAAGGAAATAAAGTAATAAAATAATATAGTAATACAAGCATAAACAAAGACACCCAGTCAATTTTTAAAGGTTTGTCCACTACAAACTTTACATATCAGTAACTATAAGGGGTTCAAGACTTAAGTACACTAAGAGATTAATAGTTTGTCAACAGGCAGTCCCTATACAGGGTGTTTCCCACTAGGAGGTCAGTAGAGCGGGAGGTGATAATACTCACCTAGACGAATCAAAAATTGTATGGCAGTGGGGGGGGCATATCAACCGTTTAGGAGTTACAGGTTGATTATGAAAAAAAGCTAGTTTTTTAAAAATCGCCCTGCCCTGTATATTGAAAAGTACAGGGCGTACGGTCACAGTTAAAAGCTTATTGTATGCAGAACTTCATGACCTTTCAAGCGACCACTCAACCAGCCCCGTACCACTCTCCCCTCGGTTGTCTAAACTAAAAATTTCGGATTTTCTTACCTTTTTTTTTAAATTTAACCTCTATTATTTTTGGAAAAAGGTCGTTAACATAACTTTTTTTTTATAAAAACTGTAAACTGTAGACTCTCCTCTTTAAGTTGACCTATTACACCCTATGTGTTAACTGTAGCCGTTAAACAGTTAAACGGGTTCTATAATCGACAGCAGTTAGCGGTGATAGAATATGAATTTGCGATAACACCGGCACTTCAAAAGCAAATATCTTCTTAATATTACTACAGCTTACACGATAGAAATGTTTACAATTTTGTTTAAGTTCCTGTTTTCTGGTTTCATAGTAGGTAGTCTATTCCAGACGACTCAATATATTGCAAATGGCAATAACTTTGATAGGAAGATAAATATTTTGTTCGCATAAAGTGTGTTTAGAATTGTTCGGATCTATATTATGTATCTCTGTTGTATGAACATATGTATATGACATATAGCATTGAAGAAGCTTTTTGTAAAGAGATGATAATTTCCCATATACTTCAGTTAATACCACTTTGCTAGATTGAAAGTATGCATTTATGTTATTAAATTTTGGTAATATCCAATCCAGAAATAAGAAGTAACACTTCAAAAATGGATTAGAAAAATTTTCAAACAGTTCTTCAGCATTCGATGAATTTTCATAAACGCATTGATCTGTAAAAAATAGTAATAATTTTCCAGCAATCTATTTACTACGGGACTTAATGACAGCCAGCGTGTTTGAGCTGGATGCAAGATTTAGTGCGGGGCTAGCTCTAAGTAACTCTGAAATTGGACGAATATAGCCTGCCTCTTGCTACTTTTAAAGTAGTTATAAGTTTTGCTAGCAAGACTTTCGCATTTATTGGGTAAAGAGGCGCAAGCTGAACTGGCACATAAATGTAAAGAATGGCATATACATTTGAAAATGTTGATGCCTGGACAGAGGTTTTTAAAATTGTGCACTCCCATCATAAAGTTACAGCCATCGCTTCCAAATCCTATAATATTTTCGACAGCAATGCTGTTATGAGTAAATAGATTAATAAGATAATCAAAACAGGTTTTGCTTGCTGTAACATTTTCTTCTGGAATAGGAACTTCTATACACTCAAAAAAATTTGTTTTCACAGCCTTAGTTTCCAAATCAAATAACCTGACTAAAACGCACAAAGTTTTTTTCATTAAAATATCCGTGGCCTCATCAATTAAAATACAAAATTTTGTTGACTGTAATCTGGATATTACATTTTCCGTAAAACTTTTACCTTAAACTTTTTTTGAAATGGCAACTGCTTTGGTTCTTTTAAGTTTACCACCTTTTGCAATTTCAGAATCGGTAAAGTACTTTTTAAAAAGTTCTGTTAGATGATCAGCGGTCAAAAAGGACACATTGTGTTCTGCGAAAAATGCACAAAGTTTTATTTCAGCATTTGTTATTTTTTGCTTTAAATTATGCAAATATCTTCCTTCTTCTGACGAAAAAAAATTTGTGATCGTTTTTGAAGTAAATTCTGTCGATTCCATTAAGTTTGTGCGACTGCGCTGGGGTACAACATATAAAACAAATACAAAATATATTTTGATCTTAGTAGCCAATTCCGATATGGAATGAAAGTGACGTTTGGAATTTGTTCAGTCAATTCAGCAAAGTCGCATTTAGCTTGGATGTTAACAAGAGCTTAGAAACGCATTTTTCTAATGTCGGTTTCCATGGGACTTAGTTATTAAATTAAACATGTTTGATAGGATTGATATTACAGCAGAACGTCATAGATTAAGTACATATATATTAAATATAACATACTTTTGCTCAAAAATTGAAAATTTCCGTTCGGAAAGGTGTGATTTCCGCCTTCCGTTTTCAGTTCAAAATTTCCGTACGTCTGGTAACATAGATCTCGTAGATGTAAGTTGTCTCAGGTTCAACCCTGCATGTAAACATGTTAAAAGTTATTTAATGACGAAGTTAAGACACAGAAGAGTTTTCCGATTGTTTTATATTTACACGTCAAGAAAAGCAAGAAAGAAGAAAGAATAAAAATAAAAAAAACTTTTATGAATAAAGATAAAAAATATGAAGGCGCAGATTGATTGCATGGGGCTGGTTTAGACGGTGTAGTTTTTGCGTCGCGTGATCGGTTATTCTCTTTTGTTCAAGAAGGGAAAAACTTGCTGTGCGTTAACACGGTATAGTTTTTGCGCGGCGCGCACGAAAACAAGAGCAGTTCTTTAATCGCTTATTTCGTCGTCTACGACATTCTTCTCTGGGTGGCGTTCACGTTAACTGGAAATTATTTGGACTGGTAATATTTTTATTAAATATCTTGCGCATTTTGATAGGTATGTTTATTAACATATAATAATTACATTCAAAACTCAAATAATAAAAAAAATATTTCAATTTTAGACATGAATACGAGTTCTAGCAGTGAAGAAGATATGGAAATGGCTTTGAGTTTAGAAAATGCCGCCCTTGCTTTAAATGCTTACTCAAGCAGCGATAGTGATGATAATGTAATTGTTACGGGCTTACTAAGCATACTGCCCACGCAATACCTGGATTTTATTGCGAATGTGGTGCACCGTAATTGCGCTATTGCTTTTTTGCAACTCACTGCAAATTACCTCAAGGGATTTTTCTCTTTTATCTCTTTTTATGTAGTCTTTGTGTTTTGAGTTGTACAAGTTTTCAAAGTCTTGATAACACAACAACAGTTTTTCCACTAATTGGCGGTCCCACCTCACGCTCATTATACTTTTATATTATATATTATACTTTTAAAACAAAAATCTCAATTTAAAAAGAAAAACTTCAAACAATATTTTTACTGTCAATGGTCTAAGATCTGAGTTTTCACAAATTAAAATCCCGTATTAAAATCATAAAACACAACAATCACATATAACACTTTCACAGCAATGGTCCACACTTCAATAAATGAATATCCCGAATTAACAATTGGACATAATACTTTTCAACGACATCTTTGAATGATCAGCTGATGCTAAAAAAATTTCCTGAACTCCCCCGAATGCAAAAACAAGTGAAAGAGGAATTGCTGAAAATAAAAATTTTTCGGAACTCGCCCGAATGCATAGAAAACAAGTGAAAGAGAAATTGATAAAAACTTCATGATCGTGCGCGGTGCTCGCTCGATGGCTCATCGCTGTTCTGTGCGCGCCCTCCCCCATCTCCGCTCATCCCGCTCTCCTACCATTTTCGTGCGCGGCGCGCAAAAACTACACCGTCTAAACCACCTCATGCAAGATGCAACGAAACAGAATGGTAAATAAATGAGAATGGGTGGAGTTTTCAGGTTTTACTCTCATAAAATTTTCCCGCGCTTTTGTGAAAACCGGTTTTCTGTGAAATAGGGCTGGTTTAGACGGTGTAGTTTTTGCGTCGCGTGATCGGTTATTCTCTTTTGTTCAAGAAGGGAAAAACTTGCTGTGCGCTAACACGGTATAGTTTTTGCACGGCGCGCACTAAAACAAGAGCAGTTCTTTAATCGCTTATTTCGTCGTCTTTGACATTCTTCTCGGGTGGCGTTCACGTTAACTGAAAATTATTTGGACTGCTAATATATTTAGTAAATATCTTGCGCATTTTGAAAGGTGTGTTTATTAACATATAATAATAGCATTCAAAACTCTAATTATAAATATATTATTTCAATTTTAGACATGAATATGAGTTCTAGCAGTGAAGAAGAAATGGAAATGGCCTTGAGCTTAGAAAATGCCGGCCTTGCTTTAAATGCTTACTCAAGCAGCGATAGTGATGATAATTTGACAACAAGAAAATCAAACAATATTTTCACTGTAATTGTTTTAAGCTTTCACAAATTAAAATACCGAATTTAAATCACACAACAATCACACATCAATGGTCCACACTTCAATAAATAAGCATCCCGGATTAACAATTGCACATAATATTTTTCAACGACATCTTTGAATGATCAGCTGATGCTAAAACAATTTCCTGAACTCCCCGAATGCAAAAACATGCGAAAGAGGAACTGCTGAAAATAACAATTTTTCTGAACTCCCCCGTATGAATAGAAAACAAGTGAAAGAGGAATTGATAAAAACTGCATGATCGTGCTCGCTCGATGCTCAGTTTCTGTTCTGTGCGCGCCCTCCCCCATCTCCGCTCATCTCCCTCTCCTACCATTTTCGTGCGCAGCGCGCAAAAACTACACCGTCTAAACTACCCCATATTGTGAAAATTATCCAATGTTTTTTATAGCAAAATCAATAGTTTGTTGGTATAATTCCTGATATTTGAACAACGCGTACTTGTGTTTACATTCGTTTTGCTCTCAAAAGATTAAGTGGGAGAAGTTCATGCTGGACTATGTGATATTTTTTGGGAAAATTGAGATTTTTAATTAACAGAAATTTTACATCTCCTTTCAGCATCTTGGACAAAGCAAAATTTATCTCTTTAGGTATGACCCGAAGTACATTATTATGAATAGTTTGATAGGAGTTTGTCCTTCGGGTAATCCTAAGTTTTCTCGATTTTTGTTTTTAACTTGTTGTCTCAATCGCACTACAATAGTGCATAGCCAAATTATTTTCCCCCATTCATGCAAAAGACGAAAGTACCTATATATGACATTATTTGTTTCATTCTAAAAACACGAAAAATTGTCAGTTTTGTTCGGCTGATTCCTATCTTCTTATTAGGTATCTTTGCTACACAGTTTGCGGATTAATTTTATTTCCATAAAGAGATAGATTCACGCATATTTTATTGTCAAAATTATTAATTGTTTTCAATAAAACAACAATTTCTCAGAAATTAAATTAAAAAAAAAACTTTCAGATCCTATCCTAAAAATTTAATTGCATTAACAAATTTGTAAAGATTGCGAGTTGAACAGAAACAAATTAAATTTTTGTTTTATTTTGTTCCTATGGAACCATTGACATGTATATAAATGGACTGACTGATCTCCTGTTTCATGTGGCACCAGTTTTGATTTCAGAAAGTACCTATGCTCTCACATAAAATGTTCCCGCGCTTTTGTGAAAAGCGGTTTTTGCTGAGAAATTGAGAGAATCGGCCAATGTTTTTTATAGCATGACCAATGTTTGTTAATGTAATTTCTATGCTAATTGAGAAGCACGTGCTTCTATTTACATTCGTTTTGCTGTGAAGAGATTAAGTGGGAGAAATTCGTGCTGGATTCTCTGATATTTTCGGGGAAAATGAGAATTACATTCGAGAGGAATTTTACATCTCCTTTCAGCATCTGGGCCAAAGCGAAATTTATCTTTTTCTTAAAAATGGGAGATAGTGTGACCTGATGAACATTATTATGAATAGTTTGATAGGATTTTGAGGAATTTAAGAAGATTTTGTCGTTCGGGTAATCCTACGTTCTCTCGATTTTTGTTTTTAACTCGTTATCTCAGTTGCACTGCAATAATGCATAGCCACGTTCTTTTCCCTCAATAATGCAAACGACGAAAATATATGAAATTACTTGTTTCATTCTAAAAAAACAGCAGAAATTTTCCAATTTTGCTCTACAGCTTCTTAACTTGTCATTAGGTAACTTTGAAAATGGTGCCATTTGCTTTCATGCATTTTTGGTTCAACGAGCAGTCCATTTATATACATGTCCAGTCCAGTGTATGGAACCAATTGAATAAATAACTAGTAAGGAAACGGCATATCGGGTGAAAAACTAACCCACTCTGCGAAATGAATTAGTGTGCTGTGTTTGTATTCGTTTCGTCATGGCAGTAAGAAATCCTGACATTTTTTATAATCCAAGTTGCTATGTAAAATAAACAAATTTTTAGCGCCAGTTTATTTTCAGATAAAGCCGGATTTACATTATGATGACATCCAATTTTTACAGAAATTGTGAGGGAGATAGTACATCGTATACAGAAATTTATTTATGAGTAACGAGAGAAGCAAACGCGTCCGGAATTTTTTCCGGACGTCGATTTGTCACTGTACTGTGTGCGTGTCCGGAACCATAAAAAGACCTCAAGCATAGGGAGTTTTTATAGTTACTGAAACTAAAACATTTTTATTGGCAACCCTAATTTGTCAATTTCGACTACTAGAGCTGCCATATTGCTGTTTTGTTACTATAATTTTATGGCATGTAGGTACATATCTGTAAGGTAAAATTATTTGTCGAAATAAACAAAAGTAAGGTTTGAGTTTGTAATTAAATATTGCGAAATAGAAAGTTATTAAATATTTCTTTATAGAAAATATTGAAGTTATTTCTGAGGTAATTTTCTGTCCACAAGCAGAGAGTGCTTTCATGCAATATTTTAGAAATTGTAAAATTATACTTCTTTTCATGATCCGTCTTTGAATATCTACGAAAAAACGATTAAAAACTTGACAATTTAAGAGTTTTGCCATTAAAAGTAGAGGGGACTGTACGTGTGAGGTATTGCGATGATGCTTCCGTAGCATTTAAATTTCAATAAACTATCTCCCTCACAATTTCTGTAAAAATTGGATGTCATCATAATGTAAATCCTGCTTAATATTTCTAGGCATTGCCTTTGTATGACTGACATAATTTAGGCAGCAATTACAATTTCATAAAATATGAAATGTCAGAAATGTTAAACTGACGCACAATAGGCAGTAAGCCCTATATTTCATAGTTTTTGTTATGCATTTTTAATTTAATTTAATATAAAAATGTGTGTAAAGTACACAAAATAATATTTTATAACTATACTTGCCTAAAAAATGATTTCCCATGTCGTACCTTGGTGTTGTTGTGGCAATTTTCCACCGGAATCCTCATTCTGAAAATACATGAATATCACTTAGAAATTTATCACTATTATATCAACAGATAATTACTTACACTCTTTACTTTATTTAGCACTACTTTTAAATAAAATATCTTTCACTTTTCACAAGTTTTAAATTAGTTTCAAATTGTTGAAAATTAAGAAACTTCGTTTGACAGCTGAAAATACATTTGTCTCTTTCTTCAATATAATGCTGACCTACTTCACGGGACGCTGAAAAATCCACGCTCATGCACACGAATTTTACAGGTATCGACACTTCCTGTTGTCCCTATATTCTAAGGTTTTCTCCTACTAACAAGTCTGACTTGTCAATAAACTGTCAAACGTAAAATTAAAATGGCCAAACTCAAAATAAAAGGTAGATGCTAGTAAATCTTCATTCTTTTGAGTGGGAAATGACTGAAAAGAGTTTAATATAGCTACTTTATTTTTTAGAGGAAAATGACTGAATAAGCAATAAGGAATGTCTGCACCACTTGACGACATTTCATAATAAACTGACTACTCAGTTGATCGTAGTTAGCCAGTAAAAATTACAGACAAAATTACACTGTCCGTCAGCTCTACTACCTGGTGTAATCGCCAGGTTACGTAAGTTACTTACTTACGAAAGCTATTGTAGCTGTTGTATCTATTGCTTTGCCCTGGAATTTATTACTTCAAATAAGCTCCCACTATACCTACCTTCTTTTGCAATTAAATTTGATGATATTATTTAAGTATTGCAGAAGCTAATTTGGTCGTTCAAGACTTCGTGTGGATTATCAGTTTATTATACCTGCAAACAAATAGCTCCAGTCTGCACAAAATAGATTAATTCTTGAACATAGCCAAGATTGCAAATTCGAGTTAAGGAAGCATTTTGCACTGCCGATTGCTGAACTCAATTATTTTTTTGTTTTCGATATTATTTAAAATCTTTCTGTAACTACTATCATTAATTTGAAATTTCAGATGCAGGATTTAGTAACAAAAGCTTTTTGATTTCGTTCTGCTGTTTTCTATGCCGTTTTCCTTAATTTGAAATCATTGGTAGGTACAGTAATCGAAATTATTTTCTAGTAATATTGATATAGGAGGTATATAGAAAAAAAATTACATGAAGTAGGTATATAATTCAACAGAAAATATGTTACTTTAGTTACTTTCAAATTAATATTAATATTATGGAAATTTAGAAATAAAACTTCAACAATTGAACAAATAAGGACTGACATACCCATGAAAACACTACATACAAATTATCAAAATAAGTAAAATGTTAAACAAGTAATATTAATATTGAATATTAATAGTGTGTGATGACGTCTCCATTTTTATTAATGACTTCATAGATTCGGGTAGGCATTGAATTAAGATATTTTTATGTTTCCGTTGATATTGAGGCCCAAGCCCATTTAATGTCCTTTTTCAATGCCTGGACGGTGTCATATCACCCTCCATTCCCGTAAACATGCCGGTAAATATACCTAATAAGTTTTCTATGGGGTTTAAGTCAGCAGAGGACTTCTTAGAGGCCAGTTCAAAACAGCAATATTCAAAGCTCCCTAAGTCATTCTTTTACATCTCTCGCTGTATGAACAGCAAAATTATCCTGCTGAAATACAAAATCTTCGCCACATAATTCCTCCGATTTTTCCACAATCATTACTTCTAACATGTCTTTATAGATTTTAACATTCATCCTTGTTGGTACCCAAGCAATTTCTGTTTTTCCGTTAGCACAAAATCTACCTCAGATCATCACACTGCCTCCGTCAAAATTTCGGCTAATTTTTTATCCCTTCTTGGAGTCTCCTCTTATCATGCCAGTATTGCGAGAAACTATCAGGGCCATCACCAAAAATTTCTTAATTCCATTCAATGGCCCAACTTATGCATTTTAGCAAATTTTAATCTGGCTTCTCTATGCGGTGCAGTAAGAGGTGTTTTTTTTTAGCTTTTTTGAAAACTATTTCATCGTCCGATTTTACAATTTGCAGTAACTGGCAAGTCCCAGCTTTTCACGATTTGAGATGTAAGGAGTTTGTGTTTGTAAGCTTCGCGGAAAATCAAACTTTTTTGTCGAGATGTCAATTTTTATATCGGTCATGACTGGCAATGCTTCCACCTAATCGCAAAAAGTTACGGATAAATTTGCCTCAAGGAACCCCCGCTATCATGATATGACGTTAAAAAGTATTACTTCTATGGTTGGTGTTTTTATAGCAATTTCGCACATTTAATTCACAAAAATTAATATGTTTTCATGACCCAATTATGCAGATCACGAATTTTCAGTTATTTGTTTCCTAGATTGCTATTAAATTTAATGTAAGCATACACAAACAATCTGATTAAGTAATCTCTCTTTCCCTTACCATTGATTAGAAGTTTTAAATTTAAATTTCTCAACTTATTCATGACATAATCATGTGGCAAGTATCGTGATGAACTAGGTACATATATATTATTCCATTGGCAAGGTTCAATTATATATTTAATTCAGATATCAAAGATCATTCGAATTATCTCAGCACTAATTATTTACAATTCTTCCAGCATCAGGCGAACTAGATATTATATTGGCTTTTATTCATCCGACATGCTATTGGGAAGAAACATTCCGGAATGGACAAAAACATTTGAAATGATGGATACGTCGAGTGATTCATATTTTCTCGCATTTGCCGTGTAGAGGAGGTCGATCAAATTTATACAAAATTGCAGTTAAAGCAACATTTGCACTTGGTACGCTCTAAAACAAACACGTTGTGGTCCATTCCGGAATGCACCACCCATTTCACAATCTGTATTCTGAGCTCTAGTATAGCATGCGATATCTACTTCTTGTGCCATCTATGGGAAAAGGCTGCAGAAATTGGTCACGGTCGATTTAAGCATATGATATCTGTGCGTCCAAGATTTCAATCCGATATTCTTTTAAGCTAATTTGTTGGTAGTAAATCCTGGTGAACAATACAAAACTCTAATTCCATTCCATTCATAGGTAGATAGGTATACCACGCAAGAAAATTTCTACTTTTGTCGACAATGTATTATTTTCTCCTATTGGTTTTTTTTACTCCACCAAAAGCACGTGAATGGATGATATTCCGGTTTTGACAAATAGGCGTGACGTCATTTGAGTTGATAATGGTCTAAAGAGCGAAAAATAAAATTTAAATATGTCTACAATTTTATTTTAATGGATCTAATTAGAATGTTGAAATAAATTAATTCCTTGGTTTTTTCGTATCAGTCTTGTATTAACGCGTAATAAATTTATAAAAAAAAACAGAACTAGAAATAAGTTTCTTGGATATAATGATCAAAAAAGTATGTGGAGGAATTTAAAAAGATTGTAGGTAGATATTGGGTGAAGATCGTGAAAGACATTTAGAAATATAAATTTCAATGGTTTGAGAAAGATTGAATAAATACTTCGTTGATAGTATTGAACCAATAAATCAATCTATTGCGAGTGTGCAATTTGTGAACATTAATAGAAAATGTTCAACCGAAATTTCAATTCAGACTTACACAGCAATTGGATATAAGACAAAGCTTTAAAATCCATAAGCAATAATTTTAATTTTGTTGGTGCCAAGCATGCTTGTGGACTGTTTTGAAGTATGTGGTCCGGTATTTGTTCATTTGATAAATACGTCATTGAGATCTGGTTGCTTTCCGGATAAATGGAAGGAGTCAGTAGTTACACTAATAGCAAAGACTACTGGAGCAGATAACTGTGAAGACTTCCGCTCAGTTCATGTTCTGCCAACGTACGAAAAAATATTGGAAACAATTGTTCAGCTGCAACTTGAAGAATACTCCAATGAACACAATCTTTTCATCCAGAGCCAGTCAGCTTTTGAAGTCAACACTCATTTGAAGGTGCACTGAATGAAGTAATCATTGATTGGAAGGAGGAAATAATGTTATTGCTGTGTTCCTCAACTTCAAGAGGACATTTGAAATTATTGATAGAAGGGTTCTGTTAAAAGATACTTTATAGTTACGGAGTACGATTTACCGAACATCAGTGGTTTAAGTCATACCTTCAAGGTAGATCACAGAGGACTGCTATCAACGGAAGCATGTCAGATAAAAAGAACGTGAGTCTAGGCGTTCCGTAGGGTTCTCTATTGGGACCATTATGATATGTTCTATATATACAGGGTGTTTCAGATAAGGATGTCATCCTTGCAGGAGGTGATAGGGGAGCAGGAGAAACGAAAAAAATTGTATGGACAATTTCAATTCTCCTAACGGTTTTCGAGGAATTCGACTTAAAAGGATATTCCAAAATCAAAATGCAGGGTTTTGCATTCGCAGACGAATAATTTTTGAATTGATGTAGTTTTAAAGGCTTTACACAAGATAGTTGTCGAGATATCAAAACTTAAATTCAGACTTTTTGCACGAAATATCACTTTTTTTGTACTAACTCGGAAATTTCTCTTAATTTTTTTTTATTTTATTACCTTAAATAAAGCCTAATTTTATCTTCTTTTAGCTGTTTTTTGTTTCACCCCTTTATCGTTGTCTACTCAAAAGTTACCGAGCATGTATGTATGTTACTGTTCAGTTAGACGACCAGCTTTTAACTTGAATATGAACAGCAGTACACTCAGTTCAATTCTTCTTTTAATTTCATCCACTATAGTGCTTCTAACATATATCTTATTGGTGTAGTATACCTATTGCATCGTAATATACACCTCATCGCTTTGTTTTGTAATTTCTGCATCCTCTCGATCGCTCCTTGTGTGCATAAGAATAATATTGTTAAACAATATTGTCTAACTATACTATTGTAAACTATTTGTGGATAATTTTTTCCTAATTTTTTAAAAAAGCCTAACTTCTTTCAAATTTTCTAATATTACTCCTAAATATTTCATCTCTTTTACATTTTCTATCGGCTCACCATCAATTTGAATTTCGATATCATCAGCAATAATTTATACATTTTTAGCCATATACTTAAAGCCTTTAACTCCTGATCCAATTTGCCATTTGACTTGAGGTAAGTTACTTCCAGTTATATATACTAGTGTATCCTCCGCAAATAAAATTGGTTTTGTTACCTGATTAACATTTTCCATATCGTTAATATATATGCACATATATAAGAAACATTCGTTGTTCTAATTACGAGACTGTAAAAACAATACATAAATCTTTGTAGATATTTCCTTTGGGTCGCAATCTTTAAAAAAGTCAAATATGTAATTACCTCCACCCATGATAAAGATTTAATTCATAAGATTCACACAAAATTTCAAACCTAACTCGAATTTTTCACAAGTAGGTACCAATGTTTTTTTTTCAATAAATTAACTTAACTGTCACAGTACAGTTAGGTACTATCAGAAGAAATTAATTTAGTGCATTAGTATTGTTATCAGAGAACAAACAAAACAATATACTGTTGCTTGAAATTCTGAAAATTGTTGGTTTTTATTTTGCTTTGACATTCAATTCATATTTATATATGTATGTATTAATAAAAGAATACCGGCCATATGAGTTGCAACACAATACTGTATACAGGGTTTTTTTTTTTTTAATTAGAGTTAATTTGGAATATCAAGAATGAAGAGTATGGAATACATGGACGTTTGTCAGATGACTGTTGTCCTTTTCATCTAAAGAAATCCTGCAACACAGTGCTTTTTTTACCAGAATAACCCAGGATGGCCGCCAGTCGCGAAACCAAATCTGGGTTTGCGTGACCAATTCGATTGAGCTTTTGGAATGGGCAGCATGCTCTACTGACCTGAGTTCTATTAGGAAATCTTCGTCCGCCGAGTCTTCACGGAAAATGGACAATACAATTCCATTGAGAGCTTAAAAAGACAATAGTGGAGGAATGGAATGCAACTGACTTGAATTTAATATAAAATCTGATCATGAAGGACATAAATATTGTTTCGAGCGTAAGCTTAGTTTGTTTTTTCAAAACACAATATTTCAGATATATTTTACAATTCCTCTTTATTTCAATTTAACTATTCACAAACAATTACCAATCAACTCTACTTCAATTATCACTAGTATACCTACTATATTTTAAACTATCGCAATCCAATTAGAACACTTTCGCCTCTTATATACTTTCACTTGTAAACACTGCACTGTTTAAGATAAGACTCAATAAAGTATATTAAACTCTTTTTAGTTAGTTATTCGCCACTCAAAAGATAGAAGACTAGAAATATAAACATAAATTTCTACTAGCATGTACCTTTTATTTTCAGTTTCGGCCATTTTAATTTTAAGTTTGGCTGGCTAGAAATCTAGTCAGTTAAAAAGTTTTGTTAGTAGGGGAAAACACGAGTCTGGGATAGTTGTCAAGTCAGTTCTTCTACTGACTCGTGCAATCTCCGGGTTAAGTTGTTTATTCTCCGGATCTTATTACTCATCGACTCGTACGCGAATTTTCCATTTCCAGTAGATCTCTCTTCTCCCTCTTTATTGAACGTAACAATATTTAAAATTCTGAAGGAAGGAGGAATTCTTTCCTATTAATATTTTAATTTACTACTTTTAGTTCTTATTAGGTATATCCTAGGGGAAATCTATAGGGTACACTAAGTTTGTCACTCCGTTTGTAACGCATAGAAATAATGATGGTTTAGACAACCACACATATTATTAAATGTTATTTTGATTTTTGTATGTCCGTTTGACTGTCTTGACGATAACTCGAGAATTCGTTTACTTAGAGCTTTAAGTTCGAAAATGAAGCATATCAGGTAACGCCTTCGTAGGGTTGTTATACAAAATTTTCGCTTTTCACCATATAGTAATCCCTGAAAATGCGTCGATTACGTAGAGAACTAAAAATTTCTACACGGCGTTTTCTTAAAAATATTAACTACTCTCTCAAAAAAAAAAACAAAAAAAAAACAAGGACTAAATCGGACAACTCTTTCTTTGGTATTGCCATATAAAAATTTACTTTATTTTTACGTATATCCGGGGATTACACGAGATAGTACAGCTTGCATGCATCTTGCACTGCCATAATTCTTGCACGTGTAATCCCTACTGCCGCTAGCGAACTTGCATGATGAAAAATCATGGCAGCTGTGATGATAGTAATTTGACATTATACAGTTTTCAAAATGGCGGAAAAGAAATGCTTGAGAGAAATTGCTAAATTTATTCCGGGAAAATGAGATTTTCTGGGATCATATGCATTCATCATTTATCAACACCTTCCTTTTCATTTTTTCTTTGATTTTTATCACTCTACTACTTCCTTTATTGCTAAAATTTCCGATATACACAAGACTTTACGTCTCAATGAAATTTTCTAAATGAACTTGCGGCAAGTAAGACATCAAGCGAACTGCCTTCCTGTAGCCCCAGGTTAGTTACTTGCAAAATTTTCAATGCTAGATTTTTTTATTGTACTGAAAAGTTCTTCAGGATAAAAGATTTTATGAAATTGGTTATTATCATTTTTAAATCACTTTATCAATCAAACTATATGAAATTACATACGGGCATTCATCTAGGGTATCGTTGGAATTGGTCTAAGATCAATTCTAGCTTTCTTTCTTGTTTTATTGAAAGGAAGACGTTAATTTAGTCGAAAATGAACGTGGCGTTATAATTATGCAACAATTGAAATTTTTTTTTTTTAATCCAAGAAAAATAATTATAATGAAAAGTTTGTTTGTAATTGTTTTTCTACTCAAACCCTTTATCATTTGCGCCAAACATTGTCTTCCCCCAGAATCAATAGTTTTTCAGATCGTAAATTTTCTGGTGGCGTTATAAATATGAAACGCACCTTATAAAATTGAATTGTTAGTCGAAAAAAGCAGTTTCTAAATGTGATACCGAAATTAATAGTGAATTCTTTTCTGCGGCTCCATGTAAGTACCGCCACAGAGCCTGTCATATCCCTGTTTTTTTTTCTACCACATTAGTCGCAGAAAAGAATTCACTATAAGAATGACTGCAAGAAAATGCGTGTTTATAATTATAAATTATTTGATATTCAATTATGTATATAAAATATTGATTTAGAGCGATTTCGTGGTGCGTCTATACAGCACGATGGAAAAACTAAGACCAGAACTTATAGTCGCTATCTACCTAGCGTTAATATCTTCTGACTGCCATTAAAATAGTCTCATCATAGTGTGCGATAGTTTATATCACCAAAAATAGTCAATGTTGCGACTGTTGGTAGGGGAATATCGCCCTTAGTATTCAGAACATTTGTTTGAGATTAGTGTTCGTTGTGCTGAGCAAGGGGTTTGAAAATGTTAATTTTTCCACACATTTTCCTTTATAACATTTCGTTATTTTTGTCTGCCGAGGGTGGTATACAGAAGATTTTAAAGCCTCATATTTTGCCATTTCAAGAATATAATATAAATATCACAATGTGTGTTGCACCACTCCAAAAGCATCTATGTCGAAAGAAAGTTTGTCGACGGTCTCCATGATTCCGGGTGATTGGCTTTTCTGAAATAAAACAAGTAAAAAAGCTAGAATTGAACCAATTCTTATGATACCCTAGATGAATGCCCGTATGGCATTTCGTATTGTCACCCTTCTGTGCAAGTTTGTCTAAGACCAATTCTTATGATACCCTAGATGACTGCCCTTCTGTGCAAGTTTGATTTTTGAAGCGGTTTTTCGCATATAGTATTTCTAGAACGGTTTATCGGACAGAAAAAATGATTATAACCAGTTTTATAGGATTTCGTATTTTGAAGAAGTTTTTAGTACAATAAAAATGTCTTGGACTGATCGTTTTCACAGTATACGAAAAAACATACATTTTTATATGGCAAGACCAAGAAGGAGTTGCCCGATTTAGTCCATTTTTGAAAATTTATTTGCTAGTACAATGAAAACTCCATGTACCAAATTTCAGCTCTCTATATCGATGCATTCTGATCTGAGGAAGTGTCCAAATACAGGGTGTTTCCCACTAGGAGGTCAATAGAGCGGGAGGTGATAGTACTCACCTAGACGAACCAAAAATTGTATGGCAGCGGGGGGGGGGGGTTACAGGGTGATTAAGAAAGAAAAACTAGTTTTTCACAAAACACCCTGTATATTAAAAACTACAGGGCGTACGGTCACAGCTAAGACCTCATTCTATGCAGAACTTCATGGCCTCCAACGACTGCTCAATCAGCACAACACCCCTCTCCGATCAAGAATTATGTTTGTCTAAACTAAAAATTTCGGATTTTCTTACCTTTTTTTTTAAATTTAACGTCTATTATTTTTGAAAAAAAGTCGTTAACATAACTTTTTTTTATAAAAACTGTAAATTGTAGACTCTCCTCTTTAATTTGACCTAGTACATCCTGTGTGTTAAAGTAGCCGTTAAACAGTTATTAACTCGTAACCTATTCCGGTCACACCGAAATTTAACGATATTTTTTAAAATGACGTACTAAGGGAACAAATTATTGTTGAGAATAGGTTTGAAAATAGGTTTGAGAATAAGTTTAGAGCTAATAACTCTTAAAGGGCTTCAGATAGCACATTGGGGTAATAGGTCAACTTAAAGAGGAGAGTCTACAGTTCACAGTTTTTATAAAAAAAAAAGTTATGTTAACGACCTTTTTTCAAAAATAATAGACATTAAATTTAAAAAAAAGGTAAGAAAGGCCATGAAGTTCTGCATACAATGAGGTCTTAGCTGTGACCGTACGCCCTGTAGTTTTTAATATACAGGGTGTTTTGCGAAAAACTTGCTTTTTATCTTAATTACCCTGTAACTCCAAAACGGTGATATGCCCCCCCCCCCTGCCATACAATTTTTGGTTTGTCTAGGTGAGTACTATCACCTCCCGCTCTATTGACCTCCTAGTGGGAAACACCCTGTATATAGGGGGAAACGAAAGTTTTGTATGGCAACCCCACGAAAGAGTTGCCCGATTTGTCTCATTTTCGAACTTTTTTTTTTTTTTTTTTTTTTAAAGTCCGTGTACAAAATTTCAGCCTCTAAGTAGACGCGTTCTCGAGTTATCGTGCCCACAGTCGGACGGACAGACAGACGGACGGACAGACAGACGGACGGACATGCAAAAATCAAAATAACTTTTAATATGTATTATGCGTGGGTGTCCAATCCATTTTGCTCTACGTCTACCATCATTATTTCGAGGTGTTACAAACGGAATGACAAACTTAGTATAACCCTATAGATTTCATCTAGGGTATAAAAACCAAACGGTGTTTGAATGAACTCGAATCATTCGAAAATATTGAAAATTGAATAATTGTGTTTGAATTTTGTGATTTTTCCGATTAAAAAAAAAAAAAAAAAATTACTATGTACATGTGTCGAATCTACCGTTAAAATTTCAAAGCAATCGGTCAAACCGTTTTTGAGATATCGTGGAGACCAGTTAGAAAAACGCATTTAACAGTTGATTCGTAGATGCTGTTACGGTCTTCGGTGTCAAGTCAAGACTAACTAACCGTTATATTTGAAAGTAGTTTGGGAAATCTCTGTTTATACATATATATATGAGTGTACATGTGTATTGAAAGGTCTTCGGTAAGAAACCCAAGCGTCATAACTAAGCGACTAAGCGCTCCGAACACCTGGACTTCTAACTGCCTTAAACAACGACACTAAGGGCCGTATTCACCAAGACATTTAATTAAAATTTAATTTAATTTCTGTTTTAGTACTCCCGTTAGAAGAGGATTGGGGTCCACTTGAATAAAAAGTTAAGTTATATGTATATGCGTTATTCTGATATAAAATAACCCAAATTTAATTTTAAGTGTGCCCTAACCCTCTCTTAGAGGAGTACTATAACAGAAATTAAATTAAATTTCAATTAAATGGCTTGGTGAATACGGCCCTAAGTAAATTCTATACTAAAACATTTCTAGTAGGGATGACATTTCCTTAAATTGACGCGAATTGGAGCGTTTACCCTATATACATACATACAAAGGTATAAGTGATGGCTACTGAGATGTTATTTACTTACAGATTTTTACCTTATTCACATATTAAAAGAAAACAAATATATTTTTAATAAATATAAAAAACAGTAACCGAAAGGGACAAAATGCAACACATACCTTCAAATCTTCTATTTTTGTTGGACGGGTTATAGATTTTAGATTAGAAGTTAACCGAGACGAATTAATGTTCCGTAAAACACGGGTTTTCTGGTACCCGGTTTTACGGGTAAGAATTGAGTAACCCGGTTACCCGATTTTTAAAATTGGGGTGGACGAATCGGGTATTGCGAATTCGATTTGGTGATTTTTCATAATTTAATGGCAAAGTTAATGTCACTGAAGCTAAATGTAACCTAAATGTAACGGCTCAATGTAATAGTAAATTCTTTTCTGTGGCTCGGTGTAAGCACTGCCACCGAATTTGTCATTTTCGTGTTATTTTCTTTCCACCATACCAGTAGCAAAGGCGCCATATTTTCTACCTCGGTTATTTATGGTGCTGCCCGTGCTTGAAAATTTCTACACCCGGTTTCGGGTATTGGCAGTCGTTTGAGGTTATATTTTATTGTTTTGATTGAGCGGGATTTTTGTGTTTTGTTCCTTTTAACCTCACCACACAACAGAATAACATCGACCACACACCAGAATTATCAATACCACATTTAATAGCTCCGAACTGGAATGATGCCAGCACAGTTCTGGTGGGTGTGCAATACCTAGTTCAGAAAAGAATTCATTAGAAGACAAAAGCTTTAAAAAGAGTTTCAGCTTAACATTATTCCATAGATAAACAAAACTAAACTTGAACACTATTATGTCTATGTCACTACAAAATATTTCTGAATCCTTATACATTTACATACATATAAGCTTATCCAGATCTGTTTCGAGTGTGCACATGTGCACACGTTCCTTGACAGGTATGGAAAATCATGCGCACGGTCGGTTGGGGTAGCATTACGACGAACGTAGGTCGCGGAATTAATTTTTTTTATTATAATTATTCGGGAATTCTGCAATGTACCTGTGTGCCAAAAAATTGAGGACCGATTGTATTTAGATATTCAGAATCAAGAATCGATTACATCTGAGTACCCTAAATCGACAATTGAATATACCCGGAGACCCGAGTAAATTTGGAATCTGAAATCTTGGAAACATACCCGGGTCCCTGATTCAATTTGAACCTGAGTACAAGCCGGAGCATTAGGGCTACTACAGTCATTTTCGGTTTATTGTTAATCGCTTTCTTTTATAGGTTCTTCAGTTGTCCGGATCCCGGATAGGTCATAGTTCAAATATATTCCCTGGCTAGCGGACACAAAAGGTCACAGCTTTTGTTATGACCTCATATGAGTGGTATGAGTACCACAACACAAGCCGAACACAAAGTTGTCCTTTTTCCACTTGTGAGCGAAGTAATTATTAATAAATTCTAATACATCTAATAATTAATATTTTAATTAACCAATAATAAAACTTTTTTCTAGTTTCACGAAAAGTTGTTTTGCTACGATTCTGATTTAAGTTATGAGTAGACACGTGTAGAAGTGTGAAAATTTTCAGAGCGTTCAATATTGCAGTCATTCTAAGCTAGTCGAGAGCAGGGGTAGAACAAGTTTGGTTCTATGGGTACTTCAAGGGGATAAAAATGATTCGCCCACTTTTCACACTTGTCTTTTTCTGTTAGATTTTTTGAAACAGCTTTCAAAGAGATCCTTTTTGTATTCTGGGTACTCTACGTAAAGATAACAACTTGTTTTCCTGATTAATCTTACACGACATCCTGACACTTATGTATTGAAAATGCTTTGTGCCCCCACAAGTCAAGTATACATTTTTATTTTTATCTATTCTATGTACGTATGTATGAAGGTTTGTTTTTATTCTATAAGAGCTTACATGTATTTGTGGTTGATATGAACTTTTCCTGCAAAAACTTTAAGAATTCTATTTGTGGTTTTAATAAAAAAATCCAATAAGACTAGGCCACACAAGCATTTTTACGGCATTATATTTTAACAACGCAGATATCAGAGCGAGTGACTACGAGCGTTTTTGTAGCGTTGCTAATATTGTATACAAATTTTTAATATGAGCGGCTTCATAGACTCTCAAACTAAAAGGGATTCCACACTAGAGCTATACCGCGATATGACGTGTCAAGCTCAAGATCATAGCAATTGGAGTACCGAAAATCTATCAAAAGTATCCCCATAAAGGTACGGAAACGCACATTCGCGTGCGTACACGCGCGTAAGTAGTAAATTGTGTGCAATCAAAGCGCACATACGCATTAGTCGTGTGCGATTTTCTTGCGCATTCCACTCACGCTCATGAGTGAGTAATTCAATATAAGCAAGCGTACAGTCGCGTGCGCACACGAAAGTTTTCACTGCTCATAAAGGAGCGTTTACAATGACAGAGTAGAGTGCAGTGGGCTTTTACCAGAGTAGCGTGCATGCACAATAGAGAGTGAGCTTCATTCGGATTTTCGAAATCATATGATGTGACAGGTTATCATGTGTTTACAACAGAACACAGTTTGTCGATTCGTATATTTTAGTTAACTAAATAATGTTAAATTACAGATAATATTTCTATAATTACACCACAATGAGCTCTGAACGATTTGAATTATCACAAAATACAAATTAACATTTAGTATGGACACTTTCGAAATGAACGACTGCCATCTATATTCCATTGATAATCCATTTAGAATATAAGACAATTTTAATTCTTATTGACTTAATTTAATTGACTTTATTTTGTTAATATTGTATCATAAAAATACTAAATTAATTTTTAATTTCTTATAAAAAATATTTATTTTTGGTATTTTTGTTATAATTTAATAATTTTCATTAGTTAAAACTTGCATATATCAGTGCGACATCTGTTAGAAACTAGTGTTTCGAAACAACTGCTGAAAGCTTTCGAAACTACCAACGTGAGATTAGGAATTGTTCCAATCTGACGCTACTCTGTGAAATCCACTCTGGTAGAAAGCGCGAAGAACTTATATGAGAGTCAAGCTTGAGAAAAGGAGAGAAAATGAAATCTGGTGACTGAATAGCAATGACAAAAACTCACGCACGCGCACATGCGTTTTTAAAAATGGAACGCGCACATGAGTTGTAAATTACTCATAAGTCTTTCCTGTGCGCACTCGAGTGTGGGTTTCCTTACTCTGATTTCAGCACGTCAGATCTAGCGCTCCTCTACAAGTTGTATATCAGACCTAGAATGGAATACTATTCCAATATCTAGCCCGGGGCTGGTCACACAGCCTGAACTTTGTTGTTGTCTTTCGCTTCTTTATCGCGCTACATGCATGATCGAAGTTCTGATGAAATATCTAGTCTGATTGTAGATTCGCAATAATCGTGCTGCAAGCCACGCTCATCTGTTCACCTTCCAAAATACCTTCGGTCGTACAGTCTTTACTCCGGCCTACAATCTGCGAAGGTTTAAGAGCGACGAACATAAGTATAAGTGCGTGTGATCATACGTTTCGAATTTGCAACATTCTCTACGGGGAATAAATAATATAGACTTCAATAAGGTGAGCACTCAGATGACTGTAAATATAGTGGAACGTCTACTTAACTCTAGAGACGCGTTGTCGATAGAGACTCTCAATCCATTTACTAAATTGTTTTTTTCTTCAGGAAGAGGGAAGAGCTCTGTCATGCAATTAGAGCAGACATATATAAAATTTTAAAAATATCGGCGTGAAGCAACTATGTGCGTGTGTGGACTTCTTTTTGACCTGCCAAGCAAGAGTGATGTTAGGTTAGAGGTTAGAGTGGCGGCCATCGCTCGGGGATCTCTGCGATCAAAGACCATTTGCGGTCCATTGTGATAAGATAAGAGTAATGTTTCTGACGAATATCTTTCAGGGACCGAACCAGTTATGACTTTTTACGAAAAAAGCCAACTTGTTTATCCTGAATTCCTGACCAATAATAATTTGAAGCTAAAAAAACTAAGCTGGAAAGGCTTTTTATTTTCCCTGGCAAAAGTAAAAAGCCAGCTTGGTAAATTATGCTTTTTTCGTAAAAATTCATAACTGATTCGGTCCCTGAAAATAAGAAACTAGCTTGGCTTTTTATACTTCCGGCTTTAAAACCTGTTACTTCCAGCTCGAAAAAATAAAAAGTCAAACTGGCTTTTTATTTTTGCCAGAAAAAATAAAAAGCCTTTCAGCTTGGTTTTTTTTTTTTTTATAAAAAGTTAAGTTTTCAAAGGCTTTACAGGAATCGAACGGGTTTCACGACACATCTTTTGGTATATTCCACTAAAGTCCACGATCATGATTTATCCCAGTTTTTTTTCGTTTAAAATTTTCAAAATACCAGTTATTTTCGGTCAGATATATCTTTTTTGATCAATCAATCACTAATATGACAACATCTATGGCTGTCTCTAGGTTAGTAGCCTTGTCATCCACAGATCCACATGCATTTTTGATTATAGTTTCGAGTCTTCGAAATGTTAGCTTCAAGATGCTGCAGAGATGTTCAAAAATCCTTGGCAGGCCGTAGTAACCTATAGCTTCGGCTTTTGAGAGACTGTAAAAACATCAATCATACTTAACCTTGTGATAAGTTAAACGGACATAATCGAATATGCTTGATATGATAATCTTATTTTTCAGCAAGTAGTTTAGTAATATCAGTATGGTACTTTTTTGCGGAGTTTAAGAATAACGTCTCAGAATTTGGTAGATCCATCGCACAATTGTGCAATGAATTTAATGACTTGCACTTGAAACTGGGCACGAGGCTTATGATCTATGCGATAGGTATGAAATCTCTTCGGGATCGTGTATAATAGCCTGCAGTCATCGAAATAAAGGCAACACGTCAAGGATAATGCAAAAAAAGCTCTGAAGAAGGTCAAAATAGTCCATAAAATGACTTCTAGCTTGCAATCAGTCTGGTGGTTGATCTCTATGGGGAATGAAGATTTCCCGGATTGTTCACATTTTCAAGCTTGTCTTTTTGAAGGCTGTTCAACTTCTCTCAGACGATAGGGGTTTTTTTTAAAATACTTCAATTACATCAATATTTATTGATAAATAATATGTATTTGGTTAAATTAATTATTAAATTATATTTATTTCATATACTGCCGAGGAAAAATCAATATTTTATTATTGCTATTATATATGTGTATGTACATTACATATGTATTTATTGGCTGTTTCAAATTATATAAACACTATTTATGGAAATTGAGGAGTAGTGCATAATATCTGAATTAAAAACTTTTTAAGGAAATAACAGAATACCTAAATAAATTGAACAACAACTCACGGTATTTCAAATTTCCATAACACGCAATATAGTATTGGACATGAGAAAGAAAAGCTGCAATATGTATGTAAATGTGTGTATGTGTGTGTATACATAGTAGTTACTTTACTAATGGAAATGGGTTTAATTTTTAGTAATGGAAATGTGTTTAATTTTACATACGGAATAATGAAATGTTGACGATTCGTATCTATCATTATAGTTTCTAAATTTGTAATATAATTTTTCGTCTTTATTACATTTCATTGTGTTTGACGTTTGCTTACGCCATTATTGTCCTAAATGGGTGGGTCATATAACAGTGAATATTTTAAGGTCAGTGAAATATATCAGAGTATTTGGTATACTAATGACGTTTTCCATGCTACCCTAGATAGATTATACTCTGAAATATAAGATTTGTTCTTTTCCGGGGCACACTATACCGGGTGTTTCTGGCTCAGAGTTCCACAGGGAAGGAGGTTATAGCAAAGAATATAAATCAGTAAAGAAGCGCCGCAACACTCTGAAGTACAGAGATCAGTGCTCCTACTTCAACTGAGAAATTTTCTAAGTACATAATGAGCCCCAGTACGTCTAAGATAGTGCGCCGATGCATAGCTTGTCCGTTGTGTTGTGATTGTTTCGCATGCGCTTTTCTATACTTGTTAGCTGAATTTGAGTTCAATAGATAATGGACAAATGAGCAATGTGTTTGTATCTCAAAACTAGGGTAAAATGTGGTGGCGCTTCTTTATTGCTTCTTTATTCTTTATCTTTGGTGAGAGTACCTACTCACCTAGCCAAACAAAAATTAGTTTGGTATGGTGCGATGGGTAGGGGGGGGGGGGGGAAGGGTGGTGATTCAACACTTTCCGAGTTATAGAGGGATTAAGAAAATATGCTAGCTTTTTACAAAACATCCCGTCACTTCCTTATTATACAACCTATGAAGGTGATTTTTAGCTCAGATGATAGTAAACTGTATAAGGTTTCCAATGAATGTCATCACCCCCTCATTTCGCTAGTTACAGGACGTTAATGTAAAAAAATTGGGGAAAAATTCCTAATTTTTTTAAATTCTAACAATTTTTTCACCAAAATAGCCGTTACATTTTCTTGTGAGAAACCTTTCATTACCTTTCATTTGATTCTACACATGTAGCCGTTCTTGAGGTAAGTCAATTTTGATGATTCATTATTTCGTTAATTAGGCTACTGACGATAAAAATCGCGTCCAATTTTATGCCATTCCACGTAAAAGTAGCAAAATTAATGAAATTAAGTATTCATCATAGAAAAAGGTTTATATTAGATTGTTGCACATGAAATGTCGGTTTCCGGTTTGAAGTTAAGTTTGGTGACAATAACGAACTGCTACCTGCTGTCGAGTCTGACCCTCGCCAAACTGTATGGGATGTCGCAAGAAAAATTGAATTTGCACTATTCAACAATTTCCCGTCACTTAAAAGGCGCTTGGGAAAATCAAAAAGTTCGACAAATGGTTCCCTCCTGATCTGACTGAGCGAAACATGATCAATCGACTGGAAATTTGCATTTCTTTGTTCTTCCGACACAAAAAGGGGATCCGCTTTTACACCGAATAGTGACATGTGATGAAAAGTGGATTCTGTATGATAATCGTCGTCGAACTGCACAATGGTTAGATGCTCACGAGGCACCAAAACAAATGTCCAAGCCGAATATTCATCCGAAGAAGATAGTGGTGACTATTTGGTGGTCGGCTGTTGGAATTGTCCACTATTACTTTTTAAACAGTGGTGAAACTATCAACGCTGAGAAATACTGCACCCAACTGGAAGAAATGCACCAAAAACTAAGCGCTAAGCAGCCTAGATTGGTCAACAGAGATGGATACATACTGCTTCACGATAATGCACGATTCCATGTGGCAAGAGCTACAATCCAAAAATTAAACGCGTGTAGTATGATATTCTTTCTCATCCACCATACTCACCACCGGACTTGTCGCCAACCGACTACCACTTCTTCAAATATTTAGATAATTTTTTGGCGGGGAATCAATTCAATAATGAAGAGGCATCAAAATCGCCTCGAGGAATTAATTCAGTCCAGAAATTCGGCTTTCTACAAAACTGGCATAAATGCGTTTTTATCACGTTGGGAGAAGTGTATTGCATATAATGGTGCCTATTTCATGTGCAACGACCTAATATAAAAAACGGTTTCATGTAGCCATTACGGGGAGTTCAGAAGATTTTTTATATCTTAGTAAACTCGTAACAATTAAATTATCTTTGCTACTTGAGTAAGCATTTAAAGAAAGTCCGGGATTTTTTAAACTCAAAGCCATTTCCATATTTTCTTCACCTGCTAGAATTCATATTTATGTCTAAAATAAGAATAATGTTTTCATAATTGTGAGTTTTGGAACCTATTATATGCAAGACTTGAAATATCGCTTGGAAAACGATGTACTGAGCTCTCCCTGACGAGTAGGAGCGGGAAAATGAAAAAAAGGTATTTTTGCCCAGTTGGAGTTATCATGCCAGTTGAAGGTTAAACTCTAGAGTGGATCTTTACCGAAGAACAAAATATTTTTCAGCTCTACTAAAATACTCGAGATACGGAGCAAAAATATAAAGCACCCTAAGTCAGAAATATGAAACATTTTAGATTCTCAATAAATCTAAGCTTCAGAATTTGTTTTAAAAAAAAATTGTACCCATCGGCTACGACTTCTTCCGCAAATATATGTATGTCCACTTATGGTCCACTAAGTCTCTTTAAGTTGCCTTAACACTTTTTTTTATTGGCGTTCTAAAGAGCTGTATTATTTGTGAGAAGAATTTTCAGCTCCAAAAAGAGCTTCCATTTTAAAAGCTTTAAGTTAACTTTTAAGTTCCTTATCTTTATTTTTAGAGCAAAACATCCGAGTAGGAGTGCTTTTCAGGCCATGTAAATATGTTAATAAGTTTACCTTTCAAGATGCTGATATTTTTGGTTCCTTTATATTTTGTTTCGTTGTTGAAGATAGTTATCAGTTCTAATTCTTCTACAATATTTTCAGGACAACAAAGTGCAACTCTCAGTTCTTGGAAAGCGCTGATACAGAGACCTTAATGGTTGGCTGCAGTAATTAAATAACAATTTTAAGTGTAATTTAAAGGCAGCACCCCTTGGTTAATGGGTTAATTTTTACGTATGCTCGCAAAACGGTTAATCCTATACGGTTTTAATGTAATAAAGAGTTCTTCGGAATTAAAAGAAAGCCTATGGCCGAATGTACTCTGTGTTGCGTACTTAATGTAACGATCTTATTTGGCCGACCTTTTTTGTCAGACTCGCTCGAAGAACGTCCGAGCTTTTTTGTCAGACTTGTTCGAAGAACGTAGAAGTATCCACACTAAAGTTATCCCTTTTTTTACTGGTCAGTCAATGTTTTGTCAGCAGTAACAATTGATGAAACGACATGATTGGCAGTGGCGGCAATTATTATAGCCAGTAAAAATAAAAGCAGTTCTATTAGGTATTGGACCAGAAATTAATTATTAAAAAGAAATGCGCATTCTCATATCAACTTCTTGAGTGAACTGCTACTGGAATCAGTAGACTGGTTAATTTTCTGAGAATGGACGGAAGACGTATTTCAAACTCTTAAAATTGGTGACACTTTTCCGTTTATGTACATCTAACACCACTGCGAAAGCTCAACTGCTTAGTCCGTTTCGTATCCACAATGCATTTTTGCATCATCCATGGTCCGGCCAGACATGATCTGCTCGATAGAAATCAAAATAAATCAGATTTTCTGCGAGCTATAAATGCTCCTCGTTCTTACCATCCACATCTAATGTCGAATTCTTTTCAACGAGTTCTACGCCGGAGCAGTGCAGCTTTACGTGTTTTTGTTCTTGCATTACAAAAACAAAAACACGTAAAGCTGCACTGCACCAGTGTAGAACTCGTTGAAAAGAATAATTCACCATAAGTTATTCACGCGTTTCTACATGAACTGACAGCTCATCGAGAAAAACGTTACATAAGTATGCAATGTGTAGCCGGCTTATTAGATTAGAAAAACTGTAATGATCTAACGAACACATTTTCAAAAAATAAGGTGCCTATATTTAGGGGCATTCATCTAGGGTACCGCAAAAATTTGTATTAGACCAATTATAATTTTTTTCATATTCATATTTTTAACGGAGTTTGACTTGATCTCGATGTCGTTCTCGATTCGATCCGGCCACGACTAAAAGGAACATTTTACATAGAATCATAATAATGATTCGTTGTATCAAATTAAACTCGACGTATCTATTCGTATGGGACTTAAAACATTTCACTAACTTCGCTGAAATGAAATCATGTCGGTCGTAGGTAATTTTTGGAATAGGAGTAAATTATGATGAAGAAAATTCTTTTCAAATTCGGTACTTTCCTTTGGGGTTAAAGAATACATATTATTATAACAAATTGATGGCTAATATAATTATTTCTTTAAAAATGAAAACAATTAAAAGTAAATAATAATAAAAAAGAGAACGCTTTTTAGGCTTATAAATTGATTTTTTGTTAGTCTGTCAGCCTGTCCTTCATAATGTAATGCGCCATTGCCGTTTTTCGAAAGAATTCTATGGAAAGGCTGGGAAACTTTTCGGAGTAATTCATCTATAGAAAATGAACAGTTAATTATACATGCATTTACTTTTTATACCCGGAAAAATTCTGAGTTTTAGCTAAGCTAACAGTATTTCCGAATTAATAAATATTATACAATTGCTATTTATGGACGTCTAACCACCTTTAATATGGGACTCTTTTAAATTACCAAAAATCTGTACTGTGAGAATTGAGCAAGGGTAAAAAAAAATTGGCATGAGCGTACCAACAGCTACAAATCACGAAAAATTCTCGAAGAAATTTCGAACTTCAGAATTTGAGAATATTTCGCTGAAAATGAAATTCGCTAAAATGTTTGCTAGGATCTTAGCAATAAGAATGTTTTTGTTGGCCAACACAAAAATACATCAATTTACTGATGGGGGAGGTATGCTGCCAATTTAAGCAGCTGTTAGCTATAAAATCGTAATAATTGATAACGTAATAATGTCCTCTCACCAATTATGCACATTTTATTTATATTTTCTTTATAAAATTTAAAAATGCTTTTTAGTTGTAATTGTAGTAAGTTCATAATTTTTTGTTCTGAGCTGTGCTGAGTGGTAGTACTACCCGTACTACATCATTTTTGATGATAAACTACTAAACACCAGTTCGTGCCTTAGATTATATAGATAAGGAAGAAAAACCAAAGCATTTTTCTTCATGTTTTTTCACTCTTATTTTATTTAAAAACACTACATATTATTTATTATTGAAATATTTAAACTTGCCTGAAAATAATTTCCTGCAAACACAATGCCGGTTTTTACAACAGAGAACAGCGCACTTCATCACTATAATTCAACACTCCGGAGTCTCGATTGTATAAAATCTAATCTACAAAACAATATTTCAATATTGTTTCTCACTATTATAAATTCTAAATCGCTTTTAACACACTTATTTATGGAAAAATCACTAAAATAACATCGGACTTGTTTTCGTAAAAACAGTAATGTCAGAAATGAAGCAAAAATGTCGAACTCACACAAAATGAAGACTCCTCTTGTCTATAAGTATAAATGTTTATCACAGTTCCAAGTTGTACATTAACGCGGTCGGACGTGTTTCCAAGCTCGCTCGCTTCAACGCTTGGACCAGAGTAGGGGTTTTCCGAAAGATTCTTCTCTCCCTGGTGATGCCTTCAATGCATCATCAGACATGCAATCTCTCGGATATAATTTTTGGGTGTTTAGTGTGCAGTGTTCGTCATTAATTTTTCTAAGTTTTACTCAGCAGTTGATCTGATCAACTGTAACAGTGAAGAAAGCGTGGCGTCGGTAACGGTAGTTTCATTTTCATGAAACTACTTGTGTTCCGTCGACCTATACAAAACAACGAAATTTATACATATAATTACAAATACAAACATACAAATATATAACAAATTACATTAAAAATTATACAACAATAAATACAACACATTCAACATTTAGCCGTACATGGCAATCAACACTTGGCCAGACATGGCAATCAACATTTAGCCGGACACGGCACACGTTCTGGCTATATACCCCATAGGGTCAGGCCATGTGAAGGAACTCCAGCTCGCTAGTCGTGCCCATAGTTCTGGAACAAACCAATAGTAGAAGAAGAAGAAGAAATGTTTATCACACGCACACACATTTTACACAAGATATCCTATCTTTTTTGCTATATATTCTAATGCTTTTGACATACGGGTATCGATGTCTAGATAGATGCGTTATTTTGCAATAAGTTCCTGGTTGAGAAGAAAAAAGGAATCGGCGGAAGTGGTGTCTCAATTCACGACTTAATTTTTTTTCTTGTTATTTTTCTCGGGAAGTAAACATTTTCGTCCTTTCGACTACATGTTGCCAAAAAATGTTTGGTGGTTCTTCTTCTTCGCTTTTTTGAGGAAGCACCTATGAGTAAGTAACTAAAGGAGAGGCCTATCATCAAAATCTATCGTGCCAATCCAAAGGTTTATACGCACACTATAAAAATGTGCATTGCAGGCGGATAAAAAAAATTGATTCAAGGGACTTTGGCGTGGTTTTCGAAAGTATTAGTACTGTAAAAAATGTACACAATTGTTACATTTTACGGAAATTTTTTTTTATAATGAGACATAATTGTACACCAACAGCAACATAGTGACTAGTAATATAAAACAAACTTTTGAGGTTTCCGGTTCCCCATCTTCGGTTGCCCAATAACTTGCCTTAAAATTTCATTTTTGGTATATATATATATATATTGAAAATTAAATACTTTTATCGAAATTACAAACATTTACCAATATTCTAATTCGCAGTTTATTATTAGGTTTGTTCGATGAAAACAGAAGACAAAGAAAATGTGCTATAGATATTTATCTATTTCTTTTCTTCTAATTTTTGCTCAAGAAGTATTTATATGCGTTAATCTGCAACAAATTTCAAGTGACAAATGTCAAACCATTACCCCAAGAAATTTTTAGTGTAAGCTCGGGGTAGCCCTAAGTTTTTCAAAAAAACAAGATAGCCTAGCATAAGGTTCGTGCTCATATTGTAAAACTACGAGGGAGACTAGACATATTTTCAATCATGAATAAATAGGTCTGTCTGTTTACTTTTGAGTAAAAATCAATTAAAAACTTTTATGTGGTAGAGGGGATAACTCAAGAAAAGTTACCAGACACTTTTCGAGTAAATTTTGTGCAGCTTTTCATGTGTCAAAAATTTGGCAGCTAAGTTTTCTGTGCAAAACAAGGTTTGAAAATAATAATTGTGATTAAGTAAAACATCTTTCTCTAATTTAATTAAAAAATGGAAAAAAAAATGTGCTTAAAAGGTCGCTTATAGCCATTCTGGCAGATTCGAGTACCACATCTTTTGCGTTCCCGGCGAACATTCAATTTGAACGGATGTTCCTAGTGATCCTACATGTACTTCCATGACTACAAGTTTGCTTATTTATTATATCAAAAATTAAGTTGGAATAACGTCAAATTTAATACTTTTGACAGTCAGCTGATTGCATATCGAAGTTACACATCTTCTTAATCATGAGTAAAAATGTGCAACTTTGTGCAAGAGGGGAAACGTATAAATTTACTCGATTTTTACTAGTTAAAAGTAAACAGACGGTTTGTGAGTAAAAATGCGTAAAAGTTTTTACACCGAGTAAAAACTTTCGAGTAAACAGACAGACCTAATGTGTAACACAATGGTAATGGGTAATGGTTTGACAGTGGTCACTTGAGATCTGTCACTTGCAATTCGTTGTTGATTGGGACATATAAATTACTTATTGAGCAAAAATAAGCAAAAATTAGAAGAAAAGAAATAGAAAAATAGCTAGAGCATATTTTATTTGTCTTCACCCATTTTATAAATAACTCTACAATTAATTATACTCGGGAGAACTGTCAGAGAAATGTCATTACATTAGGTTTACCCGGTGTTTTAAAAACTTGTTCGATGAGTGCACAAAACCACGGGTGAATTTGGGGAAAATTTACACAGTGTTTTACACGGCGTTTTCATCGAACAAACCTATTGTTGTTGTAACTACTATTTGAATAATGTAAACAAGACATTGAAGGAAAATTACTATTAAGAAAAAACATTATAAGCTACAGATCCTCCTTTGCTTTAATTAGTATCATACCAGCACTGTCCGCGAGTTTCCGAATTATTAGTTTCACATTTTATAGGAATAAAGAGAATGAAATAAATAAATAAAATAAGTTATAAACTTTTTGGTTAGAAAATATGCAGGGTTGTATCAAAAGCATTCAATTTAATATTATCTACATGTCCCTTCTCTTAAGAAAATATTTCTCCTTCTTTAACTTAACAGCGTGGTCTTATATCTAACTATAGCAGGTATATAGTGAGCGATATCTTTTTAGATCTAGAATCCACGTGGGAGGTTTACATCGTTGTAATAATAATAATAATGATGATTTATAATTGTATTCACTAATTTAAAAAAATACCAATGAACCATTTCATTTATATAAAAAAGAGCTTAACTTGGTTAATTTCTGAGTTTCCATATCTGTACATTATCATCGTAATGAAAGTGAAAAGAAAATTTGGGTGATCTTCGACACCGATAGTGCCATATTTGGAACTAGAATAAGTCAAGACTCGAACAAAACAGCAGCTGATTAGAGAACAGATATCGTTCTCGTTAATCATTTGAATCTCGAGCGTATTTCGCCGATCAAAGAACATGTTAAAGCAACCTTGTATGCCTCAAGGCAAATAATGTTTTTCTTAAATTCCAATCAATTAGAAGTAATTATTTAAAATACAAATCTGTTCAGTATCAGAAACCCCAGTGTGCCGAGGTCCCCCTATATTAGGAGACTATTTTCCTCTATAATAGCCCCCAATTCAGTCCGTAATGCTCACAGATGAATTTTTGCTTTTTGTCTGAACAAAGGGCATAAATTTCGTAGTGACAAGTTCAAATTTTTACTCAAAACCTTGCGATACGATTAGATGAACATGATCCTCTCACGAGTAATTCCGGGAGCATCTTTCTTTACTTTTTTTATAATATTGGCATATGATTTTGCTGAACGTCCGGTGAGGTTTTCACCTCAATAAAGTTCTGAATTCAATAAAAAAAAACAAAAAACCCAATCAAAATATTGATTGACTCATTGCACAGTGCACATTCTAAAGAATTTAATGAGTTTCTGTAGCTGTTTTGTAGAGGTTGAAATTTTTAGAATATCACAAGCGCGCATTTGTTCTTTCAAAAGTTACATTCCCACAACAACAAAATCATATGCTAATTATTTGTTACAATGCCATAACAAACCGAAGAAAAATGTCTGTGGGTCTTGGACGAAATAACACTCAAACTTGCCTCTCCATATTTCATCGAGAAGTGTGGGAACTCTAGCCGGGAAGTGTGCTTATAGTAACAGGTACAAATTTTTCAACTCTGCCACAATCTTTTTCCAAACACTTTTTGATTTTGGTAATGTTGTCGTTCTGAGCTCGATTCTTTTCATAAAAATAACAATTTTTTTATGTGGGAACATTAGTTGGGACTTGGGTTAAATGCGCATCTGCAAAAATTTCTATCAATGCTGCTGAGATTCAACTATGACAAAAACATATTTCTTTAAAATGCATAAATAAAACTTGATTAGCAGCAAGTTAGTCATCTCATAACACTATTATTGAGAACGATTTCAAAAGTGACCAATTCTAGAATGCCGTCAGTTATTAATGGTACTTTCATCATTTCTCCTCACCATACTTCCATTCCTGCCATTTTAATAATTTCTTATAAAGTAATTTATTAATAAAATTTCATTACTTCCAATCTTTCAGGATACATCTACATGAATGGAGACACTGTTAAATTATCTAGTACACCCTCTGTTTATGCAAACATACCAGAGGTCATGTTAGCGACAAATCCTTATGTACAATCTGCCACAGTAGGTGCTGCTCCAATCACAACTGTTTTACCACAACAAACTTCAATAACGGTAGCAGATATGGTTTCACAAGGGCAATTAGTACAGGGATTAACAAGTTCAGCTGAGTACACAAATATGAATGGTTCAGTGTCAATGCAAGTCGCTGTATCAGAAGGATCTGTTAATTATTATAGTACGACGACCAATTTAGAAGAACAACAACCACACTCTCTTGTCGACGGGAGCGCTTTAGGAAATCAAAATATTTCAATTCAGGGTTCAGCTAATCAATCCTTACCTACTTCAACGGGAAGTCATTCTGAATCTAATGCAACAGTGGTACCTGCAACAATTGGACATGTTACAAACAATGCATCGGGTACTAATGATGGTAATGGAATTCCACTGGAGCAACTAAAACAAATGCTTGCAACTCAATTGGATTATTATTTTTCTAGGTAAGCATCATTCATAAAATATCTTTGATTAACTTAGTAAAAAAATTGTTTTTCTTTTTATACTTACAGAGAAAACCTTGCTAATGACACGTATTTGTTGACTCAAATGGACAATGATCAATATGTTCCTATATGGACGGTTGCAAATTTTAATCAAGTTAAAAAGTTAACAAAGGACATTAAATTAATAACTGAAGTTTTACGGGAATCACCAAATGTCCAAGTTGATGAGGAAGGACTTCGAGTTCGTCCAAATCATAAGAGGTGTATAGTCATATTAAGAGAAATACCCGAAAATACTCCTCTAGAAGATGTAAAGGTAAGTGTGGATTATATAATATAATAATAGTCCAAGCAGTCGAAAAGCTATAAATTAAAATCAATTTTTTTTTTTTAGAATATTTTTAATGGAGAAAACTGTCCCAGAGTAATTTCGTGCGAATTTGCTCACAATAATTCGTGGTATATTACTTTTGAATCGGATGAGGATGCTCAAAAAGCTTTTAAATATTTAAGAGAGGAAGTTAAAGAATTTCAGGTAAATACAGAAAACAGGAAACTTTATTGTTAAAATCACGAATTTTTTACATTTATATATTAAGGGTAAGCCAATAATGGCACGAATAAAAGCAAAACCCATGAATAGACTTCCGTTGGCACCAGTACAGTTACCCATTAAAAACGGGTACCGAGTTACTCCACCGCCAACAGTGTTCGACCCATCAGCAGCTGTTGCATATACAGCACAGCAACGATTTGTTTACGCAGCGAACGGTGCCGCTTTACCTCAGGGTGCAGTACCCTACAGTGGACAAGTGCACATGTTTGTGAGTACACGATAAAAAAAAACTGTTATTTAATATGAATTAAAATATTACAAATTGTTGACTCAAATATATAATTTAATTCATAGCCGTTCCAGCAACAGCCATTTTATCCGGGTATAGTGAGCCCTTGGCCGGCAGCGGCTGCTGCCGCTGCAGCAGCCGCTCCCACCCACAGTCAAAATTTTTACGAATTGAGCAGTGTGTTTTCGGCAAACGGACTGGCTCCACAAGTTCAATTTTCCTCTAAACCTCAATCAACGCGATATAGTAACGGCCATCGTAGCAATAACAACAGTAATCATAATGCTCGAAGTAAACAACGTAATAATGCTAACCAATCACACGACCATCGAAATAATCAAAATAACAACCTTGGAGGAGCAGCAAATATTGTTAGTAATCCAAATAGTAATATAAACAGTATAACATCTGCTGACCAGCAACAGCATCAAATTCAGCAACACAATCAGTCAACCAATAACCAACAGTCGTCAATCAGTCATCGCCAATATCATCAAACTTCCAATATAAAATCGCAACAAATTCTTTCACATTCAGCAACACAATCCACTAATAATTCTACAGGCGCTAAAACTGATAAAACAAGCTCATATGGAAATTCTGGTGGTGGAACAACTCATCATCATCATACAACTAATAATCCTACACATCACCATCAGACGCAACACCATCAACAGCATCATACGACTTCTGTTTCATATTCTCACCATCAGCATCAACAGCATACTGAAGCACCTAGTAGCACAGCTGATTCAAGCACCGGTGGACCAGATGAGAATGTTTTGGTAACGTCTTCCCATCATCGTCCTTCATCTAATGTAACTAAAGAGCAATGGTTAAGATATCGGCGAAGAAGAAGAGATGAAGATTGTGGTTATTCAAATGTAAATAGTAATAACTCAAGATCTGGTGGGGGAAATATGGCACAAAATCACACATCCTCTGTAACCGACCAAAATGGTTCTACTAATCAGTCTAGCATGCATCATACCGGCACTAATAACGCTCCAGGAGTAAATCACAACAAAATGATGTCGGTAGGTGGCGGTTCACATCAACAGAATTTTAATTCATCTGGCCATCACCATCATCATGCTTACCCTCATCACCATTCAGGTATGCTTAAATTAATATTTTCTTAACTATTTCTTCCTTATGCTATTTGTTTTAGGGAATCCAACAAATAATAAGCAGAGTAACTCACAGCATGCTAACAGTCACCAACAACAACAGCAACAACAGCAGCAACAACAACAGCAGCAACAACAACAGCAGCAACAACAACAGCAACAACAAAACGTGCAACCACAACAACCGCCTCAGTTTGATTTAGAGGCGGCGGCGTTTCCTCCACTTCCCGGACTTGAGCAGACGAGCACTACACAGAATTTAGCAAGCACCCATTTTCCGTCTTTGACACAATCGTCCCACAATACCTCCGCCTATATTGGCACATCGCACGCTAAAATTAATACTGCCATCCCATCAAATAATTCTATTAATGTAACTAATGCGCCTGCGGATGTAATTCCCAATAGTCCCAGTGTAATAGAAACTGTTGGAAATCTTTCGCAGGCACCACCTACACAGAATTATGTTTCAAACACAAGTTCCTTATCATCTTCGTCAAGTAACTGGTCTGAAAATCGGTTAGCAGACGTAGTTCGCGGTACTGCTACGGCCAAAACGAAGACAACACAAAAAGAAAAATGTAGTAGTGGTGGTGGTAGTGGTGGGACCAATGTCACAGAATCTAATATTTCATGTTCAGAATCGAGCCCACCACCACCACCACAACCCCTACAATCCTTGCAAACTGTCGGTGAGTCAATTGATGTTGGCACAACTGTACTGACACCGCCTTTTTCTCCCGAAAATAAAAATAATAGCAACAAACTAGTGGCAAATAATTCTTCTGTGATAAAGTGTATAACACATATGGCTGACAAAGCCACTAAGACTGACGAGTCGCTGCTTAACGGTTTAGATAGTCTAGCAACGTCTACACAAGAAGTGATACCTTCTTCTCAATCATCAAAACACGCTGTGAATGCTCAAATTGCAATGCCTAACACTGTCAATGTTGCTACAATGACATCATCTGACTGCACTAATAAACAAAATTCAAATTTAAACTCGCTTACTTCAAGTCATCCCAACAATTCGAGTAGTAAAAATTACACATCCTGTGTCATAACGAAAGCTTCCCAGGCCAATAAACAAAAGCTTTCGGTAGTAACTACCTCTAATGCATCCAATAACAATAATTTTGTATCATCGAACGCTGGCAATTCGCCTATCTCACCGCTTCCACCCGATAGTGTTGGATTTTCTTCAAACTCGAATGGAGGTCGTTTAAGCTATGCACAAGTCGCACAACATCACAAAGATCGCCTTTTAAAGGATACTAAAACTGTTGAAACAACTGCTTCGAATGTCGAAAAATCAAATCAAACCGAAAAAGACAAAAAGAAAGATAGCCATACAAATGCATCAGCGAAAAATTCTAATCAGCAAGCCAGCGAGGGAGCCAAAGAAAGAGGTAAGAAAATAAAAATGTTTTAATAAAAAATAGTTTAAATTGAATTTGGCCTATTAACATGGGCAGGAGTTATTCGTGAGCACATCTACATATCCCATCGCTTGCCACAGAAAGAGGACATTAAATCAGCACACATTTTCTAAAATTGAAATTTTTGTTATAATTTTTTTCTTTACATCCCATAATAGTCGATATAAGAGGGTTTTTAGAAATACTCCAATAACCATAAAGAAGAAAAGGAGCTGTCGATTAAAATTCACGTATATGAATGAAATTTTTGGGTACAGGCAAACTTATAAAATTATAGATTAAGGACAGGAATAAAAGCTCGGCTTTTCAACCAACTTAAGCTTTGAGCCAATCAAATGTGGTATAACAAATTTAGAGCTTGGGATTATCTGTTGGCTTAAAGCTGACTGCAGCTTTTGACTGATATATGAACGTTTAGCTGGTGTTTGCACTTGTATTCTTATGGAAGCTGCATTTAACATTTCATTGCATTGACTATTCTTTGGAGCTATGTGCTCACTCAGCTCTCTCAAGAGCAAAAATTAGGTACTTAATAAAATCTTAAGAATTCAAGTTGATTGGTTAGCTGCAGATGTTTTTAATTGAAAAATTCTTGACAATGTAAAAAGTTTAAATGAAATTGCTTATAACCATTTCGCAAATACATTCTAAAAAGGAATGTAAAAAACCGTGATCTAACTTGCTTATTTCCAAAACAGAGTGGGTTATAGAAATGAAGAGCCTTAGGTTTTTCTTAATATTGCAATTTCCCTCGACTGTCTTAATCATAGTTGGAGTTCCTCAAGGAATAGTTTTATGCTTAGTCTGTTTGTCTGTTATAGTGATGGAAGATGCTAAAGTACATCGCTACGCAAGTGATTCGCTGTTAAAACTTAGCAAGCCTATAGGACTACTTTTGGAGGACTGCATTTTGTGAATAAAAGCGAATTTTTGCTCTGCTTGGATTTGTACTGCTGCTTGTTTACTCTCTGGACTCTTATATGAATCAATAAAGAATTAAATCTGGTTTTTAATGTATTAAATTCTTACATATCTGAAAATTTTGTGGGATTTTTCAAACTATCTCGTAATATCATAATTCCCTGATTCAAAAAATTTATAATGCCAAGCTCTTTCCTTGGGAATTGGTTCTTATCACTTCCTATCTTCTTTGATTAAATATATGTAACTGCATGAATTCGAAGTAATGTTACTTACTTCCTACGTGGATAACTTTCCACTTTCCTTGCGTTGTTGTTCTTATTAGATGCATACTATGAACGACATAAATACAACAAAGAGATATAATTATTTGATTTCTAATGCTAATGTATATGAATCTTAACTAGAATCGATCCTACAAACTACTTAAAATAATATTAGGACCATTGAACCCCATAGATGGGAGAATCTATTATTCATATGACAGCGCTTTAGAACCACCCTGTTTCCCTAAGGAATCTCACCAAGCTCTATACCTTGCAACTGTCCCAGTTCCGAGAAGAAGGAAGCTACCAAGTCAGTCTCTATTAATCGCTGGAATTTTACAGCTTCGACAGAAATTGTTTAACTATAGACCCAGTTACCTAGCATGGTTACCAATGATCCATTACCACCTCTACTAGTTTCCTGATGTCGGTTCTGCTCCGTATATTTTACCACCAATCCAACACGTTAACGTTCGATTGGTTATAAACAGATATCTAAGTCTGACTCTAGCCTACTCGTACGCTGGTGAATCGCCGCCACCAATTCTGCCTTAAAAATACGACAATTGTCTGGCTGTCTGTACGATTCGTTCCAATGTCAGTTGCTGGAATATGTTCCTGCCTGTACGTATTTTCGCCTTAGACTCTACTTACTTACTCTAAAGGTTAGGATAGGAACTTGGGAGTCTGTTACTACATTGTCATCAATGCAGTCTATTAAGGATATTAAAATTCCCATATCCTCCCTCTTTGCATCAACTCATTGTTTAAGCCTGAGTGAGCTGGCAGCCGCGATATACTTCTACAGTAGAGTTCCATTGGTAGCAGATTGTACTTGCTAAACTCATCCTACGAAATATGCGAAGTGGATAAAATTACTTCTTCCTAAAAATAATTAGACTGTGGGAGAAATAATTTTTACAATTTTCAAGGCATTTTATGATTTTGTTTTTTCCACTTTTCAGAAACAAGATTTCTGTTCAATTAAAAATCTCTCTAAGAAATAGATTAAGGGGTTTGGTTGGGTTTTTCCTGCTAGTTAGAGATGACATAAAGAGATTCGTGGATGTATTTCAGTAATTGGATGATAAAAGACCAAGATTTTCTTTTTTCTCATCTTACGGTTCCGTATAACAAAATGAAAAAAATGAATCCCGTGTGTATTTTTGTCACGCTTTTCTCGAAAACGACGTAACGTATAAATTTGAAATTTGGCATGACGCGCACATATTTTGACACTCAAAGATTATTAAATATGTTTTAATTAATTTTTAATTGTGTTGGTTTGTTCCTTCTATCGTTTGAAAGCTCTATTTTCCATGATTCAGCATTTTTGGTGAATTGGTTATAGAAATTATTTAATAAATGCTTTTTTTTTTTTGTATTGCGATTTTATGAATTTGATAACTTCCCGATAGCCGTTTGGGAGTCAGACTTAACTTCATTTACCCAGGTTAGGGTGAAAATTAACGCGCCACTAATGAACTTGAGTGGTAAAGAATTCTGGGTTACACATTTTATTCAGTTCACTTTTATTTTCGTTTACTTTTATTCAATTTTAAATCATACGTACTACCTACATATCTAACTCCGGAGCGCTATACTAAAGTATAAATTTTGCCATACGCACAATTATTAAGAAACTAATTACACTATGTTACAAAAAAAGATAAACTCGATATACTTTTGACGAGACATAGTGTAGGTCTAGGGTAGGTCTAGTAGAACTAAAAGTAGTGGAATACTAGAAATTTCTCATACACCCTCAAAATCTCAAGTTAGACGAAAAAAAAACAGTTAATCGGGAGGTCCATGTATATAATAATTTATAACTCCGCCATTTTTTATTCGATATATGCTATATGAAAGAAGAGAGATAGGCCTTTCTAACCATATGTTCCTTATTTCGTTGTGATAAAAATTCACGAAGTTACAGTCGAAAACATTTCTAAATTTACCATTTTTTACACATTTTTTTTAACTTTGACAACAATTTGATGGCTTATTTTGCTATACAATATTTTTTTTCTGTTCATATCATTAATAGCGAACTCGATTCTGCGTCTAATGAGTATTTTTTAACTAAAATCGGTTGACATATGTCGCCCTTCAAAATTTCACGGTTTCACTACTACCATGACGAACGAATACAAACACAGCATACTAATACATTTCGCCGAGTGGCTTACCCTGGTAAACATATCATGATGAGCTCATCATTGAGCTCTGCTCATGAGCAATCAGATCAACGTACTAATGAAATTTATTTGCGTTTGAATCAAAACCGGGAAAAACTCATATATTTACTTATTCACAGATAGTGTGCATGTGATATAGCATCTCTTTCACTTATTTAGAAATGTATACTTTCCTTCTCTTTTGTGCATTTTAGAATATTAGATGAGTACATAATGAGTGTCACGATGAGCTTATTAATGAGCATGTCAATGAGGGTCTCGATGAGCTTATTAATGAGCATGTCAATGAGTGTCGCGATGAGTTTATTAATGAGCATAGCAATGACTGTCACGATGAGCTTATTAATGAGCATGTCAATAATGAGTGTCATGATGAGTTCATAAATGAGCATCTGATTTTACGATTGATTTCATATATTTTTCCGAATTCAAACTCCGATTGCAAATCAAACTCGGAGACGCTGAAGCGTAAGGATTTTGGCATAACGCCTTGTTTAGCATATGGGCGATAGTCTTTTTGGGGAAAACAAATCAAAAAATTTATTTAAAATAAATAATTTAAAAACTTCAATAAATAAATCACAAAAATCAATTCAAATTTTCCTAGAAATATCATCTGACACGGTGATGACAAGAATAAATATTTATTTATTGCTGGTTTAGTATATAGGGAGCAGTTTCATGATATCCAATGAGCCCCTCGATGAGATTTAATTAATACTCATCAGACGGCTCATCGTGACTTAATTTTCTATATGTTTCTTCATGAATTGCAAACACCTTGAAACTTTTCAGTCACATTAGTATTGGTTTACATAATAACTGCCCCTTGCGGGGCAGGAGACAAGGTAAAACTGTGAGCAATTTCTCTAGGGTAGGTTTTCACCCTATACGCCGTTTCCTTGTTAGATATTTATTCAATGGTATGGAATAGTTTTGTTTCATTGTGCAATAATTTCCATGGCAACAAGAAAGTTCCGTAAATGTTATACACGAACTTTTGAGTGCCTACGGTGAAATGGGCTGCAACATGTCCATCAACAATCACCTTTTGAACTCACACTTAAATTTCTTTCAGGACTATCCCACTCACAAAAGTAAGAAGGATTGGTATTACCACCTTATATTCCAAACAAAATTGTCATTAAAACTACTGTATCATATCCGTAGGCATGCGTCATGAAATTTAATCATAACCTGGTATTTCTGACGACGGCTTTTGAATTTGTTGTTGTATTTGTTGAAGTTGTTATTTGTTGCATTTTTCACGTTTTCACAGTTTTCGCGGTTAAAAGTCAGTGCTTCTTCAACGTTCTCTGTTCAATATTATACGGAAATATAGCTGCTTAATGAGGAAAAATTCGATAACTTATTTCAACAGATTTTAGTTAAAAAATACTCATTAGAGGCAGAATAGAATGCGCTATTAATGATATGAACAAAAAAAAATACTGTAGAGCAAAATAAGCCATCAAATTGTTGTCAAAGTTGAAAAAAATTGTAAAAAATGGTAAATTTAGAAATGTTTTCGACTTTTAACTTCGTGAATTTTCATCGCAACGAAATAAGGAACTTATGGTTAGAAAGGCCTATCTCTCTTCTTTCATATGCCATATATCGAATAAAAAATAGCGGAGTTATAAATTACTATATACATGGACCTACCGAATAACAGGTTTTTGGTCTAAAATGAGATTTTGAGGGTGTATGAGAGAGAAATTTCACTACTTTTGGTTCCACTAGACCTACAATCTAAACTATGTTTCGTCAAAAGTATATTTTCGTTGTAACATGGTGTTATTTATATAAACAAATCTACAATATTATATGTAAAGCAATTAATTTCCTATACTCTAAACTTATCTGTTGCCCGCTTTTTCTTATGTTTATTCCTTTATTAGCGGATTCGTTTTGTCACTTTTCCATGTTATCTTGTTCTTTCGAACTTTTCGACCCAGCGATCAGCGAGGTGTCATCAGTGTGGTTACCTCTGATCGCCTATCACAGAAATTCGATGATAGAATAAGTAACTGTTATAGTTAATTATTATTATTATTCTACAAGATATTATGGTAAAATTTAACATGCTAGATACAAGCCGAAATGTGCGAAACAATAAAGTTCTGATATGGAACCCAGATTACGCGAGCCTGACTCACTTTTGACCGAATTATTTTAAATTGTGTCAAAACTGCCACGATTGACCGAATTGTAGAAAATTAGTTTCCAATCACTTTTCGGTCGTCCAAATGCCATGGAAATAGTTTTTTTTTGTTTTTTTATTTTTTCAAAACTGACGCCGTTCACGATTGACCGATTTACCAGGTTAAATATTTAGAGCAGGGTATAATCAAAGAACAGAAAGAATACGCATCTCATATATTGAAAAGTTTTGTATGGCGGGTCGTTCCATTACGACCCTCTCACAAATTGTATGAAAAATCTCTGCTTGTTAACGATCCGCCACTCATCGGTGGTGATAATACGACCCGCTTTCACAAATTTTATGCGAACTCTGCTTTGAATGAGGGCCTGCCGTCAGTCACCAGTCAATATATGTTCTTTGGTATAATCTACCTAAAAAACCTTAATTCACTCATTGACAACACCTCTAATTAGTAGATAAATGTTATTATTTTACCCAATTTCTTTTTGTTTTCTTTATTCTCTTTAATTTTTCTTTCAAATAATTACAGAAGCTACTCGAGAACATCGACATAGTTCTGGAAATAATCGTAATCGTGATGCGAAAGATCAGAAAACTTATAATAATTCCGTACGAGAGAGGCGAGACACCGGAAGTGATAGTGGTAATGGTGGTGGAGGCAGCAGCAGCAGTGCTGCTGGAGGAGGTGGAGGAGGTAGTAATCGTAGCCGATCACTGCGAAATTGAGTATAAAAAAAACACAAACACACAAACACACACACATACACACAATACAAAATAAACAAACAAAACTAATTTTAAACTGTGAAATGACTAAGAAGAATTGAATAATTATAACCATCTGAACTATATATATATATATATAAAATATACAGAAATATGTATATGTATGTATTTAAGAGATAAAATACTATTTAAACCTACATTTACACGCTGTTTACATTATGTATAACATCTTGATAAAACTGCGAGAATTAAGAACAGACGAATGAGAGAAACAAAATGAATTTAAAATGTTTAGTCGATTTGTTGAATTTTTTCCGTATTAAGGTATAAGACTGTAAAATATATTTGGGTTAACAATGTATGTATGTATATGAATATTTTTGATTACTTCTGTTGGCGCTCGTAATTAAAACTATTATTTTTATTATTATATTATTGTAATAATAATAATATTTTTTTCTTCAATCAATATTTAGTGCCAATGATATAATTTTTAACGAACAAGAGTCGAAAACTAACTACAAATCTCGAAAATACTAAAGCGATAGCTTCCTTTGTGTGTCCGTTTGAAATTTTTGTTCTAAAAAAACAAAAAACAAAATAAAAAAAAAAAACGAAAAAAAGAAGTGGTGCAACTCTTAAAATGAGAGTTAAATATAATTTTATACATATAAATGCATTTTACGAGTGTCCACAACATTTATTATGTTTTTGTATAAAGCGGGGTTTTTTCGTTTCTTCGAATAATATTCTTTCTCTGGATTTTTTTTACGTGTATACATATATATTTCTTAACTAATCATTTAATTTTTTTTTTTTTTTTTATAAAGCTTCGATCTTCTTTTTTCTGTTCTTAATGTGGTGTAGAATTAAGAAATTTCATTTTTATACGGGAGTACTTCATGTAACTAATCGGATTTCATGTAATTTTAAAAATGTTATTTTTCTATTAAAACAAAACAAAAAATGAACAAGTGACATCATCGATGTTAATATCAAAGTAATTTTAATATAGTCTGCAGTAAGCAATTTATATCAAGTCAATGTTATCGTTATTATCTGCGACTTTATGCATAAAAAACAAAAATAGATATGATGATATTAGCTGCTTTTTTTGCGGGGGTCTCTAAGGTATTTTATATATATATATATAAATTATTTGCATTAGAATTCATAAGTAGCACACACACACTCTTTAAAGTATATATATATATGTATATACTTGCTTAGATAATAATTTCCGTATAAATTGTGAAAGACTAATAATTTGATGATTTTTTCTATCAATTTATGCCTATAATCTGATAAGTGTTTTCAAAATATTTCTATAAATTACTTTATATTTTTTTCTTTTCATTTATCATTTAGTAGGCAAATACTGCGCAACTAGAACTTAAAATATGTGATGAAGTATGTAGTACATATATAATTTCATGAAAAAAGCTTAATGGATATGCATATTTTTGTTTATGTTCAGAAACAATATGAACTAAGAATGCACATTGTGTACAGAGCCCTAATATCCAATTGTAAGTTCAATTGATTTACCAAGTTGTTTTTTTAGGTGACAAAATAAAATTTCCTAAATCAGCACAAGCAAATACGAATTTAAATACAACCTTAAGTATAGTATTCAAATGAAAGAAATTTATGCAGGTCCTTTTGCATTATCATGGTAAAAGTGATGAAAAGCTGTCATCTTTCATTTTCCCTTATTCCTAATAATTAGTTGAAATTCCATTTGAATTTTATTTCTAAACATTTGAGAGATTTTTATTCGGCAAAAGATCAAAATTTTCATACTTTCTCACGATAAATATAATGTTAATCTAGAAGGGTTAAATTTCCGTGCATATTTATAGGTATGTTCGATGAAAACACCTCGTAAACCTTGGGCACTTTAATACTACATTTTTTTAAACCTAAAGTCACACTAAAGCGTTCTTTCTTTTCGTACCCCGAATTTACACACTTACACTAACAATTTTTTGTGGTAACAGTTGACATTTGTAACTTTAAAACTGTCACTTGTAATTTGTTTGCGCGACATATAAAAATACTTAAGCAAAAATAAGCAAACAAATCATTGACTCACCTGAGATATATTCTTCCAATAACACATTTTTAATTACTTCACCCATCTTATAAGTAATAAATTCGAAGTTGAATTATACTCATTAGTACTGTGAGAGAAATATCAGATTACACAAGGGTTACACTGACTTCAAATTACTTGTTCTGTTCGATGAATGCACAAAACCCTGGGTTAATAGCCGCTATATTGTAGGGAAAAATTTACACTAGCGTCTTACACGATATTTTCATCAAACAAACCACCTAATGATTAAAATCTTTGACATTTTATTCTCAGTTTAAATATGATTTAAAATATTTATTATTATTGGAAACTTTTATTCGCCCGACGTTTAAATTAAAATTAATCCGATGTTGAATGAAATTTTTTGAAATTTACGTACCAGATTTAATTTTATCCTCCGATTGGAGACTATAGTAGGAAGTAAAATGAAAGGATGAAAAGTCGAAATGGAAGTTGTTGAAATATATTTGTGTTGTTTATCCACTTTTGTAATTGCAAGGAAACCTGTAATGTAATTAAATACACTTTGAAAGTATTTAAAATTTTTTAACTATCATGAGTTTTGTTGTTTTTTGAATCTTTAAATACTAGTATATACCGGAATTTTACTTGTACTACTTACATAATTACACGAAAAGTATCTAAATATTTCCTAGTAATTCATTTAGTACTTTTCAATTTCTTCAATCACTAAAATAATATCGTTGAACTACGGAATTATGCAAAAGTTCAGATTTTTCATTCAAAATTCAGATATATATAATGACGCTTAAGTTTCAGTGAACTGATGTAAGTTTTGTAACTTCAAGTACTCAATAAAAATTCTGTTTAATGGGCTGCTCTAGGTTAGCCTAGAGCAGAAAATCGTGATTAATGAATTCAGAGCACTGTTCTAAAGTACTCAAGTGAACTGAACTGTGTTAAATGAGTCTGCTCTAAAGTAAACTAGAGTAACTTATAGCAAGATTTTCTGCTCCTTTTTCGAAGGAGTAACTTAGAGCAGGCATTGGACAACTGTAAATTATGTTGACAGTTCTGATAATTCAAATAATTGGGTTTTTTGTGAGAAAAATAAATTTCTGGACAATTCTATGTGTTTTTGTATGTTAAAAAAGAGTTACTTTACATTAATCATGCATAATTTAAACAATTGTGTCTTTGATGACAGATCTCAGAAAAAAATGTGTTTCATGAGCTACCTGGGCTGTGTTCACGTCGGCGACTACAGTCAATTTGACTCAGAAAATGTCGTTCTGGTCGTACTCAGAAGTGTACATGGACACGGCGGACGGGCCATTTTAGGGAGTGTTCATATACACCAAATTGCGTTCACGTCGTCAAAACAATTTGAATACAGTCGACTTGAGTCATTTAACTTCGTGCTCCTGAGGTGGAAGTAAGTTAACTCGCGCGGGAAATAGGAAAGTTTTTCAAAATGGAAATGGATGATAAAAATTTTATGGTGATTGATGAATCTGATAAAACCTAAAAATGTAACAAATCTCATAAAAGATTTTAATTTCAGAGTTTTTTTGTTTTTAGGGTACGAGGAAGCTTAAACGAATAATTAATAATCGAAGCACAAGTTTCACGTCTGGCGTCCATTTCCTTTTTTACCTCTTTGACGTTAACTCACACATTCCCCAGGCCGAGTTAATTTGACTGCAGTCGCCGACGAGAACAGAGCCCTGCTAATTTCTGTTCTTTTCTGTTCTAAATTTAATTTGACAATTAACCTAAGTTGACCTGCTCTGAACTTTTCTCGAGTTCATTAAACAGACCTAAAATATTTTTCAACTCCTAAGGTTTTTGACAGTTGTTCTCCTTTTACAAAAACTTTTCATGAAAAGAAATGCTGTAAATAAAAATAAATTTGCGGTGAGTTAATATTTGTATTGGAATTTGATACTTAAGTGATTAAGCATAGATGTTTAAGTACTTTTGTGGAGAATTATAAGTATAATTCCCGATACCAGGAATTTCACTTGTGATTAAAAAATTGTACATACAAAGTACAAATTTGTGCTTTCATTTTATAGGCTTGTCAAAGCTCATTGGGGACGTAAATATGAAGAAAATATAAAAAAATATTATCAGTTGACCGAATTGCAATATTATTATACCATACGAACGAAATGATGGAAACATCGGAACATTTTTGATGTGCATCTGAACTATTTCAGATTATATTAACAAGAAAAGTCCAATTATCAACATTATTATACATAGAACGGTATATTATACATAGAACAGCTTCTTAAATTAAAAAACCTTTGACAATATTAATAGTTGAAACATATTGCAGTCTAAGGCTTAATCGTACTCTTTTTTGGGCTGTTATTGTGCCTGTGACTTTCTCACAGCAACTTTCAAAAATAAATCGAAATAATTTGATATCAATCAAAGTGTAGCCCTGGTCACACCGGGAGAGGCGCGGCGCGGCACTGCCCGGTGGCACGCGGCAAAATAGAGTGTTCACACCGAGAGCGGCAGATTTTATCCAAATGTACTCCAATTCCGAGGAAGAAATTCTATTATTAGTAGCTCTGCTTGAAGAAAAACAGAGAAAAGTTGTGAGGTTCGATTACAAATATACTTAAGAATGCAAAAAGCCTCATTTAACGAATTGTGCGGACTTATTTCGAATGAAAAGGAATTTTGCCGCCAGCGGCAGCGGCGAAATTATGTTTTTGAGTAATCTCCAAAATCGCCGCGAGGCAACTATTTTGCCGTGCCGCGCCGCTCCCGGTGTGATTTATACATTTAATTTTGCAAGAACAATCGTGCAGCGGCAACTGAAAAATGCCGCGCCGCGCCGCTGCCGGTGTGACACCCACTTGTAATTGTACTTAATTGGTTTATACATTTTTGTAGAATTCCACATAAAAAAAATAAGTAAAATGTGATAAGAGAGCGCAGACTTTATTTTTCGCTGTTTAAACTGATTTTGTCTACAGAAAATCTTCTTAACAAAAACGAAGGAGTAATCTTCTATTACTTCAGATAAAGATGAGTTAAAAGTTTTATTGCATTATCGAGGAGATACTTTATACACAGATGGTTACTTTTTTTCTTAGTATATTTTTCCTGTTGATATCGGCTTAATCATAAGCAAAGTCTTTATTGTTGTTTTCATTTTATGTAGTAGGAGTGAGATGGAAACAGACTAAAGGTCAACAACATCACGATTTGAGGATTGATATAATAAACACTAAAAGAAGAAATTGAGAAAATTTTAGAAAAGTTTTTTCGTTAAAATTCCTGTTCAATTTACATTTAATTTCAACCGTAGAATAAAGAACAGATATTTTGTCTATAAACCATCTTCATATGTAAACACATGATCACTAGTGGAGACACTAATGTAGAAAATGGGGTTATAAATGTCATGTCTTACTCTAGGGCAGATGAAATATGCACTTTAAATAAGATGTATAATATATCAATCAGAATTTTGCAAATAGTAATTTAAATAAAATTATTTGCAGAAAATTCAGTGAAAAATTCAGTATTTTTGACTTGTGAAAAAAGCTGCTAGCAATTGTGTTTAAAACTAAAATTTGTGAGATTCGATTAGCAGCAACATAGTGGCCCCTATTGTTCAATACGACGGATTAATGATTCCTGTCGCTAGTGAGATTCACTTCCCCTTCTCGATGCGATTTTTCAATCCGCCGGGGCAGCTGCCATATTCAGTAACCATCAGGATTCGATTAACTTGTTTTCAATAATCAAGGAAAACTTGCTTATTTCCTTTCGAACGTTTTCGATAATCATAAACCTCCAAATTCGCAAACTTACTTTCTCCCGTCGGATAAAGGCCACTGAAAAAAAATTAACAATATTGATTTTCGCGGTCAGCAGAAAAAAAAATCGCTTTAAAAGTCCTTTTCAAGCGCTTCGACGGAAGCACAAAGCACTTTGTTTGTGCTTCAATTTCAGATAAGTCTTATCATTACATGTCCGCATCCGCAGAAATAAGCGGTTCCTTTTAGCTTCGTTATAATAACTTTAAAGCATTTTATGAGAAGCAGATTGGAAGCTCTGCACGATTGGTAGATTGCAGTATCGGCCACAAATATTTACCAGCGTTGCTTTCAATTACAGAAAATTTAACTGTGATGAAACAGCCGTGTTCTGAAACATGGAGAGGATTTTTTGGATCTTACTAAATTTTGTTTTTACTGAAAATATTATTTAAGTGCATTTATCAAAGTGGAGAGGTTTAATCCTTAAATTTGAATAAATTCAAAGTTTTTAAAGTGCAATCAAAATGTCGAATGAAGATGGTTTGACTATTCAATGCTCTCGTGCGACTTTTGCAAGAGTGCAAGAAGTTAAAAAAAATAAAACAATACTTCAATTCGGAAATGTTATCCCACACTTCTTCTTGTTTTTCACGAAGTTGCATAAAAACGTTCGTTTCTTCTTCATGCATTTTACATTCTTCCCCCACCGCCCGAGAAGCTTTGACCCAGAATGTTTTTGCGTGAGAGGTACGTGAATAGACTTAATATGAGCACATGTAACACATGCATCATATTAAACGCCCAATTTGAGTTACAATTAATATCACTTGTTGCGCAGTATGTACATAAGTATTTTAGTAGTAATAAAAAATAAATAGAAACAATATTTTATTATGTTCCTGAGGTACACTGTTTTTTTGTTGATGCAAAATAGAGATTCCAAATAAATTCAGCTAGTATCCAATATATAATAATAATTGCAACTCCTTTAACGTCTATGTAAGTTCATGTCAACAATGTAAAAGACATTTGGAACTTTTGTTAGCTTATAACTTTATTATTAGTCCTATTATATTATTATTCAAAAATTATCATATTAGAATGACATTGGGAGATGATGATATACAAATTGCTTAAATTAATTCTTAATTTTTTTTCTACTAAATAAGCATTATTAAAATGTGACTTAACGGATCTCCCTACTTTTATGGACCGATTTTTTTTTATTTAATAGTGCAATATAATAAGATCATATACGCAATAATATACTATACTAAAGCTGCATTTAAAGATAGGGCCACATTGTTAGCCTTGTAAGGTGATGGTACGCGCAGATAAAAGTCAGACCAATAGGTTCTCTTGGCTTACTGAGGTAAGTGACGATTTTTATATTTTATAACCGATACTACTTGAATTGTGTATCATTTGCCGATTTGCTTTGAACCTTATTGTTATAAATAGTCGACTCCAATTGTATTCAAAACAAAGTCAATCAAATATCGAGTTGAATTATTCACTTTAAATGTGTTATTCTCAAAACTACTTTTTCGGAACTGGCGATTCCGATATTAAGAAAAAAATGAGCCAAATGATACGATATTTGGGCAGTGTATTCATGTTTTTCTAGACCTATAAACAAGTCAACATTTTCAAATTTGGAATTTTATGACACAAAACACAATGTTTATGTCGAAAAACAGAATTTCATTTTTGAAGTTTCGTACTTTGTTTTTTTTATTTTTCATATTTTTATATGGGTTATAGATCATGCAATAACCTCACCCATTCAGAATAACAATCTTTTTGAATTTTGTGTTTCACATAACCAGAACCGGAATCACTGGCGCCTTGAGTATACTTTTTTTAAAGCTTTAAAGTATTCACGGGAACTGTCATGATATATTAATTAATATACATATTTAAATAAAATAGTTTACAGTGAATTCTTTTCTGAACTCGTAATCGCACATCTTCCGGAGCTATGGTGACAGTTCGGAGCTGTGAAATATGGAATTGGCAATTCTGGTGTGTGTTCGGGTTATTCCGTGGTGTGGTGAGGATAGAAAGAACAAATAACACAAAAATCGCGCTCAATCAAAACAATAAAATATAATCTTAAACGACTGATAACACCCGAAACCGGCTGTAGAGATTTTCAACCAGCGGTAGCACCAAAAATAACCGAGGTTGCAACGATGGGAACTTTTTGGTTTGTTGCTGGTGTGGTGGGAAGAAAAGAGCACGAAATGAAGAGATTCGGTGGCAGTACTTGCTTACACCGAGTCACAGAAAAGAATTCACTAATAGTATATTATTTAAATAGTGATATGCGAAGTTTGGAATCAAAACGCTTCATACATTTTTCGGAAAAAAATACTAAAAAAGTACCTTTTTTGGCTCATAAAAGTAGGGAAACCCCTTTTATTTCATACTAAGTAATATAAAAATTATAAATGTGAAGAGAAATTTTGTTAATAATAGTGGGCTTGGGTCGTCAATTCATAGTCAGAGTTAGATCTAAGTTTTCGTTGGAACAATGTTTTGTAGTCGTGAATTCCAGTTTAGCTTTAATAACTAACAATAAATCTAGGAATGACTAGCACTTGTGGATGCAATATATAAAGCGTAAAAGTAAGCTTTACATTTTATCTTTTCTCTCACTCCGCTTAGTATTACTACAATACTTTTTTTCCTCTCTTAGTCGTTCCAATCTAATCTTTGTTTCGGCCTCTAGAATAGGAATTTCATGTCATCACATATAAGCTAGGAGAGCATTTTCTTCTTAAGATAATAACTGTACGCTTTAGCTTTCTTTAACAACAAATTATTGGATTTACATAAATTTGCTTCCATAAGGTCTGGACATCTCTGTGCTTTAACTTTTTATGGGAATTTCACATCATTAAAAAATCTCTTTCATAGGAATTAACAGAGTGCCATAGAATAAAATATATATACATATAAAAAAAAATTATGTGCCATTCAGATACGTATAGCTTGTCAAAAAGTAAGAAAGAATAGTCTATTATGGAACTAGTAATAAACCTCTTAGGATTATAACAAACAGTAATGTTGATAATTATTTGTGTTGAGCATAAGTTTTCTAGTGTGGTGAGGGGAGCACATTGCAGGTATAAACAGCTGGCATAATTCATGAATGAACATTCAACTTATTATAATAAGAGTTCAAATTTATTAACATTTCTACCAGGGCTCCATAACGCTATAATTTTATGTCAATTCATATGATTTTTTCGTTATTTTTAGTAATGAAATAATTTATGTTACGTTTATAACATCAAGTAACGAAATTATTTTGGTATTTTAATTATTGTTATTTTAAATAACGCTACACATTATTAAGTATTATTTCGTTATAAACTCGCCACATAAAAAAAGAAAATGTGGATATTAAATAGTAAGGAAAATGTTCCACGAAATAACTTGTTGTCACTAAAAAAATTGTATAGTTGCAACAAATTTTAACCAATTGAAATGGTTCTTGTTATGTTGGTAATATAATCCCCTGGACTATGTTATAGAATTTTCTAAGCATAGATTAGATGCAGGTATAATGTCATTTAACGAACCCAAAAATTCTTTTTTCATTGACTTACTTATTTTCGGAGAATCTAGAACCAATCATTATCGTTTCAAAGGTGTAATCCAAACGAAATGAAATAAATATAATTTTATGAAGAAACAAAAAAATCGTTCATTATTTTATAACGTTACTGTTATTAATGAAATTATATAGTTTTCTTAATAACGTTAGCCATTGTAACAAAATAATTTCGTTATATTAATCAAATTATTTTTTCCTGATTGTTATAACTTTAACAATATAAGGAAATTTTAACGTTATTTCGAGCCCCGAATTCTACATGCTTCCATTGATTCATCACTTAAGCTTCCAGTTGTTATTTTTTTTTATGATACCCGCATTCCTGTTTGTTATTTGTTCTAAGATAAATCAACTCAAAAAAGTTTTGCAAAAAAAAAAAAAAAAAAAAAAATCATAAAACCTTTGAAAAATAACGATTCAACTGAGGTGAGATGATCTTTTGATCATCAACACACTTAGTGCATGCTGATTTTTAAAGAAAAGAATCTTTGTAAAAGTTTATCAAAGATTCGTTTCTAGTTCTATAATAAGACCTTACCAAATCTTGTGTTAATAAATTTTCTTAGTACTTTTTTTTGTATGTATAATCAAGTTTGCATGGTGATTACTTATATTTGATATCTGTTTCTTACTTTTCCACAAACTATATCTGTATTTTTTATAAGGTGTATATTGACTTCTTTTGCAAGTCTGTTTACATTTTTAGTTGCTTTTGAATCAAATCTTATATTTATACGTATGTATCTAGTTTAAATAACAGAAATTATTATTGCTACATTTTTTTTTATTTTTAACATTTAATAATCCAGATTTTTCTGTTTTTGAAGAAGGAAAAAAAAGAAATTGGATAACGGCGCTAGAGTACAGCCGACATCTTAGCAGCCAAAGGTTAAACAGTGGAAGGATCAGGAGGAAAACGATACTAATCACTTTGGAACATTTTTGTTAAATAACGTTTTAAATCTCCCAGTGATGGCCCTCATTGCATATCTTTCAAAGCGTTTTTTTCACTGAACAATATTATTTTTCCCTATTCTCCATCTAGTCAAGTGACAGTAGTTACTCATTAGAAGATAACACATGGCGCTGGTAGCTTGAAATTTACAAAAAAGTGAACTTTCATCGTTTTTCCCCCTGGCTCTTTATTTATGAAAATGTTAAAAATGTTTTTTTTATCTGCGACGGGGTAGGAGGCAAGCTTTTTATTTACGGGTTACTTAGAAGTGGTAGCTCGCAACATCTCATAGTAGCAGTTATGTTTTAGAGGAAGTAACTTTCTATAATAAAGTTAAACAATTAAACCATTTTATAAAGTTAAACAATTAACCATTTTATTTCATTTACGCATCGGTATTTTACACGTGCATGCGTCTTTTAATTTTATTAATCTACGAATGAAGAGCAACAGATTAAAGATTGTGAAAAAAGATCACACGCATAATATAATGATGACTCATTTTGTTTTCTATAATTAATCAGCATATTGCCGAACGAAATTCATCAATTTCTTAAGGAGCAAACACAATTCTGGCGGTTCGAATCGATGGGTATAAATTTCAATGTTTGCTTATATGAGACATACAATTGAGAACAATACACCAAAATGTGTCGAAACGGAAAAGTTGTGTAAATTTCAAATTAGAAAAATAGATTGTTTATAGATTTGTTTATACTCAACGATGAATGAAGAAGCTAGGTATTAGTAATTTAACAGTTACATACGCTACTTCAAAAATATATTAGCAGAAACACTTTATTTTGTTGAGAACAACAAACAGATTTTATGCAATGTTCCTAAAAAGTCATAAAAATATCAACCATCAATCGCTGACCCACACATTTTTGGGCTCTTCTGTCTGCAATGCCTATGGAAAAATAAAAAAAAAATCGTATTACAAAACACACACCAGAAACAAATATCACATGTGACATTAGGTCCATTCGTTTGTAAGCTTGGTGTAGTCGGGAACTACACTCAACTACACCAAACCATTCATTTTTAAGGTGTACAGTAGATTGAATCATACCAAGCCATTCTTTTGCTTTTAAAAATATGGTGTAGTGTAGTACACTGAGTGTAATTTTTCGGCACCACCGAAATTATGGGTGTAAACAGTGTAGAAAAGAAGATTTGACAATTGTCATTTGCTTAGACTAAAAGGTCAGTTGTTGATTTCTTTTTAAGCACTGTGTAATGACTAAAATTAATAAATTGATTTAAGTAAAAAACAAGTGCGCTTAGTAATCTAGATAATTAAATTGATTTGACTCGTGGTAAAACAACCAAATAAGTGTACTCAAACAATTAAATTAAATTTTGATAAAAATAATCAAGTATTTTTAAACAAAAAAAATGGATACAGTGTCATTAGTTGACCTCGGTGGATGGCTCTCCGAACCAAAATATTTATATCTACGCTTTTTACAACTACTTCATTCGTTTGCGAGGACAGGACTGAAAAACAGCTGATTTTTGGTGTTGGCGTGGAATTACACTTTACAGTTCTGAATTACACTTGCACCAAAGCAAATGAATGGACCTATTGTAACTTCAGCTCCTTGCTCAGTTGATGATATTTGTCTGACTTGTTTTATATGCGCTAGTGCGACTAAGTACTGCAGTAGGTTTAAAAGTTGTTGTGACTCCAATCTCATACATTTTGATTATATTTTGAGTGGATAATTTGAATAGTATCAACAAAACCATTTCTAAATTATCGTAGAATTATTGACGCTTGTTATGTTTGTGTTAAATGCTGAGAGTCAGGATAAACTTGCTAGTTCTAAAAGATATCTATTAGTCAATATTTAGTAGCACAGTTATTGTTTCTCACTCAATTTTCTGAAATATGTTGACCCCTGAAAAAAAAATAATATCACCAGAATATTTTAAATTTAGTTCACGTGCATGTTGAAATGCTAAATTACTGCTATCACTTGGAGTTAATCCAAAATAAAGATTCGTGCATTATGTTTCAAAACTTTTGTTTGCTCTATAGTAAACTCTCGGTAATATTTTGAAGTAAAATGTATAAAATACGTGCCAGATATCAGCATAAATATGTATTCATACGCTGTTTTGAATCATTCGAAAAGAGTGAAATGTGAGTCACCACAACTTGTATTTCACTGAAAAAGTAGTCAAAAGTAACATTTTCCTGATTATGAATCAAAACAGGGCTTAAAGAATGCTCATGAATCATCCTTCAGGAATTCAGTCCTATCATCATTTACTTCTGAGCTGAAGACAAGCTGAAGCTCATTCACATTTAGTGAAATTAAATGGTGTAAATAATTTAGAGAGATTGAATGTGAGGTTTAAATATTTGTTGTAAATTCGTAGTTTCATTTCCTTCCATTTTTGCCTTGTAAATTTATTGAGATTATTTTCAATAAATTTCAGTCTGTTAGACGAGAAATCTCTTTCATGTAAGCTCTACACTGTAGATATTTTGAAAAAACTCCACATTGCCTTCCATAGGAGCACTCTTTTAAAATTTGCGGGAGTGCTCTAGCGATGTTGTAAGGTTGTCATTCACATTGCAGTACTAGACGAGGAAAATGTAATCATATTATTGAAATACAGTCGCAGTCAATTTCAATACTTATGTATATAGATGGTTTACCAGTATAGGAAAAATTAGGAGTGCTCCCTGCAAAGCAATAAAGAGCACAGAAATTTAGTTAGATTTCAGTATTGCTCTAAGATAGAACTTCAAAAGGATCAATTCTGGTGCAGAAGAAGTGAGATAGAAATGAAATATGCGCAAAACTAACGTTTTGAAAAAAAAAAAAAAATAAAAAGCATTTTATGTAATACATACTTACAGTGTGCGATTGCTTTAGCCTGACTAAAAATTCTTACTTAAAAATGCAAAGGCATAAAACAATTTCTACAAATAAAGAAAACGACATAATTTTAAAATTACCTAAACTTAACTTGCCTAAAATTCATTGAAATACTTAAAAGAAATACGCTAATATTAAATTTGATCCCCGTTCTTACTTATTACGATCGGGCATGGATTTTGTAGGGTTATCACTGAAACCGCTTCCCAGCAATTTTTTATATCATCTTCAAGAGCTCATATTACCTGCTATTTTTTGCAAACTTCTCGAGTAAAGATTCCCCTTAGGTTCTCTTAAGGGGTTTAAAATTGGCCAGTTCAGAAGTCCAACAGTCTGTTCCGTGCACTACATACTCGTTTAATGAATGCCTGGACCTTGTTAAAACGGCATTCTATTGCTAGAAAATATCATTCTTTTCCATGTAATCTTCCACAAATGAAATTAGAGCATTGCCTAGCAAATCTGTAGAACTCTTCGAGGTCATTTTGTTTGGAAAATAAAACATATTGAAGTTTTACGATGAAAACTAAGAGCTGCCCAAACCATACCGTTTCCACTACCGAAAGTTCGGTCCAGTTTTGGAGAATTTGTTTTGCTTATGGTTGGATTTCAGCACTGGTTTCTTACTACATTTTTATTTGTTTGTTTATAAACAATGGGGGTGTTCACTGACACGAATAGCGTCTTGTAGTGTAGGATTGTGAATATATTTCAAAAGAATTACTTTGGAGTTTGCCACTACAGTGGTGACTTCAGTACTGTGAACGAAAGAAGCGAAGCATAGTGAAGAAAAAAATTTGAATTAATGAGATTTCCAGTTTTGAAACATAAATTTAATAAATGTATGGAACAATTTTGAAAACAAATAATTAAATAGTACGATATAATGATCCCAGAAAATTTAATATACTACATTTTTTTACAAATTTGCAATGCTGGCAACTTATTTCCTAACATAGTTGTCACCTTACTGTGGTCCATTATAATTATAACGTCAGTTTCTTCCGTATTAATGGTAAAGCTTCACTTATGATGTACCGTAGAGGAACGAAGCGCGCTATTTGTTACTCTTATTGAAAACAAAATGACACCACCCTATCATTGTCATTTTTACATAAAAAAAGAAGTCTGTTGACACAAGTAGGCCTGCGATAGAAAAATTTCCAACATTGCACAAAACGAGCGCTGCGGCTTGGTCTTGTGTTATTTCATTTAAAAATCCGTACTGGAAATTTTGTCAACGCTTTGAGGAAGCCTCGAGGTCTGGATGTATTTCTGCTGCTTTTATCCAACTAAATGAATGCATAAGAAACTAACAGGAAGTACAGGTGGGCGTTTTTATAAAAATATCGATACACTGTATCGGACATCTTACCTACAAAAAATATTGATACAGTGATATATCGGATCAACAATTATCGATTTAAAAATGTTATTTATGTAAACTTTGCGATATTGCTCACTGGATTAAGCCCCAAGATGGTATCTCTTAAGCAATATGAGATAGGAGTCGCTCTACTTCTAGATAAGTATTTTTCTCCTGAAATTTCTTTAGAAACCACTTCAAATGAATAAATAATAGGAATAGCATCCCTAATAACCTGAATTTCAGCAATAGTTAACAATTGTGGTGTGGATGTGTATTCCAAAATTATTGTGCTAACAATACCTATTATTTGCTAGATGTAGAACGTGGAATGCCATCGAGTTTGACGTTGTGCAAACATTTTAAAAGGTATCCCAGGAAGTTGTATTTTCCGAAGCGTATCAGTAGCATTTACGCACTGCTTAAACCATGTAACGATCGATTTAACTTTCGTGATTGTTTTGATCCAAAACCATCGCAAATAGCTTTTTTCATATTTGCTGCATTATTAGTACTAGCCGATATGATTTTATTTATTTTATTAATATTTTCAGCAGTATGACTGGTAGTGATCTCCTGAACTCCTAAAATTATTGAGCACAGTACGCTTCCGTCTATAAAATGGCCTGTTAAGTCTAAAGTACTTCGTGCATTATATGGTTCCGTCCATATGTTAGTAGTGAGAGGCAACATTTTACTCGCCAATTTATTTTTCCATTTGGCTCGGAATTTTATAAAGTGCTACTTTTTTACAGAATCATACTGAAAAATAATAAAAATACAGGAATTAAAAAAAAAAGTGAAATGCTGTCAAGGTCGGCAAGTGTTGTCTAGGTTGGCGAACCGACGAAAAATGTGCTGAAATGATTGAAAATGACTGTTTTTTAGCAAAATTTTAAAAGCACATTATTTGGAATCGCATTTCCGGCAAATGTCGTTATTTGACGCACTTCAAATGCACCTCTGTGTTGCATTGTCTGAAGAGGAGTTCTGCGCTTTTTTGGGCGAACATCTTCCTTTAGTTGGCGGACTTCGTTGGGATTGGTGCTGGACGTTTTTTGGGTGTTCTTCCAAAAACACAATTACAGTGGGCTACACAAAGTGGACAACCTTGAGGATTAGCACCATTGTCACATCACGTGACAATACAACCAAACATGTTATCGGATTGAATTTTCATCTTGGTTTGATTTCCAGCATGAGCCCCACAACACATTCGCAATGTTTTCCTTGACGATTTGGCTTTTTTTTTCCTCACATTTTGGCCGTATCACTGCTGCTAAAAAACGTTTTTGGAATTTCAAATCACTGAATGCACAACACGTGCTTCGTGTTCACGCTCCAAGTCTGTAATGTCACGAAAAGTTTGCTGTTACTGAGAGAAGTTTCTCCGGGCTCGAACACTGGTGGCGCTAGTAGTCAAAACTAAAAAAATCGCAGTTGGCCGACCTAGACGACAGGTCAATCTTGACGATATTCACACGGAAAGTGTATTGAAATCACTAGTAATTATTATATAGAAATTGCATGAAAAGTCTTGGAATTAAGTCCTTAACTTCCATGCGAAAATAAGGAAAATAATATGGAATTCTGTTGGATTTTTACGTTCAATTTTAACTACCACTACAATCAAAGACTTGGAATCTTCGTGCAGTCCTGTTCGGTCAGAAGCACGGTAATCTTTGCGAATATCGTACTGATTTACAGGTAAAATCGTCAAAAATGACATTGAAGACAAGCGAAATTCCATGATAAATGCTTTACACGGCCACGTTTGGTCGTAAGCATGTGTTTCTATTCATTTCCCTATGGTGTTTGATAGTGAAAACAGCTGTTTCATGTAATAATAAAACAAACAAAAAAGTGTTAACCGTCTTGTTGTTTGTTATAACCTACAATAATTTCTAACACAGGTTAGTGTGCTGCTAAGGCTGTTGCTGTTTAAAGTTGAAAATATTTCAACTTGAAAAGATTTGAAATTGTGAGTGAAAATATTAAGTTTTAAATAATACTCTCCAGATGGACAGATTATTTAACACATGTTAGAGCCTCAACATTGGAACAACAAAAGGAAGTCACTGCGTCTGCGTCAGCAACATCATTCGATGGCAGTGTCACATTGTAACTCAAGCTTCAAGCAATCAGTGAGCCCATCCAGCACAGTACATCATAATTCACATTCACACAATCTAATCAATCTTTTCATTATACTCCTCATAATACTCTCATAGTTCAGTGAAATTGATGCTGTCTAGTACCATGCCCATCTTCACCTCATGCTTCAGCCTGTGCGGTCTGTGGTAGTTGGGTAGTCAGAAGTCAAAACAAAGGAACAGAACTTGTGGACTGCCAAGGCCAACTAATTTTGAGCTTATTAAGGGAGTGTTTTGAGTATAAACTCGAACGGAAGTTAAAATTTTTTTCTATGCAATAGAGCTATTAAAATATCGATATGAATTATCTGTATAATAAGGGAATAAATATCGATATATCGTAACCGTATCGGCGGTCATTCCGATTTTAGAGGACCCATTTCTGTTTGTCATAATTTGTTTGTTGTTGTGTGATGAAAAAAAATTTGAGGGAGTCCAGGCTAAATCAATTTCACTCACTGTAGAAGACGATAAAAATTTAAAATTTCGTTCACTTCGAGAAACTAAGCCACAATCGATCTAGTTCAGTTTTGTATAGCCATTAATGAGTAGGCGACTAACTAACTAACTCGATTTGTTCTGGTCTCATCTACGTTGTGTTTAGGTTCATCTGCGCAGACCTAAAGAATGCTACTGAAGAACAAAAAAATTCTTTTGATACCCGTTTGGACGAATAACCATATAGTTTTCACGTGTTCCTATGAATTTTATACACTTGCTTATTCATAAATAAGGTTAAAAAATAATTCGTATAAATTTTAATTATAAAAAAAAAGCTCGAATTTCACTTTTATTATTACTATTATCACCACCTCCTACAAAGTCATTCATTTCCATATAATAATATATTTCGTTAGAGCTTTAAATAAATCTTTTTTTTTCTTTTTTTTATGTTAATAATATGTTATGTATTTTAATTATAATCACAACATTAATATATAATTATCATATTACAAAAAAAACAATGATATTTTCTTTATTTCAAAAATAAATTAAAATTTATCTTCTATACAAAATTATATTAAATGAATTTCAGTTTTTAAGCGCAAAGAATTAGTATTCTGTCCACTAAAAAGAAATGAAAAAGTTTTTTTTTATAATGATATAGAAAATAAATATTCATATCTCCAATGTATAAGAAAAAATTGCAACAAGGTGTACGTTATGTAATATGAATTTATTTTTATTAATAAAAACAACAAAACTGTTATATGGATGTAAAATATTAAATATATTTTAAGTGGGATGTATAAATAGTAGTTTTAGTACTAGTAGTAGTATTAACTAGTAATATATATATATATATATATAATACAATTTATAAGTGTAAAATATTAAAAAGAAAAAAGAAAAAAAAAGAAAAAAACTAAAAACTAATTTATAAAAAAGGTAAATTAAAAACATTTAGAGAAAGATATAATAAATAAAATACCATAAAAAGCTGATATTCAAGCGAATAATGTTGTTTGCAACAGCAGCGAAGTGCCTACGATCAATTATTTACATCTTTTACGTTTTATTTTTAAACTGTGAACAATTACCAAATTAAAATATAAATAAACAAATAAAAAATAAAAGAAACAAAAACGAAAGCGGGAAAACTTAATTGATGATAATGATTCACCAATCAAATTCCTACATGCATACATATAATTACATATATGAAAATAAAAGATGGAAAATGTGAAAAAACACACTTTAGTAGATAGCTTAGTAAAACAAACGAACTGGTTGCAGGATTAAAGGCCAAAATAGATTTAGTTTACGTTTTAAAATTAATATTGTTATTTTTCTTTTTTTTATTTGTAATTTTATGTTTACACTTTAAGAAGAACATTATCTTTTACATACAAACTCAAGAAGATGAAGAAATAAGAAGAAAAATTAATAATTACACACACATTTAAAATAATAAGAACATCTCAGAGATGAGTAAAATTCTACTCGCACAATTCTGCAATTTTTTTTTTTTTTATTTTGTATAATAATATTATTATTATTATTTGTTAGTCGGTAAGATTTTCCAAAAAGAAAATAAATAAAATGAAAATGGAAAATATAAAATATCGTAACTAAATATGTATAAATTCCATTTTAAGTGTTTCCTGCCTCTCAGTATATTTTATGATAATATGCTATAAAAATTACATTAATTACGGCGAGTGTAAAAATGAATAATAATATATCGGTGCAGTTATATTTTAGCAACACTTATCAAATTATTAATTAATTATATGATTATTGAAAAAAAAAATATATATATATATATACATATTGATGTGTACATATATGCATATATGTTGCATATATGTATGTATATATATATAATCGAAGAAATATTGGGGTATCATCGTACTCTAGATCGTTCATTATTATTACATATTATTATTATTATTATTAATTATTTTTATTATAAGAGTCCAAGTCATAAAAGTCGGTGTCGGAAATGTGAATACTAAGTAAAAAACAACAAAAGCAACAAACAAGGTAAAGGAAGTAGTTTATTTATTTAGAATTGTAAAATTTAGCTAGTTTTATTATTTTACTGAAAAATAAGAAAAATAAACAACAAATTATATGCACTGCAGAGTTATGTAGTAAAGTACCTAACTAAACAAGCTAAAAACGAAAAAAAAAAACAAAACACACGCACCCACGCATACATACATACACTGTATATTTATAAGTGCATTAAATGTGTATAGGAATTTAAAATATGTAAATACAAAAAAAAAAAAAAAATAAATAAATAATTTTGATTGGAGAGTTTTGAAAAAGTTTTCATAATATACATACATATATAGTTAATTTTTGTGTAGATGCCGATTTATATGATTTGTCCTCTTCAAAAAAAAAAGAAAAAAATGAAATAAATAAATAAATACAAATAGGTATATTTGTAACAATATTATAATTATGCGCTGTTAATATATACATATATACTATATATTTTTTTTTTGTGAACATCACTACGATAAAATGATGACACGTTAAAAATGAGCCAACTTCTGAATAAAAATATAAAAATTTTATAAAAATGTGTAGAAAAAGACAAGTCTTAATAAAAATCTATTCGGACCAAAGTTAAAATACGTATGTTTCCGTTTAATTTTTAAAACTTTGAAATTTTATATTTTTGGTTTGTTTTGTGTTTTTGTTTGGTTATAATTTTCTTCTTATATTAAATACTACTATAAATTTAATTATCTTTTTTCACATTAGTACATACATTCATACATATATGTATATAGAGTAGATGATCAATGAATCAGAAACACCACTTGGAGTTTTTGTAAAATCTTTACAGTTTTATGGAATTTCAGGAAAGTAAATGAAAATTACGTTAATTAGTAAATTAAGTTTATTTAAATTATTACACAGTAAACCCTTTTAGTAATTTGTTCTTCCACCTTTATAGCTTTAATGACTTCTTTAATTCTATTTGAAATACTTTGAATAGAACCGTTAATAATTTATGGCCATTTTGCTTTCTGCGTACTTTCTCTCGCCATCTTGATTATATTATTGGAAAATACTCAATACTTGGATTTGTTAGGCGCTGGGGTAAGGAATTTAATGACTCGTAGCATTGTGTTCCTTGTATCATTCATTTGTGAGGTCTACACTGCAGTATGGTTGTCAAGTGTGGAGTCCTTATTACAGTGTACATATTAATAGGATTGAATCTGTACAGAAAAAGTTTTTACGATTTGTTCTTCATCTCATTCTTCATACTCTGATCGTATAGTTTTAATTAATATGACGTCGCTTCATAAGAGGCCTGAGTTTATCTTGTGTGTTTTTAACCATAAAGTTTTACCTGGATTCCTGAAATTCTTAAATCTATTTTGTTGAATGTTCTCGGTAGAATTTTGGGGCATCGTGATATTCTTTCCATCGAGAGTCATCGAACAAATTATAGATTTTTTGAGACCCTCAGTAATATATGTATGTGCAGAATTAACAACAAATTTTCAAATTCTTTAGATTTTAATATTGATATAAGATCAATTAGAAATTTGATTCTTGGAAGAGCTTTTTGATTTATTGCAAAATGTTCTTTCTCAATTATGCATCATGTAAGTTTTCTTTTTATCTATAACTCAGATTATATATTTATATATGTTGGCTAAATAAAAAAATTAAAAAAAAAAAAATGATTTCACTCCCGAGCAAGATCTGTAGCGGCTCGTGCTCGCGAGCGAGAGTTGTGATACTGTTGCCAACTGCTCAGTTTTTGCTGAAAAACTCAGTTTTTATATTTGAAGTCAGTTTTACCCTGAAATGCTGTCTTTTTTTTATATAAATTCCTCTGCTTTTTATTTTATCTTATGTTGCCTTGTTACTAAAATTGTAATCGAACACTCTTAATATGTAAGTTGTATCATTAGCTTTGCAATGTGGAAATACTAATCTCATTTGAGGCGATCTTACATTTTAATCGTAAGCTTTGAGATCTTTTAGCATATACGTACTCAGAACAGTTGGTCATATGAACGCTATTTGCTTACTTTTTGTTGACTTGAAAATTTCATCTCGGCCAAAAAATGGAATTAAATCGTGAACATTTTCATGCAATGATTTTTTTATGATTTTCCAAGTGGTTTCTACCAATGTGCTGATAAAATTCAAGCTGTGTTTATAATGAAGCCCCACATAAAACAACTGTTTATCACTGGTTTAATCAATTTAATCGTCGTCGAACTTCGCTGGCGGCTGAATTTCGTGGAGGTCGTTCAAAATCGGTTGTTGTACCAGAAAACATTGATGATATGCGCAAGGAAATACTGCTAGATCGTCAAGTGACTGACTTATCGGGAGTTAGAGGGGCGAATCTAGTTATTAGCGTGACAAGATTGGAATGGATTTTGCATGAGCACCTGGTTGTGAGAAAATTTTGTTCGCGTTTGCATAATTTGGCAATCACTCAAAAAAAGGTTCGGGTCAGTTGGTGCAAAGAATAATGGTAATAATACAATCGTGGTGCATCAAAATGTGTGTATAACATCTGCAGTTTGAAGTAAATAGTGGTTTGTTTCTTTGGTATAAATGGACATATCGCTACCGTTGTTTGGAGAATCTTAGAACTGTCAGTTCTGAGTAATCACCATTTGTTTGCTAGAAGTCTTTGGTGAAATACAAAAAAAAAACCCAAGACAAAAGATTATTCTCCATCATGACAATGCGATCTCTCACACACTGGCATTTTCTTTCCGGAATAGTGGAATCTTGTTTAGAATCGGTATCCTGTTTATTAAGAGCTTTTTTTTTAATATGGCTGTATGTGTATGCAGCGGTACTCGGTGTCACTATAACTCTCTTCGTAGGAAACACTAAATGGGTTGTCCTTTCTGAGTCTGACTTCAAATGAGTAAATTTCATTCCATATAACATTTTTTTTCGTCCACGTCCATTTGAAAGTTCTTCCCAATAACCTTGGATAGTGACTTGTCCAAAAAATCTTCAAATCCTATTTCATTGACCTCGAATAAAGGGTTAAACTTCTTGCTAGTTTTAATAACACCAACCCACTGTGACGGTACATAAATTGGTCCTGATTTTAACGTTCTTTTATTTTGCTTTCTCAATCAAACTATGCATGTTATCACCTTCATTCTGCATATGTGTTCAGTGACCACAAAGTTTAGGGTAATCAAAGGTATGTCAAATTTTAGTACATAGTAAAGTAGCAAACAAATATTTTTGCAGCCCTACCGGGATTTTGATTTTCTTTGAGAAACTTGAAAATGCATGTCCCAATTTCATTTACTCCTCTGCGACTCTCTTCTTCATGCCACACAAACCAATATCTTGCTGTGTACCTAAATTAAAAATAATAAAATTGTATGTGGATGTTAATATAGTAAAAAATAGAAATTTCAGCACTTGGAGTTGGATGTACAGCTTCTAAGTCAAAAACTATGGATAAACAGTTCCCATTTTTTGCATCCTCCTTGTCTTTTTTTTCTTTTGTTGTCTCGTGCAATATCTTTTTCCTTTAAGTGGGTTTCCATTTCAGGAGATATAGAACATTGATCCAGCTGATCTACGTATTCAACTCCCGTATTTCTTGCTTCATCTTCGGTATAATCTACTGCACGCAGTCGTTGGAAATACATTGCATTATGCTTGCAGTGGCTTCATCTTTTTTATTGACAGCATCTAAAAAAAAAGGGATTTCTTGCACGTGTACTATAAAAGTTTAAACCATTAGCAATGTTAGCTGGAGAAAAGTTTTCTTTGCATTGTTGGACCCATAAATTTTGTGATTTCTGGTTTTTGGGCTTTAGCAACATTGATTGTGCACCGGATAGTATTTTTTAGTTCACTATACAGAAAAAAATTATAAAAAATGCCTATTGTAACCGTCAAATTAAAACTACACCTGTTCCAAACACTGACGACTGAATACTGAAATGACTTCTGCAATAGAGTCATATTTGGATACAAATAAACCTAATGGTATATCAGTTACCCACTTTTATGTGCAATATAGTCTTAACTGCTTTGTGACTGATTGCAAAAAAATAATGCGACTTTCTTCCAACTACAAAATTTACATGTAGGCTGTTCTTCCTGTATGGAAAACTGTAATAAGGAAAGTTATGACTCTATTGAATTAAAAACAATTGGACATATGGAATTTAAGATTATGACAAGTATTCATACTTATGACAGTATTTTAGGAATTCTTCAGGGAATAAAAACTCTGTAGTTAGCGATTAAAAGGGCATTATATGACGTTACGACAGCGTTGCAGATAATTTCTTTTAATTCGAATACGGGAACAAGTGCGGAATTTGTTAACGCAAGACTAATTGATAAATGGCTTCAAATTTCTACAGCGATTACCATAAAAAAACAAGTGAAACATTGCACAGAACTATTGTATGATGGTCAGCTCTAGTAGCGCCATCTATGTATGTACCTTATTCGCATCTGAATGATCCTCGCACAACAATTTTTTTTTGTATAATAAATATGATTTTTGGCTACTAATTGTGATAGAATTTTTCCATTGGACGAGCCGCAGAAATAAATATTTAGCAAATTCGCGTAGTTTGGTACAAACGGTATATTTTGACATTCTAGCAAAACTAATTTTGGGAAGTCTTTTGTAATGTTAATGTACATACACAGATGTTTGAATTAACAGCAAAAAGCGCCTTAGATAAATTTGAAATAACTTTTGACTGGATCGCACATCCCGTCAATACGTTGTACGCTGTATGCAAAAGTAAAGTTTTTTTCGTCGCTCATTGGCAGCTAAAAAAAAATTGTTGCAAAGACGCCATTTTCTAGGTATTTTTGGTAGCTGTCATACAAAAATGGTCTTATGGTTGTCGTTTAAACTGACATTTGTCGAAAACATACGACTTTGGACGTATTACAGTTGTCGTATTAAGTAGACAAATGTCGATGGAAGCGATAATTAGCTGACAATTTTACTCACTTGGTTTTTGTAAGTGACAGATGTTAGATGTATGCAAGGAAAAGGAAAATGCAAGCGGAAAATGATAAATTTTTATAATGGCTTTCTAAGTTGTTAATTAAAACATAATATTCAATAGTTTTCTATAAATTAAATTTTTTTTTTCAATTTTAGTTTTAAAATTACAACAAACAAACAATTTGAAGTCATGATAGATTTTATGGTGAAGCATCCTGTTATAGCTAAAGGGCTGAAATACATCGCGTTTATAATTTTTTTTTCTTTTAAACACTTTCAAAAGTAACAACAATACCACGCAATAAGACAAACCTCACTTTTGTCTACAAATGTAGTTCATAGCCTGACGCATACTCTGATACTATCTGTCACTTTAAGTGACAACTATAATAAGGCTTTGAAGAAAAATGTCACGCCACACTGTTCGACAACGACAATACGAAAAGTGAAGTGAGAGTGGCTGCGAAGCTTGTCACTTTGTTGAGTCGACAACTGTAATAAGGGTGATAGTCTTCAAGTTTGCTTGACAGTTTGAGTAGGTATTCACTTTCTTCAACGAATGTAGCTTAGTTGTGTTTAAAATCTGTTTTCCTGTGAGTTGTTTTTTAAGGCTCCGTACCCAAAGGGTAAAAACGGGAACCCTATTACTAAGCCTCCGATGTTAGTCCGTCTGTCTGTCACCAGGCTGTATCTCATGAACCGTAATAGGTAGACAGTTGAATTTTCACAGTGTGTATTTCTATTGCCACTAAAACAACAAATAATAAAACTTAAACTAAATTAAAAATTAAAGGGCGCCCCCATACATGATTTTCCGGCTTTTTTTTCTCGTTTTATTCTAATTTATTATTATCATAAGTAGGCATAATTTTTTCAATTGACAGCGTTATTATTATTTTTTCAAATGCAGCATTATTTTGTCACATGACGCCTACTCTCATTTGAAAAAAATAAATTAAAAGTACATAGTTTTAAATTTTGTACGATGGTACGAAAACTGATTTTTTCTATTTTCAGCGCTAATATTGTTGCATTCCGAGTTTATAGAATAAATAGTATTTAGATAGTTACCTTGGTTTACAAATGTTTTAAAATGGGCGATCACGTTTGGTAGTAAACAAATGAAGCAATGTATAGTAAAAAAAATGATAAAGCGATCGCCATACAGCAGTTAATGTTTTGCCATGACTAAAATTTGTCCAGTTATTCTTAACTTATGCTGAAAATTTTGGAGGAATAGGAGACTTGAATAATAAGAACCGGAACACTGGGTGAGGGGTAATTTTTCAGCAACAGCTTCACAGCGTGAGAATCATACCCTAAATATTTTATGACAGCAACGAATGCATTTAACTGGAAGTAAAATAAGATAAAATAAAATATTTTTTCAGTTCATTTTATGTACGAGGTCTGATAAAAAATACGCGGAATTTTCGTTTTTCTTAAAAATCTTTATTTATTATTTTCTATTATATTATTTATTATTAATTTTGTCCCCTTCAAAGTAGTCGCAATCAGATATAATACTGTATAGTATTTGCCAATTTTAGAGAGGCTTTTCCTAGGCAGTCTGTTCGAATTTAATAGAGCAGCCGCGAAGGCTTTAACTCTAGGGGATGGAGCAGCTTGCAAAAAGCAGGAGCTTTAGGGAGTAATTTTTCACGGGCAGTTCGGAAGCATGTTTCCAATGAACTTCGGTTAATCATTCCCATTTATTAAAGACTCTTAGCCTATTTATACAGTTTTTAATTTACATCTTCATATATATAAAACCATAATTAATAATCAATCGATACCCCTCGCAGGAAACTTCCTAACTCTTAGTCAGCTATTTGCCCGTTGCACAATAGATGAGTCGTCCTCTATATAGTGGGTGGCATGCTTTGTTTATTCGTGAATCATTAGCTGACGCCTGCTGGCGCAAGAGGTGATGACCATGCACAGCCGATAAAGGTGGTGTGGCGCGTGCTTAATATATCCATTTTTACAAATTATGTTTATAATTTGTAGCGCGCTCGTTGCTTACAAGACCTTTTGTTTATGGTCTCGAGTTTGCGTTGCTAAGGCATTTTGCTTGGTAACTAAGGCGTAAACTTGAATTTGAGATATTTGCATCATATCCTACTTTTTATCAAGGCTTTTTTCTTATGTTTATTTTTTTTATCAAAGTACATTACAATTTAGGTACATCACAATACACTGATGCCAGAACTTTTTCCAATCTTCGAAGCACTTCTAGAACACAAATTTTGTTGTGGAGTTTAACTCTGCCAGCGGTCCTATCTCATCAATTTTGGCAAACGTCGTTTATTGAGACGATTTGACCTTAGTTCGGCTCATATTTCATAACCAGCTATAAGCTATGACCCGTTTGAGCAGTTCGTGTTCATCGTTAACTTCATTCGGAAACTACTGACATTTGACACTGCTCTTGTTCGAAATTCAACAATTTCGGAACAAATTTTGCTACCATATGATTCATGCCCCAAACATCCGTCAAAATAGCTTGGTATGAACCAAATGATATGCCAAAATCCTCAGCAATCTCTCTGAAGATGATTCGGCAATTGTCCATAATCATTTTATTCACGTTTTTGGCGTTATCAGTTGTTGATGTGCTGGGGTGGATCAAGGTCATCTTAACGTCTTCGCGGTCATCTTAAAAACGTTTGTTTTATTCATAGAAGATTCGCCAAAAGCAATATTCAACATTTCCAATACGGTGCTGCACTTCTTTATTCCATTCTCAAAGCAAAGTTGAATGTAAATTTTTTGTTCTATTTTTCCACAAGTAACAATTCGTCCAGTACCTACACCAAAACACATGCATCCATTTCAATAGCCAACAAGAAAGTAAGCTTCCATCTGCTGCCAACGTGAGGGCAAAGTTAACTTAATAATAGGTTATCTTTGGTGAAGGTACCTCAGGGACAAGTGTACCAACACAAAAACAAAACATTCTGACAATTGTGTTTATACAGCCCGTAAAATACCAAAATTCTGCGTAGTTTTTGCTCACAGCTCGTATATGTATTTCAAAATTAAATGTTATACACACGTAGCTAAAAGGGAACAGTTGAAGGCACCAATGCGAAAACAAGATTATTTTTTTTTTTAATTATTGGCAAAATGCAAAAATTATACAAATTTGTGTGACAGTTGCTACTTAAGTTTTGCGATTAGGGTATTTCTTGCAAGATGTCGCTTGCAGAAATTTAATTTTCTTTTTATACGTGATAAAAAAAACGTTAAAAAAATTGAATTGATACATGAAAACTTGAGCCGTGATTTTTTTACGATTTTAAAATTGATGTACTCGATAGCAGCACTGCTAACAATTAAAACGGTTATTTGAGGAAGAAGCACCATTCATTACTGCTGTAGAATTTCAGTTCAATGTGTTCCGACGTGGCCGAATTGCGCTCAAAGACGAACTACGAGTCCTAGCATTGTCTTCATACTAGAAACCATGGAAGCTCAACGGAAGATACTGCCTGTTTGAGAAAACCATTGCATCTATAAGGATATCGAGTTATCCCTGGGTGGTGCATTCTGCTTGAATATCTATCCATTTTAGGAAGATCTGTGCTGGGTGGATACACACACACACACATTTTAACCAAGAGCCGAAAACCAGTGCGCGATATTGTGATATGTGATGATTATTGTGGGCGGTTGCCGCATTCGACTGTATGGGTTATGTTCCCCAATTTCATTAAAAAATCGTTACGTTGTTAATGCTGAACGGTACATCACCGTTTGTTATTTTACCGGATATTTCTTTCAAAGAGTGCAGTGAAAAACGAGTAAGGCGGCTGGTTTTTATCCTTACGACAATCAGAAACCAGATTTCGGATCATCGAGTTCCTGTCTTTTTTGCTTTCATAAGTGATAAAAAAAAATAGACGGATTACCATTTAACAGCGCTCAAGTAGTGGTGGAAGGCTACGAAATTATTGTTTCTGAAGAGACTGGAACTATTGATGAATTAGCTAAAAATACTCCACTAAGATGTTTTCTAAGGCTTGATTCAAGTGTATGTAAAAGTTGTTAGAATATAAAGGGAAATATTATTTCGAAAGCAAGAGTAATTCTGAAGTTGTTTTGTCATTCTCAAACTTTAAGTAGCATCGTCCATTAAGATCTTATAACCCAACAAAAACCAATTATGAAAACATGACACTGAATGAAGTGATTACTGGAAATGTCCAAGGTTTTTTGATTCTTAAACAATTAAAACCGAAAATTGTGTGACAACTTACAGTCAAGTATGGAAATATGCGAAAATACTCTAGACTAGTGATCGGTTAATAATTATTGTTCGTTTTTGAAGGACCTCAGCCAAGCTCAGGGGAGTCACCGCGAACTGTAAGGTCTTTTGTGACATTACCCCTAAATGCTCTAGGGCGCCCATTCGAGCTTAAGATCTTTTATGAAGCCTATAACATTCTTGGGGGCAATTTTTCCAATATCTTCTGACATGTACCTTAGACTTAGTCACACAGGACATGTTCGGCGGTTTCCTCGTCTTCCATACAGAAGCAACAGGTCTCATCATCGACCTTATCCATATTTTTAAGATGATTCCTAAGTGGGCAGTGCCCAGTGAATAGGCCGGTTATGAGCCTTAACTCCTTCCTGCTGAGCGTGAGGAATTCTTTTGTTCTCTGTTGCGAATACTTTACAAACTTCTTCGCTTGTCTCAGCTCCGGGGTATTTTCCCAGTGTGCCTTTTTAATTATGTCCTCCCAAAGCCTGATCTGAGCTGAGAGGTGATTTTTTGGGTGTCCAAAGACGGGATCAGGGCCAATAAACAGATTTTACTCATTGTATTGCAAAACGGTCCGCAATCTCGTTGCCTTTAATGCTCTCATGTCCTGGAACCCAAATCAGTGCCACCTTGTTTGCTTCGGCTAGTTGCTTTAAGACAATAAGAGAGTCCCAAACAAGCTGAAGCTCAGGGGATACCAGGAAGGCAAAAGGATAGGGGATTGGTGACATAAGTAAGGAGAGTGGCGAAAGTAAAAGTACAGAGTATCCGATTTACATATGACACTCTTTGTAGCTTACAACCTTCTCTGTGTACGGTCGAAAATATTTTGAAGAACGAAGTGAACTCACTTAAGCAAGGAACAGATTTCATATTTCATTAAATCAATGACGATTGAGTCGATATTAGATGATATCGACTTGTTTATGCTTGAAAGATTTTTTTTACGCTGTTGAGAGCCCTGTACCTCCCAAAATATTGAAATGATACTCAATTCTTCTAGATCGTCTGATATAGAAATAGTACAGGAGCACCAGAGTCAGTGGGCCAAACTTTTTTATACGCCATTTTAGGACATTTTGACGATTCCTTGTCAACAAAGAAAATGTCATTAATTCAGCTTAACTTGCGAAGAAGTGATGGTGTATCAGAAATCAGCACTCGTTCGAATGAATCGACAGTGATAAAATGTTGGTTTCGTATTAAAGGGATCAGAGGGCTTTGGGTCTTACATAGAATTCGACCTATGCCTGCTCCAATTGAGGATTACAGTAACATCACTGATTTGACACACATCTAACATCGTTCCATTTGGAGTCTGCAAGCGTATTAAGGCTGGGACGCGTAGAAGTGAATGCTCCGAGCTTATTTAGACAATTACTTTAGTCATCAGTGAGTACTGAGTACCATTAATATAGTCTACCTGACGTGGATTTCTATTGGTATGGGAAAAAAGAAATTTCCTACTCTCTTCGCTCGTACATAAATTTGCATCATGAAATAGTGATTTCTTGTGAAATCAGACATTCATGGTCAAAAGCTGCCATTTTCTACTTTGTTGCACTTATTTTAAAGATAGTAGGTATTATATGTATGTGTGCATGAAACAACTATTGATTTAAAAAAAAATTACAAGTGAACGTTGCTGCGTATTTACGTTTTATTCTAATATCTTTTACAGTAACCCTTCCGCCTTTTTACTGGCTAAATAAAATATAAGAAACTACATGCCCAGCAATCGTTACAGGCGTTCGTTTCGGAAAAAGTAAAAACACAGTTTTTTTAATAATGTGTTGGAATTTCAAGATTCTGGCTCGTTTATAACACTTAATAATAGTATAGCACTCCAAGATATATATTCAATCAAAAATTATTATAAAATATGTCAAGCCCTTCAATAGATCAATAGCTATCCACGCCCGAAGGTAATCTGAATTTGGTACTCAAAGACTTGGAACCCACAAAATCTCATTATCTCACAACGAACACTTATTCTAGCTCCAAATTGCCGCCCATAAGCTTACTCGAAATTATTTATACTGCATGCACAAATATGTAGTTCGAAAAATATTTTAGTGAACTATTGCTATTATCCGTTAATATTGGAAGAGAAATTGCCCTTCTTATATTATCTCTGTCGTCAGAAGGGATTTTGATGATTACCCGCAACAATAGTTTGAATCAAGTGACTGCAAAAAATCGTGTGATTTTATTAATTTTTGTGGATTGGATCCCCCAACCGCCAAACAACGTATTTCATGAAAATTGTCCAAGACTTCAAAACCCCTTTTTCTAGAAAGGAAAAAGGTAATAAACAAATCTGGCTCTATGTGTTATAAATTTAAACGCCCACAATAATTTTTAAGTAAGTTGAAATGAGTGTGATGTGGGCTCCGCCCGACTAACCCTTAAAATTGCTTGATCGATCTAAAAGCCTTACGGCGTTGTTCACCCCGGAGAGGTGCGGTGCGGTTGCGCGCTTAACCGCTTGAAAACGCCAGAAACAGAAAGCGTGAAAATGTAGAAGCGGCAATAAGCTGATTTCTGTTCAATTCGAAATTGTTTCGAGCGGTTGATATTTGAGCGTTAAACATGTCCACGACAAGGTCTATGCGAGTTTTTCTATATGAAAATTCATATTTTAAATTCAAAAAGTTTTTAAAAAGGAAAAAGAAAATGCAGTGTATCCAATCAATAAAAGAAGGACAATTTTCGGTGAATTCCATCATTCGTTCAGTGAACTCAAACAACATCCTGAGAGATTTTATACATATTTTCGGATGACAAGTGCTAATTATACCCTAGATGAAATCTAAGGGGTATACTAAGTTTGTCATTCCGTTTGTAACACCTCGAAATAATGATGGTAGAGCAAAATGGATTGGACACCCATTCATAATATTAAAAGTTATTTTGATTTTTGCATGTCCGTCTGTCCGTCCGTCCGTCCGTCCGTGCGCACGATAACTCGAGAACGCGTATACTTAGAGAGCTGAAATTTTGTACATGGACTTTAAAAAAAAAAGTAAAATTAAGTTCGAAAATGAGACAAATCGGGCAACTCCTTCGTAGGGTTGCCATATAAAAATTTCGTTTTCCGCTATATATTTGGACACTGCCTCAGAACACGTCGACGTAGAGAGCTAAAATTTCGTACATGATGTTTTTACTACATTAGCAATTAAAATGTCTAAAATAGACTAAATCGGGCAACTCCTTCTTGGTGTTGCCATATAAAAATTTAGGTTTTTTACGTATACTTTGAAAACGATAAGTCCAAGACATTTTTATTGTACTAAAAACCTCTGCAGAATACGAAATCCTATAAAATTGATTATAATCATTTTTTCTGTGCGACAAACCGTTCTAAAAATATATGCGAAAAACAACTTCAAAATCAAACTTGAATAGATCGGTGACCATATGAAATTTAATACGGGCATTCATCTAGGGTATCATAAGAATTGGTCTTAGACCAATTCTAGCTTTTTTACTTGTTTTGAGTACATTTTATAACACTTATATATAGAATAAAAGTAGAGATTACTCTTTGGGACTTTTTACCGGGGTAAACTTATATTTGTTCAAGAAGGAGTTTTTTTTAGATTCTAAGGTATATAGCAAAATATAAAAAATGTTTTTAATTTGTTATTCTATCACACAACCCATTATATTTTTGGTGGCAAGTTTCAAGTCTTGGTGTGACTCATCAACAGGTCCCAAATAGCGAAATTGAGTGACTTGAAAAACAAATGAAAAAATAGAATAAAGAAAAGAAATGAAAAAATGAAAAAGACTGAGAAAAATAGAAAAAAAAAATTTTAAAAAAAAATTTAAAAAACCAGATTCATTCGAAACGAATCGAGTATATAGAGTAAAATAAGAAAAGCATTCATCAAGGCAGTATCCCCAATTATACCTGTTGCGAGTCTTGCCTATACGAATAGCCTCAATTAGCGCCAATATCCATATCGTCGAATATTTCCTCAAATGGCAACTCTCAAAATGTCACTCATAACACAGCACAAGCGAATTCACGCGAATAAAATAAAAAAATTTTGATGTCTCATTTAACCGCCTCTAAACGCTTTGGAGCGAGTCGTAAGGCACCGCCTTTAACCACGTCAAAATGAACACTCGCATTGTTTGTCTTATCGGCGACTTTTTCAGGCGGTTGTGCGAGTTACCCACCACTTCAAACCTCTCCAGGGTGAACCTCGTCTTAAAGGAGTAAGCCAAGACAGGGCATTTGCAGGTACTATGATCAGCATAATTATTTATAAGATTAAAAACGGAGAGCAGATTGTTGATTGTTGTTTGAGATCGGAGTGTTTTAAAAATTGGATCTATTGCAGCTAGAGTGTTTTTTTTATTAAAAGGCGGGGCCGAGAGATCCCAAGCACGGAGACCAGAGTGACACATTGTGCTATCCTGCTAGATCACAAAACCTCCCTGTCCTCTTAATGAAACGCAGGTCTTAGTGAGGAAGGTTTTTAAGATCATCTACAGATAAAAGGGCAGATCCTAGAGTATCCAGTCTGTTCTGGGCGAAGGTCGGACAAGGACACAAAGTGTTCGGTTGTTTCAGGCTCTCTTTTCAGGCACTCAGATCTATCAACAACTCTCATACTTGTTAGACGAACCCAGGAACCTACTGAAGGGACACCTTGTTGAGGATACACAGCTTATCCACGGACGACTCCTGCAGTCCCCCAGTAACTTAGATGTTATCCGAGGGCTACGTAGAGCCATCAAGGCTGCTTGACTATCCGAAAGGATAGGAATATTCTTTCCTTTGATTTCCATATCAAGGGCGACTATCGCGGCCATTGTGATGGCGAAAACTTTAACCTGGAAGACAGTAGTGTGCCTCTTCCATCTCAATGTCAGGTTCCAGCAAGTAAATATCCGCACCGGGTCCCACATTAATGAGGGAGCCGTCGGTAAACATTTTTAGAGCGAACCAGAGAACGCTCGATAAAGCACTTCCCCTAGTCCACAATTCCCTTTCAGGTAAAGTGACAGAGAAGCCATGCCCAAAATGAAGCTGTGGTAGGTACCATCGCATCAAGTGGCATGTTGGCCGGAAAGTTTTTCAGTTCTAGCCAACAGCAACTAGAGTTAATACTTCATGCAATGTGTCATAAACTCTGAGCAATTGTGTGCATTCGGTAGATCCATAGTTATAACGTAAACATGCAAAAATGTGTCTTACTAAGCTAACTATCATCATAACGGTAGCGATCACTGATCAGGCTTTTGATGTTGAGACAAAGCTATTCATCTCTTCGTGGAATTCCAGTCTTTCGCATTTATTTTCGATAGACCAAAAAACAAGACCCGGTGGACTCCGATCTCAGTTGACTCTAATGTGCTTGGAAATTCTCTTAAAATTTTTGAAACTGTAAAGAAAAGTGTAATTAACCCAAGTAACTCAAACCGGGTTTAAGATAGTTTTTAAACGGCAATTTTGCAAACACCATTAAGGTTTCAAATTTGTGTAAAAAATTTATTTTTATAAATTGTAGCAACGTGGTTGCAAATAGGTTTGGACGGTTTTAAGGCATACTTTGGTAAAAATGAAATGGAATTTGAACGAATTTGAAATGGAATTATTAACTAATTGCTGAGAGGTTTTTGAAAAGTAAAAGGAAAACTTAAGTGCTAATATAAATCATAATCAAAAAAGTTCGCCCGAAACGTTCCACAGTGTAGAAACCAAAAAGGAATTGACAGATGCAACCGAAATTTAATTTTTTGGGTGATACAACATAAAAGTTGTGTTTTTCTTAAAAATCTGAGATAATAATTCCAATTTCTTAGTAAAATTCTTAGTTTATCCAAAATTCTATTAATCATTGAAGCAAAAATATTGTTTTAAAGTTGAATAAATTGAGTTTTTCGGTTTACATTTTTCGGTTCTTGTTTTTGATAAGGTGGATGTCCCTTAACTAAGAACTTCGGGTAAATACATGCAAGAGGGGAAGCTGTGATGCATGCAAAACTCATGTACTTTTGTGTGCACGAGAAAGTAGACGAACGGAAAATGTTAGTTAGTGCACATTCTACTGAGTACGCGAACAGACCTGTGTTATAAATTTGCACGAATTTACATATTTTCTGTTTCCTTACTATTTCAGCGACTGCAACATTTTTTCAAGGAAATTTGACAGCGTCATAAGAAAAATCTCTTTAAGCGACAAAAACAGTGCTAACTTTTCCAACTTCGAGATCAGTATAACTTGAAGAACGTCAACCTGGGGCCGGATTCACTAACACAGAGAGTTGTGGAGATGAGAGTTCTTTTCACACTTAACTCTCCGCTCGGAATTCTGTATAACTCAGGGAATTTATATTGAGAATTACCAAACTCTCTATTCCACTCGACAAAACTGTCGGCTAATTTCGTTGTGGGGAAGTAAGAAAAAATAAATCATTGATTTTGGTGTCTCAAGGTACCCGTTCAAAAGTTTAAGCGAAAATGGTCAATTTGGTTGTCTTTCAGTACAGAAGAGATGATATAAAAATTTTAAATATCCACGTTAAAACTTATATGTAGGATTAAATCGTATCTACATTTTGTCCCCTAAATAATTTTGGAGATAACTGCAAAAGTAGTGAATCAGTCTTTAAGATGAAAAAATGAACGTTATTTGGTAGAAAATTGGACATATTTTCAACTCATCATTATGAAGAACTGATAAGTCGTGGAAATTCATGTTCCATGAGAATGTACTAATGGATGTGAAACAAAGTACGAAAGAATTATATGCAAAATATAGATACTGGGGTGTATATGACCCAAGTGCAAAAAATCCGTCTTTCGGCGGTAAAAAGTCAGTTATGATGGTAAAAAGATAAAAAAAAACTACACCAGTCGATTACCCGTTCCACCCTCTTTAATTTAATACCATGACGTATTTTGGACAACCCAATGAGGGGTGGTACGATCCCCCATCCCCAAAACCCCCTCCCCCAGAAATTGTTCACCTATATTCTTGTACTTTACACCCTAAATCCGTAGGAAAAACCCCCAATGCTTTACAGCCCTCTCACAGAAATTGTTCACCTATATTTTTGTACTCTAGATCCTAAATTCGTAGGAAGCACCCCCAAGGCTCTACGACCTCCCACACAGAATTAGCGGTCCTTCAATATTACGACACTTCCTGACGTTTTCACTAACTCCGCAAGTATGTTAGAGAATCGCGAATGGAGAGTTAGGGAGTTTTAATCGGGGAAAACGAAAATTCTCATCTCCCAAACTCATCAACTCTCCGTGTTACAGAATCCGGCCCCTGGTGAGCCAAACTTTTACAACTCACAATACGAACTTTGACAACTTCTGTATCATAACAGTTAATTGGGCTGTTGGCTTGAAAATTGAAATTTTCACGTTAATTATGTTTCCCAAACTTTTTTTCAAACAATTTCCCGTAAACAATGCTGGCACCAAATAATAACAAAAATTAGCTGTCAAAGCGGACAAAGTTACAGCAGCGTAGAAACTAGACCTACTCGAGTTCAACTTCAACCTGCCCGGCCTCACCAACTTTACCATTGGGAGCTTGATAACCAGATCTCATATATTCTACAGAACTTTCAAAGTTGGTGAAGCCGGCTAGGTTGGAAAAGCTAGCACTGTAATTTTGCAATTTTCTTAAAAGTTTTTGCAAAAATGTACGGAACAAATTAAAATAGATAGAAGTTTTGAAAACTTAATTTATTACTGCTTACTTTGGTATATAATCATAATTTTCAAAAAATTATATGTATTTTGATTTGGAATAGCCGCTTTGCGCTGTTTCTTCACTAGAATCTAAATCGGATCACGCGCCAAATTTCCTTTTTCACCAAAACTCTAATATTTCAGTTTCGCCTGACCGCCAACCGCCTTTGGTTTAGATGACCCTTTGGGCAGAACTACAAAGGAACTGTGGCGTAAACCTAATCCAAACCTAACGAATAAACTATTGAGACTAAACAAGCCAACGCTGAGAACTCTGGTGTCAATTTTCACTGGAAACTCTTTTGTCTGAGGGTCATCTATACAGGATGGCGGCTACTGATGATTCTGTATGCAGGGGATACGGAGAAAAATCCAAAACGGTGATGCACTTTCTTCGTGAATGTCGGGTTCTCTAAGGAAATCGTTACAGATTTATTGGCTCACACCTCCTGGACGAACTGCATGAACCCGGAAAGGCGGGTTGGGGACCAATATTGAACTTTGTGAAAACGTGCAATTGGGATCTATGAGCAATTGCTCATGAGCTTGGAGGGTGATCAATGGCCTTGTTGTAGCACCCCGCCGTCGTCGGGACTTCAACCTCTCTTCAATTCATCCATCCAAGTGTTATGTTCCCATACTAAGTTACTTAGGGTATATGCTAACTTTAATAGCTCATATCTCTAAATCTAGATCGAACACATCAGCAATACCCAACAATACCTGACTCTATGCAGAAATTCAGCTATGATATTTTACCGTTTTTTTTAGTGTTGCGTGCCCCAAAAAAAAAAAACGAAACCCTTATATGATGGTTCTTGCTGCTCTTCTAGGTTTCGAAAGCTAAAATTTTGATATGTACAGGGCTAGGAGGTATTGAGTCATAGATAACAGGAAAACTGCAGCTCTTTTTATCAGTCTCATTTTTGAAAAAAAAATCTGTTAACTTAACATTTTACTGCACTCACTTGATTGATAAAAAAATTTATTACTTTTCCGTTTAACTAATTTTCTTAGTACGGAACCCTTATGTCGCGACCTCGACTCTCTCTTGACCGGTTCTATTTTCAAAGATAGTGCTGTAATATTTTAACTCATAAGTTTTCTCTTTATTAATACTTTTTTACGATTTATATTTTAATAGAAAAGTTTTTCATTTTAGATCAATTTTTAGGAATATATTTTCAAAATATTTTATTTTCAAATGTGCTATAATATATTGAACTTGAAATTTCGCAACCAAAATTTAAATATTTTTACTTGAGGTCTTTATTTTTTGTCTAACATACCAATATCAATGAAATTCGCTGAATTTCTACACAGAATATTAAAGTTATGTAAGCTACGTCAGGTTATGTAAGAGGGGTGCTCCTGGAGACATTCAACCTGCTTCACTTAGACCTCCATCGGGTCCATTGTGCCCCTTGATTTCATGTTATTACTTTTTTGAAAAAGCCCTAGATCGATTCAACTTCTGGAGCTCTTTACTTAACTCTTTACCTACTTTCCAGCTCCTCCAGATTTGATAAAAGATAGCTACCAAGAAGCTTACCTATTTTATTCATCAGAGTGCGGATAGGACGGATTCGGTTTCTTTCAAATCCTTACAGCTCATACAGAAATCGTTCACCGCTATTGCCAGTCTACTAGAATGGTCTCCTATGACTCAATGACCCATAATGACCCCTAGTAAATTCATGGTATCAGTTCTACTACCATTAAGCAGTTATTTTGTCCATGCAGGCCATAATTGCCTTGTAATACAGCAGATTTTTCTGTTAATCCACCGGAGGCCTGCCTTTTGACAGGCATCCCTGATGATCTTTATTTTTATACCCTAGATGATGAAATCATAGGCTATACTAACGTATAGAAATAATACTGCTAGAGCAAAATAGACCACACATAATATTAAAAAGTTATTTGAATTTCCGCATTTCCGTCCCCTTTGTACGTGGGCTTTGAAAAAAAAAGTAAATTTATGTACGAAAATGTGGCAAATCGGGTAACTCCTTCGTGGAGTTGCCATAAAAAATTTCGTGTTTCGTTATATATTTGGACACTGTCTGAGAACGCGTTAATGTAGAGAGCTGAAATTTTGTACATGGCGTATTCATAAAAATAGTAAATAGGAAGAGAAATTGAGTTTTATTCTTTCGAGACCCATGTAGGCAATATAAATAGTGACAATAATTTAAAAAATGGGCTAAATTGGGCAGGATCAGTCCTCTAGACGTTTGTATCTCACTAAAAAGTTCTTCAGAATATGAAATCCTATTAAATTGGTTTTAATAATTTTTACTGTCCGACGAACCGTTCTAGAAATATATGCGAAAAATTTCTTGAAAAATCAAACTTGCACAGAGAGGTGACCATACGAAATTACATATGGGCATTCATTTATTAGCTAAAGAGCCAAACAAGTACATTAGAACGATTTAAAAGACTTTTGAAAACCAAATCTGTTTATTGATTTAGTAAACCTTTATTATAATTTAGCACTTCATTAAATTACAGGTCACTGCATAAAACTTGATTTCATACTTAATAAAGATTTTATTCATTGATAAAAAATATTATGTAATTAAGGAATCCATAAATTTAAATTATGACAATGACTGTCAAACATTTAATGCTAACAGTGTCCTTGCATCTCCCTGTAAAATTTGAGTAAGTCAGGTTTGTATGAATTTTAGGAACGATTCCAGGTACTTTTGATAAAGTTCATGCTTAAAAAAGAGTGTTCGCATGAATATGTAAAACCGAATCAGGAATACTATTCCAGGCGTTGAATATGATTATGTCTTCCTTCTCCAGGTCTTTCAAAGCAGACCACTTGTGTTGTGAACTAAGCTGACATTTGTTCTTCTCCAATATTTCCAAATCAACACAAAGACGTTCAAATTTAGATCTCCATATTTCCTTGTTTTTTAAATCCAGCAATTGTATTTCAAAGTTACCAATGTCAATGCCAAAATGAAAAAAATTTCATTAAGAAACCTGCTGAGAAATGCTTCCCTCATATTTAAAATGGTTGTTTTGAAATAGTGTTTGTCAATAAAGGAATTATTTTCTTGGCGATGCGATGCTTCAGCAGACTCGGAAAGTGAAACAATGTTTCTCTTTCAAAATCAAAATCTCCCGACCGATACTCTTAGCGCGTCTTGCCGCACTTTGCCAACCTATGATTTAGGGCAGGTGTCGGCAACGTTTTGAGTCGGAAGAGTCAAAAATTACAATTTACAAAATTTCAAAGTTTTTAAAGAGCCACAAATTTTTTTCTTGCCAACAATAAACTCGTATAAATAAAGTTTTTTGATAAAAAAAAAACAAATCTATTTATTCATAAGAAAAAAATCTATTTATTCATATATATCTAAGTAGTGTTTTTCATAACAAATTAGATAATATATATGTATATGGCATTATTAGATAATTACTTATTATTTAAGTAAAAAATTAAAACAATTAAACATTTACTTACAACACTAACTTGTATTTCAATAACAAACAATTGAGCAAACAAATTCAATGGGAGTGTTGGCTTTGCATGGTTTTAGAAAGTTTGGATAAATTTGGCTCATAACTTGCTGTTTTAAGTTTCAAACACGACTCTAAATTTTCTTTTGTTAGTTGGCTTCTTACTTTACTTTTAATTATATTCATGTAAGAGACCGCTTGCTCGCACTAATATGTCGATTTGAAGATAGTCAGCACTCCAAGGAATTAATTTTTCTTCAAAGCAAACCAATTCTTCTACCAAAACATAGGCTGGGTTTCCCTTTCCTTGCAGTTTTAGATTCAGCTATTCGAGTTACGGTATCGAATTTTACAATCATTATAAGTTTTTAAAATACAAAATAAATAAACACAACCTTTTTCCGGGTACTAACAGATACTAATAAAAAACTAAAAAACTCTTTTCCAGTTAAGCAAAATATTCTGATTCAAGTTCTTTCGCTAAGATTTTCGAATCAATGGTTGTCAACGTAAAGTATTAGACATTTTTTATTAGGTTGATCTGAGCTGAACTATGCGGCAAACTTCAAATACGCAGAACATAATTACATAAATCTTCAAGCACCGATTATTCGTATGTTTTCTGAATGCTTCAATTTGGCAAAAAAATTCAATATCGTCGTTAAAATTTAAAGATTTTTGAAAAGAAAGCATACACCATTCTTTACAAATTGCTTTCCGATTTGTAGTAATGTTTGGAAAAGTATCAATTAAAGGAAGAATCTTTTTTTGCTGTACGCAAAGTGTTTCAGGATTCAAAATTCAAGTTAAATGAACATTTAATAAATATTGAATTGAGAATATAATAATAAGCTTAAACATTATTTTAAAATAAAAAAATGTATCGATCTCGAAAAAAAGGTATCAAAGTATCCATTTCAAGAATTTCAAGTAAAATGTATCCAAAATGATACAATTGTATCCAAGTGGCATCACTGAGTACAAGTGGCTGAGAGATAGAATCGGTCCCTCCCTAATCCTCGTTAATCGATTCAGAACGATTTTTAAATGTTTTTTTGTTTTTTGATAAAATAAATAATATTTGCGTATGGAACAAAAGAGCCGCAGTTTCACATCCAAAGAGACGCATGTGGCTCGCGAGCTGCAGGTTGCCGACCCCTGATTTAGGGTATCATTAGAATTGGTCTTATATACCAATTCTAGCTTTTCTACCTTTTTAGAACTGCGATCGGGATCATCGTGTAAGAAAAGTGCGGCGGAGCTATCCATTTCAAAGTCCTTTTTGGCCACAGCCATTACATTGTAATTTTGTATAAACTAACAGTTTTTTAGCGTAGAACTAGAGATATTTACAGACTTCATTTTTGGTTCATATTAATTTTAATACTAAAGTTTTAGCCAACTTGAAAGAGATGGTCGAGTTCCAAGGTGATCGGTAGGTATACGCCCTAATCATTTTTTTTACTACATCTTTTGAAATGGACCATTAGAGGTTCCTTAATAGAGTCATAGTAGTCTGTCGAACAAATTTAATAATAAATTGAAAAGTATAGATTAACATCTTATATACATATAGGTACAAATATTGAAATTTGGCCAAAATTTAATTCTGTAATATAACATTCGAAGAATTTTTAAGTATAATTGATTTTGTTATTAACAAAAAAAGGAATTTTATTTGATCCTTTATTTTTAAAACAAATTATCATTTTAAAGCTATTTGAAATTGACAGTAATTGGTCGCAGTTTAATATTAAAAAAAATCTAGAAGAAGAATAAATAATAAATAAAAATACAATGAAAAATAATCCTTTTTATACATACAAATATACATATGCACTATTAGTATATTATATACATCCATTACATATTTATCTTAAGCACTTCATCAATATTGAGCATAATATTATTGATTCACAGCTTAAAAAGGGGTGTGAGGGGAGAGAGTGTATAATATGTAAATGTAGTTTCTATGTACATAATGATTGTAGCTGTCTATAATTTTTGGTCCATCGTATTTATATATAAAATATTATTATTTATGAAATATATAAATAAAATAAAACTACAATAAAACATTATAATTCGTGATAAAGTTTATAAATATGAACTTAAAAAAATATATATATATACATATATTATATAAATATAGTTTATGTTTTGTATGATACATCTAATAATAATAATAATAATAATAACTGTCCTTATAACTGAAGTAATAATTAAATAATTATATGCATAATAATATTGTGTACGTATGATATATATATAATGAATGATGAATATATGAAATGAATTTAAACATTAAGCAGGGTTTAAATAATTATTTATAAAACAAAACTAGTTTTCTACATACACAAAAATATTCATTTATTTTATATATGAGAGCATTTTTCAAAATTTCTATCGACATTTTTAATTTAAGTAAAAAACAGTTATGCGTTACATAATAAGGATTGGGATGAAAATGTTGAAGATAGAAAATTCTTAATATTTGATCAAAGTGAAAGTTAGCATCATTGTTAATAATATATATATATGTATTATTATATGACTTTAAATATTTTTTATTTTCTTATTTTTTAAATGAAAACTGCCTTAAAATTTATTGTAGGTTATATTCATTGTTTTATATATCGACTGCTATGTATGTGTATAGTTTTTAATAATGCAATATAATTTGGTTATAATGAGGGGAGTAAGAAAATCCCTTCGTTATATGTAATCGAATATAAAAGGATTCGATAAATCCAACTTCGCCGAATTCTCCAAAATGGAAATTGAAAGTGATCCAAATACAATGTTCGCAGATGTAGGTAATTGAAAACGAAAAAATAAGAAATTTCCCAACAAACACTAGAAGCGAACCGGTTATTATATAAGGGTTAGGTTAGGATAAAAGTCAGAGTTGTTACTAGTACGGTCAGAGTTGAACTATTTTGTCCTCCCCTAGTAGAGAGTGTTTCGTACGGCTGTAAGCGTGAGCTGGCTTGAGTTGAGATAGTTTTTGGTGGCAGCAACAGCTGGCTGTCGAAGTGGCTTAAGCAAAGTTCAGTTGTTATGTTTAGTTGCCGCGAGTATTTTTCACTTCAGTAGCTTTGGAATTATAATAACGTACACTACACGTATGGCACTATTTTTGAGTAAAAAGCTTCTGTTATCCGAAAGCATAATTAAGGAAATACTCCGTTCATTCAATTAAGGCTGAGTCGTTGTCTTAAATTGGACAGCTCGGTGCACAATTCGCAAGATGGGGCGGGGCGTTAAGATTTTTGTATAAATCGCAAATTGATTAATGGAATAATTATTGAAACACCTAACGCAACAAAATAACGTTTTCTAATTTTAAATTTGTCCCTTAATTTTTATTGAAAATGATTTAAAAATGAAAATTCAATGATTTTTTCTTCAATTTCTCTGGTTTGCGGAGCGAGGCTGCCACAAATTTCAACTAAATTAAATAAATTTTTAACATAATCTTTTTGAAGTTAATAACCAGAAAATAAAAGTTTTCCGATTTTTAAAATTCTACTTATATCTACGACAATTTGACGCAATAGATTGCTTTACCTGCATTTTACCCATTAAGAAATCAAATTTTCATAAAAATAAGTAGAATCTTTCATTACAATCAGTGGCGTCACTAGGGTTGGTGTCACCTAGTGCGGTAACTCATGATGTCACCCCCCTCACGACACCCCATAGACCTCCTCCGAGTCCACTAGTGCTAAATAACGGAAACATACAGAATCCTTCTAACATTTATAAACATAGGTCCTATATTTACAAAGGCAATAGAAGAAAAAATTAATTCAAGGTCGGTTGGTAAAAGATTGTAAGAAGTTAAGAACTAAGAACTACATAGAAAATATGTTACTTTTTTAATTGTTATTCTAACATTAAATTTTATATCATATTAAATCTAGACTAAATCAAAACTTTCCTTTCCTGGCCTTTAGAGCTGCAAACTTGTTAATGACTTCATCGAAATCAACTCCTTTCGCCAAATCACTTTCAATTGATAATCTTGCAAGATCAGATAGCCTTGACTGTCCCATGGTAGATCGCAAATAGTTCTTTATAATCTATAGCTTTGAAAAACCCCTCTCACATGAAGTCACAGGCACACAGATCGTAAGAAATAATTATAGGCTCACTGAGAGATATGGGAGAGATTCTAGGAAGTCCCATTCATCTATGAATTTTAAAACGTCAAGTACTGACCAGTCTTTGACTTCTTCGAGATCAATCTCTGCTGCCTTCATGGTATTTCTAATGAAAGCTCTTCCTCTGATAGCTCATCATAGAAAGTGGTCAATTTTGGAATGGAAACCAGTAACTCTTCTTCAGTGGCCCCCTTCGATTTTTTTTTATTGAACGGTGAAAATTTTCCATGAAAATCGAAAAAAAAATTCGTTGGTCCGCCATTTTTTGTTTTTTAAAGATACCGAAATTCCCCTACGTGGTTCTATAAACCCATATGTCTAGTTTCTAAATATATGTTTATTTCATATTTCAGATGAATCGTATGGCTTAAGGCTTCTGGCTGAGGAGCAGGGTCTAGATATTGTTTGATTTCAATATTTTTTTTTGTTTTGATTTCATACTTTGTGCCATACTGCTTCACTGGAGTTGCAGATTTGGAAAAAACATTTTTTACGAACCGCCCTAATTTTGGTGTCAACCCTTGTAATGGTGTCACCCGGTGCGGTTCGCACCCGCCGCACCCGTCTAGTGACGCCACTGATTACAATTACGGTTTGGAATTTTTGGGTATATTTCGGGTGTTGGAGAATCATTCCTTACCTTATTGTTCTACTTCCCTGAGTCCCGCACACTTCTGCTTGACTTTTGGTCTACTACCACGCGGTAATTAGTGATCTATTTCTTCTTACTAGTTTCTGCGGCACTGACCAACTCTGTCTATATAATTGGAGCTAATTTTTGTGTTAAAATATGGTACTCTACCTTACCTGGTTCCTGATAATCCTACCTATAGGATTTTCTGAAGGGTTCTTGCTATTTTTGTTTCTTAATGACTTTTCTCACTTCCCTTATTCTTGCAGGTATACTTCTCACTATGATTTTACCTTCTTATTTTTCTCTTTTTGAATTTCTCGGTGAACTACTCAACTGCTAGGCTTAGATGGTCGCTAATACGTTGCCTAACCGTAAAGAAAAGACTTGCAAAAAAAAATGAGGAAACTAAACTGGCCTCCTGTTAACTAAAACGATGTGCTCATTGACTACTGTAACGTCGTCAATTTTCCCTTCGTCGTCGACACTGTTCAGCGTTCTGATCGAATTTTAAGTGACGTTTGAATTGATCAGAAGCCGGGGATGCGTTCAACAATTTTAACGGCTAGAAGAGAATGCAACGTATCCACAGTGTACTCGTAAGGAATTGTCACGCCGCAGTTGACTGTATTTGAAACACAATAATTCGCACACAGCGAACACAGTTACTGCAGCCCGCGAGAACGTTGGCGAACTTCCATCTTCTAGCGCAGACACCGTATAGAGCTTCTCTACGCGCGTCTTTCTCACGGTCAATAATGTTGACCCATCGAAAAGTATTTAGCGCGTACATATTTCATCCGAAATATTAAATGTGCTTGTCACATAATTTCTTGTCGTGCAGACAAAATTATTTGGAGCATTTGCCCTTGAATACAGGGATGTAAAGGACTCACATTTTGACTCAACTCATCGCTCAACTCAAGCAGTGAGTCCGCTCAATCACTGAGTCCGCTCAACAGTTGAGCGGTGGTTCATCGCTCGAAATTTGAGCGGACTCACTGGTTGAGCGGACTCAATCGTGAGCGGACTCAGTCTTGAGCGGACTCATTGCGTGAATGGACTTGAGCGGACTCACTGCCTGAGCGGACTCATCATTTGAGTTGAGCGGACTCAAATCATATTTTAAATAAGGAAGGAAAGAGGAAGAAGAAATGTTGCTAAGAAAATTAGCAAAAGCGAAATTAATAAAATATAATATAACGAATGACTTTTTTATAAGCTTTTCTTATTTTATTGAAATTTCAGTTTCAATTTTAATTAAATCAGATTCTCTTTATGTTATTTAAAATATGATTTGAGTCCGCTCAACTCAAATGATGAGTCCGCTCAGGCAGTGAGTCCGCTCAAGACTTGAGTCCGCTCAAGTGCATTCAAGCAATGAGTCCGCTCAAGACTGAGTCCGCTCACGATTGAGTCCGCTCAGCCAGTGAGTCCGCTCAAATTTCGAGCGATGAACCATCGCTCAACTGTTGAGCGGACTCAATGATTGAGCGGACTCAAATCCTGAGTTGAGCGATGAGTTGATATGATAAATGAGTCCGCTCATTTACAACCCTGCTTGAATATGACTACGTCCGCTTGGACATGAGAAAATGATTTGCATATGTGCTGCTTAGATAGCTTGGCAAATGTACTTGAATTTGAGCCCTGAAATTAGTGGATGCATTTCAGACATAAATTGGCTTATGTTAATTTATGAATGTCTTTTTGGACCCACTTCAGTAACACCAATTAATATATTTAATTTCGTACTGGGGGTGATGAATATTACTACTTTTATTTATAAAATTTTATTTTTATATATTTTTTTCTTTTAAAAACTACAAAATAATTGATATTTAGTAAAAATTTCTTTTATACAAAATTAAATTCTCTTAACTAACCATTCACAAATTGTTAGGAAACAAGAAATTGTTATTCATCGAAATATGATCAGACAAAAGTTATTTATTATGAAAGAGCTCAATTAGGGCACCAACGTAATAAACTTACTTTGGCTTTATTGTGTAAATTATGTCAAATTTTCCAATAAGACAATAAAGCGCTTAATAAACATTTGTCGATCATTTCAATGAATAACAAGAAGCAATAATGCAAGAATGACCCCATTACGAAATAATTTTACTTAAGAAATAAATGTAATTTCATGTAACAAGAAAGAAGTTAATAGAGTATGATTCAAATTGTCGTGAAGTTAAGTCGTTTTAATTATAACTCCCCCAGTAGGCAGGCATCTATCAGTGAAAAAACTTAAAGCTCAATTCTCATCCTTCAGTGGAGTTGGGGGTTTCTAGAAATTTCAGATGATTCCAAATCAAGAAACAAACAGTCAGATTTAATCGATTTTGCATTAAAAAAAATCGATTCTGTGTTTTAGTGGCTCGGTAGTCGGCGGTAACAATAATATTTCGTTGCCCTTTGGTAAAATTTTGGATTCCGCCCAGATATCGAGTAGTTGTGTGCTAATTAACACAAATAAACTGAGTTGGCCAGGTGATTTGTGTTGTGTTAATAAATTTTCGATTATTTTGTTTTATTACGGTGGAGTGTACCGAGATTTTTATTGAATTTTCCTATAATAACGGTAGACTTCGAAGTTTTTCAGCCGTGAATTGCATATGGCGGAACAAGTTTACCGCAGTGGTGAGGATCACTGACATATATAAAATGGACTGTTGATACTACTGAAATTGCTTATATAATTTGACATTATTATGGGATCACTTTTCTATAGTTGTCTCTTTTTGATTTGACTACTATATTCCGCGAAACTACAAATAATAAGTTCTATACAAAATACACCATAGTCCAGTTTCAGTTCAGTGGTTTTCCAAACGAATATATAGAATAGAAATAGATGGCAATACAATATTTGTAATCCTTTCTCTGTCCCCCATATCTACTTTTAGGGGCAGGTAGACAAAAATTGCTTAATTTTATTTCTCTAAAAATCAAGTTTAAAAAATATTTGATGTTTTCTGAGATAAGCTTCCAAGAATAGAAATAATTTCGAGTGCTTCTGTAATTTGTTGAACTTTTAATATGAATATTAAAGCAAAAGTAAAACTTGAAATTAAGATAATTGTCACAACCTGCCAAAAAACTTGACCCATATGAAATAGAAAATCAGGCAGTCCATGTTATATATGTCAGTGGTGAGGATTCAGAAATTGCGTAACGTCAAAATAGGCGGAAGGACAGGTATATCCATAGAAAAGTGTTTGCTTGCGGACTGTTTATAACGCCCCAGTGGTAATACGATGAGTTCGAGCAAAGGATGGCAAGATTTAGACTTGTCTTGTGATGAATAGGAGGGCGCTCCCATTCCCTAAAGAATGAAGAATTTAGGAAAATGTTGTTCGAATACTGCGAAGAATTGAAGAATCCCGGAAATCGGAAGCAGTATGAAGAAGAAATCATTCAATTGGAAGCTGAACGAGGTGTTGAGGTGACTTTTTTAAATCCTGAGCCTGGCTTAGTGGTAAAATAATCTGTGGATGGACATATCAAGGCTTTCATAAATATTTCAAAAAGTGATAAAATCGGCAGGCCTGAAATTAAAACAATGCAGATTCCAGAAACTGGCAAGCCAAGCTTATTTTGGAGTGTACCACTTGCTATGGCACCTCCACGCAAGGATGTTGATAATAAGAGAAAGGAATGTTGTGTCTACGATGTCCTTTTTCATCCGGAAGCTTGACATTTATCCGAGAAAAACTCTGCTTTCAGGAAACATCTTATAGACACCGCATGCGATGCTGTTGAGCCTGAATTTAATGTAAAATTAGATTGCACAAATCTCAAATATCCAAAACTCAAATTTAAAGGTGTTGCAAGGTCAGTTGTTCTATTACCACTATATGGTCAAACTAACTATCAACCTTGGGGAGTCTGAACTCGCACTTTGCGAACCAAAAACAGTTGAAGACTTTACAAATGTAAACTGGGATAACTTCCAGCAGACGTCCACCTAAACAATAACCAATTATACTTCACGAACGCTAACAAGATCCAGGAAATAATTAAGACAAGAATCAATAATAAAAAATCCTGTGGCTGTGATGGGACTTCTAACTTTCTTATTAAGAAACTATCGTACAAGGCGTAGTTTCCAACCGAATGGAGAAAAGCAAAATTCATTCATATCTTAAAAAATAAAAAATCTTACGATGTGAGCAATTTTAAGCCAATACAAATGCTCTCAAACATTGGCAAACTACTGAAAAGAGTTATATCAGACGACTTCTGTGAAAACGAAAATATTATTCCTGCTTACCAATTCGGGACTTCAGGAAAGGTTATTCCACAAATCATGCCATACTTAAATTACACAATGACGTAACTTGGAGCTTAAGACAAAGAAAATTTATGGCAACGTGCGCACTAGACTTGGAAAAAGCCTTCGATACCATGTGGACTATTAGTCTACTTCACAAATTAATCCCATATTCCTGATAAGACTCTTTTATAGTTTCCAGACAAACAGAAGGTTACAAATAACAATAAATGAAGAAATCTCTAACATTATCGTAATACACCAAGGCTCTATATCAGGCTCTAAATTCTTCTTTTTAATTGACTTCCGTCATATATTAATGAACCAATACGGAAATACGTAGTCGCAGGCAATTCTTTACACAAACGACACGTTAATATTTGCCCAAGATAAATACCCTGAAACGGCCACTGAAACAATCAAAAAACATTTCGATGAAATAGAGGAACTCTACAAGTCATGGGGAATCACAACAAATACCAGAAAATTCGATGTGATATGCTTTCGAAATGCATCCGGTAGAGGCGCTTCAGGAACAGTTAAAAAAGCAAAAACATAAAAATCAACATGGGAGCCCGGTTAAAGACAATATCAAATATCTGAGCATAACTTTTAACAAACTCCTCAAAGCTAACAACCAGGGGCGGTATGGACTAAACAGAGGCTCAAGGGCCTCTAGGATCCTGATGCTCCTATTAAAACATACACAGCCTTACATCCCGCAATAAACTCCTTATATACAAACAGTTAATTAGTATGGATTTGTCAATTGGTTTACATTATCACCCACATTATCACAACAAATAGAAATTTTCACAGACTCTGCATAAGAAAACACTGCCAGTCAACAACAAAAAAATTCTCATACAATTATATTTACAGAATAACCAATGTAACACCTTTGAATTAGAAATAAACGGAAGGTTAAGGTGCAGCACAATGTATAGTGTGGGCGCGACATGATTTCTGACAGCTACATAGATATCAGTGGCACAGTCAGAGCAAATATGTAGCATACTGCACCGTGTAGGCTACGACCGTGTTACCATCAGTGACATAGTCGGAGGAAGCACAGTTGCATGCAAATCCGTGTGGCTCTGACCATAACAATGTGCTTTGAGGTCTCATTATCCTTTCATTATCTTTGCGTAGTCGAATAGTTCGCTGTTGGATTTTCCTATCTTTTTTAAAAAAATAATGGAATGGGTAATGCTCAGTGACTGCGCAATAATAAACAACTTGAACGATTGTCTGATAAGAACAATTATTTTGGGCGTCTGATTGAAGAACTTACCTCATATCGGGCAGGCTACGTCAGAGAAGATTCAGTTGTTTGTATTCCAATTTTTGTAGTAGGGGAAGCGGGGGCCCTAATATGGTTTTTTGTTGTGCCAAATTTTGGGTATAAGGACTGACTCCGGTTTTAGCGAGATCATTTGCTTTTATTTTTTATATACGTCTACACCTTAGCGTCCAGGAATCCAAAGCAAGGTTACTTTGTTGTAATTTTTCATTTGACATTTCCGTACTAGTTTCGACTCAAAGTCTTGAGAGGACAGAGCTAGGAGCGCAACTTGGCTGTCTGAGAAAACGTATATGTTGGATTTTTTACAGCCTCTGTTGAGGCTTTTCTGAGCATCAATCTCAAGCGCCAACTTCCGTCTGAAAAATGAAAGTGAGGTACACAATCGGAATGAAGAGTTCCACTTCTGGACCTGTCATCCCAGCGCATGTTTTATTATTCTTCCTGGATCGGTTATTATGCCAGACATGGGTTCATTGCGTAAATTGGAGTCTTCTGTTTAATATCTGGCTTCTTTAATTAATAATAAGTTATGTAGTAACGTCTTTCGAAGGAAATTCTTTTAGCTATAACATCCGTTGAAGCTGTTAAGATGTCTCATAACTGGTAGAAATGTAACAATCTGACATTTTCCTTCAAAGTACACTAGCCAATGTTTCATTCTGAATGAAGAGAGGTAGAGTGGCAGGTCATCCCTTGCAACTTATCAAGGATCTTTTTGGTGATTGTTTGCATCGTTTTAAGCACCAAACTTTTGACCCGTAAGAGTAGGCGGTCTGATTATACATTGAAAGGTAATTTTGGGCTTCAGATCCTACTTTGTATTGAAAAGCCTTTGGCATGATCCGAATGCCCATATAGGTTTATTGTTTATCATTTTCAGGTTGGGATTCCAGCTAAGCTTGATATCTAGGACTACTCCTAAATATTTGACTTCTTTGGCATATATGTATATAATGTATGCTTATTTGGCTTATGAGCCGGGGCCTGTAGTCCGACTCCTTTTACTTGTATGGGTCTATTGACAGTCCCATATTCTGGTACCATCTAGTAACAATGTTAAAGTTAGTTTACATAAGCTTGGGTAAAGCTGATTTCCTTTATTTCAAATGATAATGTCATCAGCGTCTCCTTTCTCCTTAAAGCACTGAGAAGTAAGTTCTTACTAATATGAAATTAAGTAGAATATTTTTGTATTTGGATATGTTATAAATCGAATGTTCTTCTGGTATAATGCAAATAATGCAATGGTTTACGAAAAAAAAACAGGCTATAAAAGATACAGTGAACATCAAAATTCCAAAGCTAATTAAGTTGTCCGCGTTTAGACTTCAAACAATTTTCGTAGTGATATACAAAAAATTTAAAATTTAATCACGTTTGGAAAAATGTCATCTACTTAAAGGTTAGTTTATATCAAAGTAATTTCATATCTCGGAAATATTATTCCATCTTCCACGTATATAACAGACTTTCCACCTTTCAGCCTATTTTTACTTGTAGTTAATCTGAATTGGTCCGAAAATCATTGTAGATTTCCGCGATTCACATGGTTTTCCACCTTTGAAAGAGTCAACCTTTCACAGGTTTCTCTGTATAAATATTTACATAAAAAAATATTTAGGAGCTTCTCTAAAAGAAAACAATAAAAATTTTACTCTTTACATAATGTTTATGCATTATATACGTCCGTAGTACATAATATGTACCTATTTTAGATACATATATAGGTAAAACAGTTTTTATTTTTTTATTATTATTTTTATTATAAATATGTTGACTTTCACTAATTTTGAATTATATTAATATAAAATAAGATTTATCTTTTTTTTTTAAATAATTTCTGAGAAAGGCTATATGTACCTATATAAACGCATTTGTTGGGTACATATACATACATGGATCCTTTCTTAATAATAAAATTTAAAAATTTATAAACTTATTATTTTTCTATGTACATAAATACATACATACAAACATACACTTCCCGACAACTGTTTAACCTCACCATGGATTTTTACAATTTTTTATGATTCGTTAATTTAGGTTTACTGTAAATATAAATTTTTTTACAATAGCCTAAGGAATTTCTTAGGACTTAGTACAGCTAATTTTTATTAAGTAGGTACGTTAAAAAATGTTTAAATTTTGTTTTTTTTTTTCAAAAATCCGCCTACATATGTATATAAATCGCGACGAAACAGCTGTTTGATCTCGTACCAAGATTTATGGAAATATTTCTGAAAAGGATTAGAAGTGTAAATTAGAAATACAAAAACATTAATTTCGATTTAAAATCAAATAACATTTTTTTTTTAATAATTTGTATTTACACCGTTTTCTTTTCTATTCATAATTTGAAATATTAACTCAATTGCGAACAATTCGAACGAAAAACCTCTTCCTTGCTAGGCACCCTCATAATTTCTTAATTATATTGAGGTCCAGTCCGGTGATATTGAAGCATACATAGTTCAGGTTGTTTCATCTCGAAACCATACTGAGTAAGCAGTCTTGCCCGATGTGAATAGCTGCATAATCGTATTGGACTAGTCCAACTATAGTTCACAGTTCCTTTCTATTAACTTGTCCATATTTACTTTATTTGCTTGGATCGCTGTAATTTATCGTAATTTGTTTGCCCTTGTTTCTAAGAGTACGTGCACAACGAGGCAAGGCGAGGCTAGGCAGTTGAGCGAGGCGAGGTGAAGATACTCCTTGAGTTGAGGTGTAGAGTTCACAACAAGGCGTTCAGTTTCTTGGTAAATCGCGAAGTCAAAGTATAGATTATGTCATCAGATTTCGAAGAAGAAATTTTGTATTTGTCAAGTAATGCAACTATATTACATTTTTCACATAAGTATATTTTTCATTGTTTGTCATTGCTTGTCATCCGATAAATATAAAACGTTTGGAAATTGGCTAATTTCATCATCTACATATATGAAAATTTACGGACTGATCCTGATAGATTCTTCGAGTATATGAAGAACTCTTCAATTATATGAAAGGAAAAACCTATAAGAATAAGCGCGCTGCACCTCGCAAAAAAATGTAAAATTTCATTCTCGAGTGGGCTACCTCGAGGTGTCTTGTCACATTGCGCATTGCCACACGTTGTTATGAACACTCTCATAGTACAGCGTACAATCAATTCATTTCTTCTACTCTTGATATAGCCTCGGCTCGCATTGCCTCGCCTTGCCTCGCCTCGCCGCGCTCCGTTGTGCACGTACCTTAAGGGCTCGCGCCCTCAAAAAGCGTAGCTGAGCTTAACTGAGCAGAATTGAACTAGTGAAAAAATTGCTTGATACGCGTGCATGAGAAGCGCACCTGTGATTGAAGCTGATTCCTAAGCGGCTCACATACTCTTATCAATCTGATTCTCAACTTGAAGTTAGTACAACGGCTTGTATATCTCCGATTGACTTAACGTTTTTCCGGTTATAATTTCCTGTTAAAAACTGCTAAGAATACAAACAAAACTAATTCCTTAAACCAATTTTATAATTTACTTAATTTCTATGATCCTGAAATTTCTTCAAAACTCGATTTTTAATATGAGTTGTGTCCTTTTATATGGGAGGATTTTAGAAAGAAAAAAAATTCAACGTTGATAACGCAATCAAATTTCATGACAAACTACTAAATACTATAAGAAATTCATAAAGCCATTATGAAAAAATATTTACAGTTCCCCTACTGATTTTGATCTCTTGTCGTATCAAAATTGTCAAAAAGATATAAACCAACTGTAAAATAAAATTAACTTTTCTTCTGCTTCTTTTGTGCTTTTTTATTCAGCTCAGAAAGTCTGAAATGAAAAAGAATGAATTGAAAAGGACATTTGAGTTATAAATAACAAATACTATTTTAAGTTTGAGCAACCTACATAAGTATAGGTGTTGAATATTCATTTACCATAGTTCAAAACTATTGTCAAGACTTCGGGAATAATTGATAAATTTGTCGTACTTTTTGTCGTATATTCTATCGTTTAGTTAATGCAAATTCATTTTAGCTCGTTTTGTGGTAAAGTAAAACGATAAATCAAAATGAACTCGAAGCAGGCCAAATTTCTAATAAAAATATACAACGAAAAGTACGGCCAAAAGTTCAGAATCAGCACAATGTGCTAATGATTTTCATAAGACATAAAAAAAAAACCCTCTATAGCAAAGTTAACCTAATGACAAGTTAAGAAGCTGTAGAGCAAAATGGGGAGATTTCTGGTGTTTTTAGAATGAAACAAGTAATTTCATATTCTTTCGTCTTTTGCATGAATGGGGGAAAAGAACTTGTCTATGCACTATGCACTATTATTAGGTAAACTTTGCTCTATAGTCAGGTCAAACAGTTGTCGGGGGGAGAGATTCGTACATAACTCTAAATATAAACAAAGAGTCAGCAAACCCACACAAGTATAATAATAGATATTATACAAAATAAAATAATAATAACGAGGACAAGAAAAGTAAAAGTATCTATTATATAGGCAAAACAAAATCAAACAAACAAACATGAATTTTATAAACTAGGAAATTTTTAAAGAAATCTTTTTTAAAATAAGTCAGAACTTCCAGCAGTGTGAACATGAACCTTTTCTTTTATACACAACTCAAGCAATATAGTACATACATATACTTACATATATGTACATATATACATCTTACGTTTTATGAAAGCAGCCAAATAAAACATAAACAAGAGAAATAATGATTTTAAAAACAAAACACAAAATGAGCATAAAAGCGTGACTAAAAAACACTACAAGAAAAACTATTATGCATAACGAAAAAAACAAAAAAAAAAATAAAAAAATAAAAAAATTATGTATATCTTCGTAAAGTGCTTTGACATAATATAATAATATAAAATAAATATATTATATATAAAAATATATATCAAAACATACGAAATATAACTACAAAACACAAAAAAAAAATTAAAAAAAGAAAATGGAGAAAAAATATTTAATAATTTAATAAACAAAGGACAAAAATAAAACTATATAAATATAAAATATAGAAAAGTGTACATTTTAAGAATAAATGCGTTATATTCATGCAGTTATTATTTATATATTTTTTACTGTGAACTACATGTAATTTTAGAAATTGGGAATTCTTGTTTTTTTTTCTTTTCTCTTTAATTAATTGTAATTATTATTATGTATTATTATTAATTATTATAAGTGTAGTATATAAAAATCTTCAATGTCTGATATACCAGTAAAAGTATGTACTGTACAGAGGAATATAGATTTACATAACTAGGTATGTATAAAAAAAAAGTAAAAGTGTGTGAAAATCTGGTATAAGTTGTTTAAGTTATTTCTTTCTGTTGATTTTGGTTGGAAATGTAAAAATACAAAAAAAAAAAAAAACTAAAAATGAGAATAAATCTGAAAACACAAAACTAAAAAAAAAAAATCCATTTCTTTTACTTTATGGCAATTTTTTGGTATAACAATTGTGGTAGTATTCGTTCATATTTTCTGTAATTTTCTGTAATACACTCCGTTTCATATTTATAACACACTTAAAAATTTTAAGTTATTTCCACTCAGAAAGTAATTATGCCTTTGTATTTTATTGCTAAGTGTTGAAATCCTGGAGCTGAAATTATTTTTAGGGAAATTATTGCAAGAATCGTTATTTTTGCAACAGTTCCTGCTGATAGAGGTTTTTTGCTGAAGTTTTCAACAAAATAAAGTATTGTTACGAGCGTGGCCTTAATTCGTTATTTAAAACACAATATTTCAGATATAATTCAAAAGTTCTTTCTTTATTTAACTTTACTGTTTACTCTCACAAATTCACAAATAATTATCAAATCAACTCTTTATTTATCGCTAGTACTGTACTTCTAATTATCGCAATCCAAATAGTTTACTTCGTTCACTTCTCACTTCGCTGTCTGAAATAATACTCGCCTCCTGGATGTGAGCAGCGCCGTATTTATACTCTACGAATTATCCTAGAACCTTCCTCCAAACCCAGTTTACTAGGATGTCACTAACCTAAAGTTGTTTCCATTTCCAATGGATGTCGCTTGTATCACTTTGTGGCGCGTAACACTGTCCCCTTCTTAAAATTGTTCGTCCCGAACAACAGGTGATCCACGGTCTTGATGCACGCAGTATTGACATAAACGATCTAGATGAACGATTTTCCGTTTGCCTCTTGTACCCCGCTGAATCCTATATACTACGTCATTTATTCTAGTCACTACTGAATACGGTCCTTCCCAGTGTTGTTGTAATTTGGGAGAACGTCCCTTACGTCGTTTCGGGTTGTACAGCCAAACAAGGTCACCTTCATTAAATCCTGCTGAGTTAGCACGTAAGTCATAGCGGGTCTTCATCCGATCGGTATTTATTGCTAATTTTGCTCTCGTGACTTCGTGTACATCAGCCAATCGTTGTCTAAGTTCCGATATATAATCGTCTGGTAACTTTTGTTCACCTCTGGGTGTACCAAACTTGAGATCGCTAGGTAAACGCATCTCCTTTCCGAATATTACTTTTGCTGGCGTTTGTCCGATCGTGTTGTGTACAGCCGATCGATAGGCCATTAAGAACATGGGAATATGTCGATCCCAATCGCGTTGGTGATAGTCGACTACTTTCTTTAGATGCTCGACCAATGTTCTGTTGAAGCGCTCTACCATGCCATCAGATTGTGGATGCAGAGGAGTTGTTCTGGTTTTTCTTATTCCCAGAATTTTACACATCTCTTGGGAAGTCCGTGATTCGAAGTTCCGTCCTTGTCCGAATGAAGCTCATGAGGAACACCAAATCTACTGACCCAATTCATTACTACTTGATCCGCTACTGTGGTAGACTCTTGATTAGGGTTTGCATAAGCTTCAGGCCATTTACTGAAATAGTCAATAGCAACTAATATATAACGGTTACCGTTATCTGTTTCTGGAAAAGGTCCAGCGATGTCTACGGCTATCCTTTCAAATGGGGCTCCTACATTATACTTATGCATCTCTCCTCTACTTCTATGTGGTGGTCCTTTGCAAGAAGCACAGATAGTGCATCTGCGGCACCATTCCTCAACATCCTCTCGCATATGTAACCAATAAAACCTTTCACGTATTTTGGAAATTGTTTTATTCACCCCAAAAGTCCTTCAGATGATCCACTGTGCATTTCTTCTAGAACATCTTTGATCTGGGATGCTGGCACGACTATCTGCATTCGGAATGACACGCCGTTAGTTGATTCCCACTTGCGCTTTAATATACCACATTCAACGTGAAGAGAGTTCCATTGAGCCCAGTAGCTCTTCAGTTTCTCACTCCTCTCCGAGATATCTTGCCATTGCGGTCTTTCCATGTCTTCTTTCCAAGCAAGAATAGGTGATATGTCTGGGTCTTCCCGTTGTGCTGTTCGCAAGCCCTCGTTGTTCCAACCTGTCGATGGTTCCACCGTCATCAGCTGTATTGTTGCTTTTGTTTCTTTTTCTTCCAGCCGAACGCAATGATTGCATTCAACTTTGCATGGACGTCGTGAAAGGGCGTCTGCATTTCCATGGATACGTCCTCTTCGGTGTTGGATTTCAAAGTCATAAGCTTGGAGTCGCTCTATCCATCTCGCCACTTGCCCCTTAGGGTTCTTAAACTGCAAAAGCCATTTAAGCGCTGCATGGTCAGTGCGGAGGATAAATTTCTGCCCGTAGAGATATTTATGGAAATGCTTGGTTGAGTTTACAATGGCGAGTAGCTCTTTCCTTGTAGCACAATAATTTCTCTCTGATTTTGAGAGTGCTTTGCTAAAATAAGCTACTGGCACCTCTTGACCATCCTCCTCCTGTGAAAGCACTGCACCAATACCTACATTGCTGGCATCCGTGTCCAATATAAAAGTTTTTCCCAGCTTTGGATAGTGAAGCACTGGAGTTCCACAGAGCTGTTGCTTCAAATTTGCAAAACTCTCGTTACATTTATCTGACCATATGAACGGCTTTCCTTTTTCTGTAAGTTGATGTAGGCTCCTTTCTATATCTGCAAAACCTTTTACGAATCGCCTGTAGTAGGTAGCCAATCCAAGAAAACTTCTTAATTGATGTTTGTCCTTTGGAACAAGCCAATTTTTCACAGCTCTTATCTTCTCTGGAACAGTTCTTACTCCTTGTGATGAAACTATATGCCCCAAATATTTTACTTCATTCTTGAATAGAGCACATTTATTCGTGCTGAGCTTCAGTTTCGCATCTCTCAGTCTTTGAAGTACGTCCCGTAAGTTGTTCTTATGTTCCTCGAATGTCCTTCCGATCACAATTATGTCATCTAAGTAGACAAGACATGTTTTCCAGGTTAATCCTCGTAAAACACATTCCATGAGTCGTTCGAATGTGGCTGGAGCATTACATAATCCAAATGGCATAACTTTGAATTGCCATAAGCCACTTCCAACTGAGAAAGCAGTTTTGTCTCGGTCCTCGGGATGTATTTCCACTTTCCAGTAACCGCTCTTCAAATCCAATGTGGAAAACCATTGCGCTCCGGAAAGGGTGTCCAATGTGTCATCAATCCTTGGTAACGGATAGCTATCCTTTCTTGTTACATTATTTAGTTGGCGGTAGTCCACACAGAATCGTGTGCTGCCATCCTTTTTCCTGACCAAAACAACTGGCGATGTCCAAGGGCTGTTAGATTCCTCAATTATGCCTTGTTCTTTCATGGAATTTATCATATCTGCAACTTCTGGTTGTTTGGCTAATGGTAGTCTTCGTGGTGGTTGCCGAATGGGCCTAGAATCTCCTGTATTGATTCGATGCTGGACAAGATTTGTTTTGCCGAAATCATCATCATTCATTGCAAATAATTCCGAAAATTCATCAATCATCTCTTTGGCATCGTTGTATTGCTGTTCACTTAAGGTACTAGATGAAAGAAGTTTCTGAACCTGTTGAGTAGTAGCTGGTATACGTATCGCCTCCTTAATATTACTACCATTTTCCAAATTAACAATCTGATAAACAGGCTCACAATTTCCAATTATAGCACCTTCTTTTAGTTGTACCTCATTTTCGGATGTGTTGAGCACTCTGACTTGAATTAATGTTGCGTCTTCTGCCTTCACTAAAGTCTTACCAACGATGATGTTCGATGTTACTTTTGTAGGGTTAGGCTCCACCAGATAGAATCGGCAGGTCCCGATGTCATCAGTAAGCTTTGTCCATATTAGTGTCTCGGAGCATGGCGAAAGAGTAATATTTTCGCAGACCATCGTCCTTACTTTCGCAGGATAATCTGCTCCTTCTCCTAGTCCCATAGGAATTTCTATATTGCCATATTTGAGAATCCGCTCTCCGACATCTAAATTTATTTTATATGTGGTCATAAAGTCTACTCCAAGGATGCATTCATCCATTATGTCTGAAACTAGGAAATTGTGAGGAAATAGTAGTTCTCCGAGTTGAATATCCAAAGATATTTCTCCAAAAACTTTTGCTGCGGCTCCAGTTGCTGTTCTTAGTAAATATTTGGTGGTATTGTGAAGCCATTCATTCATGTTCTTGACAAGATCCGCTCTAATAATTGATCTCGAAGCTCCAGTGTCGATAGTGACAACGCAGTCATTTTTTCCTACACCACCATATATAACAAGACTGCTATTATTTCTCTGCAACTGGGCTATCTGAATGATGACTTCGGGGCTGTCGACTCTACCAACCAACTTCTGCCCCCCGAAGTTGGTTTTTACATGTTTTCCGACTGCTGAACAGGGGAGCTGATGCGACTACTCGCTGTTTGATTTTTAGGCTCTCCCCGAATAGCTTGCTCCCTGGCTCGACATCTTTGGCATTCTGTTCTGTCCTCCTCTTCTGGTGATTCTGTTCGACGGCGTTTTCTGCAGTCCCTTTGGAGGTGTCCTGGTCTACTACAATTCCAGCATCGCAGAATACCGCGTGAAGAATTGCTCTGTGATGGCTGCATTCTATTACAAGTACATTCCTCCACCGAAATTTCTCTCACTCGTACTGCACTTCGAGAAGCTTGCCTGGCAGATTCATACGCTAATGCATATGCTAGTGCTATTGCTGTTGATTTCTTTCCTGCTAGCCTTAACGCTTGTTGTAAATTTTGATCTGCAATGGCGTTCACAAATGCTTCTGTTGCCACTTCATTAAGGAAATCCGCATTTACGCTAGAGTACGAAAGATAAGCTAATCTTTCCACATCAGCCTGCAGTTGTTGTAGTGACTCGCCATGCTTTTGAGTCCTGTTGCGTAACTGCAGGCGATATACTTGCTGCATGTGTTCATCTCCATAACGTAATTCTATCGCCTGTACTAGTGAAATGTAATCACGTTGCTTTTCAATCTGAATAGTTTGTAATAACTCTGACGCAGGACCTCGAAGTGCTAATACCAGAGCTGTAGCTTTGTCTGCGTCATTCCATCCATTTACTTCGGAAGCTGCCTCAAATTGTCTCTTGAAAATATGCCACGAATTTTGTCCATCAAATATTGGAGATTTCATTCTGCCTGCACCGGATATTTCAGTTCCTTCGTGCCGAGCTTGTCGATACTTCATTCTGTCCAAATCTGCTTTAAAGTTGTCAAGCTTCTCCGTAACATTTTGTTGCACTTCCGACACTTGCTGCTGAACTTCCAGCACTTCCTGCTGGATTCCTTAAATTTTTATATTTTGCTCGTCTAATGAATTTTTAAGAAAAGTCTTCTGTTCCTCCAAACAGGTTTCTAGACAATTCTGCAAAGAACACTTTTGTTCATCCCAACGCGCTTCTAGAGAATTCTTTTGTTCCTCAAAAGCATTCTTTTGTTCATCTAGACGGGATTCCAGAGAATTCTTTTGTTCCTCAAAAGCATTCTTTTGTTCCTCAAAAGCATTCTTTTGTTCCTCAAGGGCATTCTTTTGATCGTCCAAACGGGCTTCTAGAGAATTCTTTTGTGCATCTAGACGGGATTCCAGAGAATTCTTTTGTTCCTCAAGAGCATTTTTCACTTGCAGGGTTGAAAGCTCCATTTTGGTCATTAAAGTACCCAAAAGCTGTTCTATGTTCATCGCAGGCTCTTCTTCAGTTTCTGGTTCTTCCTCGAAAACGTATGTATCAGGATTCTTTTCTTCCTCTATCAACGCTTGTCTAAGTCGCTCGACTAGAACATTCTTTAGACCTGTCGTTTGCAATGACCGCTTCCCCAACTCCACTTTCAATTCCTGTATGCGAAGCTCCTCTAGTTTGCGTCCCATTCTTGCGCGATTTCACAAAATTAATCACTCTTTGAAATTCAAATGCCACCACTTTATTTCGCGATTTTATTTTACTTCTGACACCAGTTGTTACGAGCGTGGCCTTAGTTCGTTATTTAAAACACAATATTTCAGATATAATTCAAAAGTTCTTTCTTTATTTAACTTTACTGTTTACTCTCACAAATTCACAAATAATTATCAAATCAACTCTTTATTTATCGCTAGTACTGTACTTCTAATTATCGCAATCCAAATAGTTTACTTCGTTCACTTCTCACTTCGCTGTCTGAAATAATACTCGCCTCCTGGATGTGAGCAGTGCCGTATTTATACTCTACGAATTATCCTAGAACCTTCCTGAATATTCCATTCTCCAAACCCAGTTTACTAGGATGTCACTAACCTAAAGTTGTTTCCATTTCCAATAGATGTCGCTTGTATCACTTTGTGGCGCGTAACAGCATTTATTTCATATAAATTTTAAATAAAAGATTTTCTACAAAAACTTAATAATTAATAGGACCTCCTTTGGATTTTATAACTTCAAAAATTCTTTTTTTCATGGATTGGATTAATTTATTTCATAATTCAGGCTCAAGTTTCCGCCTTTCATCAAGAAGTGCAGCTTTCAATTCCATTCTCCAAACCCAGTTTACTAGGATGTCACTAACCTAAAGTTGTTTCCATTTCCAATAGATGTCGCTTGTATCACTTTGTGGCACGTAACGGTATTTATTTCATATAAATTTTAAATAAAAGATTTTCTACAAAAACTTAATAATTAATAGGACCTCCTTTGAATTTTATAACTTCAAAAATTCTTTTTTTCATGGATTGGATTAATTTATTTCATAATTCAGGGTCAAGTTTCCGCCTTTCATCAAGAAGTGCAGCTTTCAATTCCGATTTGAATGTCGATTTTCAAGAACTCACCAAATGTTTTCAATGGGATTCAGATCAGGTGAACATGCCAGTCAGTCCGTCACCTTAATGGAATTTGTCTCCATCGAACCCATTGTTTCACCACTGGTATGAATTCTGGCGTTATTTTGTTGGAAAACCTAGTTTTTTTTGCTATGTTCTGCTAGAAATGGCAGTAAACTGTTTTTGAGTACTTGGATGTAATATCTCTACTGTTCATCCGCGATGAAATACATTTTATATCCAAATACCCTGTTGCAGAAAATGCTCCCCACAACATCACAGAACCGCCACCAAAATTCCTCTTCGAGAAATACAGAGGCTCCTTCCTCAGATCGCGCCAGTAAAGTTCCATTTCTTTTCATCAGAAATAATCACATGGAAATAAAATGTTGAGCTTAAGCAATGAAGAAATATGAAACCAAGTATAGACGACCAATCTGTAGCCAAATTGTTTTCTGAGAATTCCATGCGATCTAATAGCCGTTTAGCACTCTTCATTTTACATCCATCTAAAGATGTTAGGATTACTTCGAATCGCTCTCCAACCCATTGTTTTTGACAAGACCTTCCAATTTATTGCAACTTAGTGTCGAATTGCTTGCTGCCCGTACAATTCCGCTTCCCCCCGGAAACAATTTTCTTTTTCTTCCCTTTCGCGTCATTTTCGACCAACTTTTCTCGAAATTTCACCTATATTCAAACCACCATCTTTGTATGCTAGAATTTCATTCTTTTCTACATGCGCGGCATTTTAAATAATAAGCTTTTTACAAAACCCGCTTATAAACAACAGCTAAACTGATTCACTGTGTCGATTTCTAACTGCAATATTCACCATGTGGGTTAAAATATAAAACGCACAAGAATGACGAATTTCCAAGAACTGCAGCAAAAAGAGTGACAAAGAGAAATGATTTACAGAAAAATCGTTACACAGAGCTTCTCAATCTGTTTTGTATTAAATTTGGGGCAAAAATTATTTTAAGGTGAAATTAATTTCATATTGTTAGGTGTTATATATATGAAACGGAGTGTATTAGGGGAGCATGACCAAGTGATACGTAGGCTATCATGAATACGGCCATGTACAGTCATGATCTTATGAGACACAACAGATGTTATGGTCGTAGCATACTGCACGCAGCAGTATGCTACACTGAGGCTAGCTGGATCATGTATGCGTGGGCTGCTTTCTGTATGGACGGACGCACGTCCGAACGCACCCCCATGGAGGAGAAGAAGAAGAAGAGCTCTTCCTGGCACTTTAATTGTCATCGTGAAAAAAAGGTCATAAATGAAAACTGAGGCTGACTGAAGACAAAACGTGAAAACCAAGTAATCCGAAATAATCAGGCGAATACGTATACGACGAGTGCATCCGCGTAATTATTCTATAGTTTTTGGTTATACGGCAATCAAAAAGGTCGCGGAAGAAAAGGTTTCAGTTGTCCAAGATAGCGCAATATCCCATAAATCAAGTGAGTTGCCCAGTAAAATTGATTCAGAGTTTTTTTTTAAAGAGATTTGCATTCTTTAACTACAGGAAAAATAACCGATTTTTGCCCTTTCAGCAAAGCCGGCTGATTTTGGATTTTTTTATTTGGTGTAATATATGTAGCAGTAGGGTGCCGCATTGTTTAGCCGTGAATTTTGTCGTTGCTAGTAAAGAGCAAAACGAAAATCATTGATTATTCTATCCCATCTATGCATAACAGAAATAGCTTTAAAAAAGTACGAATTTTAAGAAAGGCTCCTCAAATTTGTCGTAAGTCAACAAGAAACGCATGTGGAAGTCTCTCAGAGCAAATTTTAGCAACTTGGCCTGAAAATGCAGTAATTTACTCTTCAATTAATCTACCACATTTTCGTCCAGCTAAAAAGTAGTTCGACATTTCGGGCTTAATTGCGTTGTATACAGATCCGAAAAGTAAATTGCAGCATCATAATTCTGAAGAATTTATAACTGTAAGGAATTTACCGATGGATTTAACTGCCGGTTACCTGGTATTACGTGGGGCAAGTAGCATTGTCGGCAAAGTTCTATAATATAAATATGTGCGATTACGAAGAATTCACCGAAAACATGTCCATACGTTAACTCTAGAATATGGCGAAATCTAAAAGATACTCATCACGGTGCAGTGCACAATTAAACTCTTCCAGTTAACTGTTTTGCAGATTGTGTTTGGTAAGTACATCCATGTAGAAATTCCTGTAGATTATAATATAAATTATATAATTAAAATAACAATTGGAGAAAGGCTGAAATTAGTTATACTATCAATGAAATAAGCAAATAGATGAAGAACGAATTGAATAACTTAAACAAATGAGAAAAGGTTGTAGGCTCTAAATTTTATCAAAAATCAAATTTGATTAATTAATTTTTAAGATAGTTAGTTGAAAGTCAGCCTTGATTAGTTTACTGCTTTGTATTCAGGGTGAATTTTAAATTCCCGACATCAAGTACCTACACTAGTTATAGACGTATTAAGCTTATGTTAACTCCGAAAATTTTAGTGCATCTTTGTATTAATTGAGAGATGCAAGAATAATTTTTTTTGCACCTTACACAATTTTTATGCCAAATAGAATGTTCTTGACCACAATGGATTTATTATAATTTAGATAACGGTACGAAATCGAAAATTTAAATTGATTTAGACGAATACTTTAGTGGCCTTTAGTAAAAATTATTCGTTTGAGCCTAGGCAATTTGTATGTGAAATACGCAGCAGCGTTTGTAATTGCAAAATCTCATTTGAAGTTTAAGCAACAGTAGAAATCTGTCTTTTCAATTACTTGAACTTTTTTTATTCAAATGTTTGGGACGGAAGTCCTGTAATGGGCCGTCGTGCGTAGTCTAATTTAATAGAATGTACATTCGGCATAAATTTGTAAGGAGCTTTTAAGGAAAACGCAAGAAGATTATATACTGCATCACTAGTTCTCATGACTGCTATAGGTCCTAATATCTGGTGAAGTTTCATGTCACTTCCCGTGTAAAGTATCCCCAGGGGAGATCTTAGCTAAATGTTTAATTACAGTGAACCTACATTCAGCTCCAGAAGGCCTTCTCGAGAAACGGAAATATGGTGAGTGAAAAAAAAATTCTTGCTTTTCAAAATTTATATTACTGGTATATTGATATCTCCTTGGGCGTACTAATATTCCTGATATAAATAGTTGAACTTACACATGTATAATATAGTTTACAGAAATACTGAGATAATTGAGAATAACTGAGACAGATCGTCATGTATAATAATCGCTTTAATTGTATACATTGCATTAGTTTGTATGTTTAATTGTAGTAGCGCACGTTGTGCGATTTCGTGTGTCGAGCGTGTTCCTCATGTTTCATAAAAGGTTAATGTAATGATTAAATTCTGATTTATTACGTGATGAAGACCTAAACGTTTATTCTTTCTCCTTCCACTTTCCTGGAGCCCTCTCATTGGCGTATGCTATGGCCGTAGTGTATTGCATATAGCAATATGCTAGACTGAGCTAGGTACACGTCTACGCGGCCCGTAGCAGCATGATGTGTGTGCGGACTGTGTCCTATATGGATGGAGAGCTAGACGCGCCGAACGCACACCAAAAAGTGAAGGAAGGTGTAAAAGAAGAAGAAGAAGAAGAGATTTTTTTGGAAAAGGAAAAGGAGGTCGACATTTTCTTGGGAGTCGGATATTGTTTTTTTCTTCTGAGTTTTTGAGTAGTTTCATGAGGTTAAAGAAAAAGTTTTCCCGCGATATAAAAAGCGTGAAAAACGTGCTACGTAGCCCAAGCAAAAGAAAGTTGGTCAAGAAAAGAAGACAGAAAACATTGGTGAATCTCGTCTCCCTGAAGCTGTTTTTCCGGATTAAGGAGCGAAGCTTAAGGAGCCCGATGAAATTGGGCCCGGACGGGATTAAAGTGCTAAAGGACTAGGAAAATTCAACACTATTCTGGCATAATACTTACAGGCCTGGATACAGTGAGCTCATTTAGCAGTAGTTAGAGGCGATATCGAAACTTGAGGAAGCGTGAGAGGATTTTAATCCATCGAAATTACATGGAAGCGAAGAGGTGCCCTCGTAAACGGCTTAAACCATTTTCGGTCAGAGGCCGGCTTATTCATCCTAATAAGTATTTTCGTCAATCTGTTGTAGCTTTTTGAAGAAATTAGTTAGGATCTTGCATGCACATGTGCACACGTACATCCTCATATCAAAATGGAGGAGAACAATCACTGGAACTCATATTTAAGCACTGAGATTGTATAATATAATTCTTTCTAGTGTAACTTTTTCGAGATAAGTATTTTCAGTCGCCAGTTAGGCAGATATATACGCTGCGTTCAAAAAGTCATTTCTTTCATCATCAGATGTAAAGAAATGTGGGATACATCATTATTGCATTGAATTTCAAGTCATTGTATCTGAACAGATGTCTAATTCACAGCTGTCCAAATTATAAGGGGCGATGTAGATTTAATTACTACTAGTATTAATGTTCATACCAGTGAGTAGAGTGATCACTGTACGCGCATTCAAGAATATTTCTTTTCATAGGAATCATCTTATATTGTTGAGCTCTATGTTCTCTCCATTTCTCGAACTAAAGTTTGAAATCTCCACCAGATAGATCGATTTTAGCACATCAGAAAACTTCATGTCAAGTCCATTCTGAGTTATTTGGCGTTCAGGCCGCTCTTGCTATCAATGAGCTTTTAAGCAAGTGTACAAGAAAAGTAGTCGCCTTTATTGGAACTCTACCATGCAAAATGGAGACTTTTGTGTTTTTTCAGATCGTCGGCAGCAAAAATTCCGCCTCTAGGGAGCTCCTTCGAGGATTTGGATCTGACGTGAGTAAAATTTTTTTAAGTATACATGTGATAACTTCTTTAATGTGATAATTAAGTTCTTCGTAAAATTACACTTTCACGCCCATTGACAGTATTAGACTGTAGCAACCTTTTGAAAATATAAGCATATTCTGTCATCCGGAAAGGATGATTGTATAAACCGATTTTACTTAGCGATATATGTTGGCCGCGATTGATGAGAGGTTTCCAAAAGGAAACCCAAGAAAGATACGGAAAACTTAAGGGTTATTATATGTTCGTTATGGTCTGTTGAATAAGAAAAGTCGGCAATAAGACTTCGCTTAGAATCACGTCGTTAATTTAAGCTTTATTTGATACTATGTCCATGAGACAAAAAGAAAAATTAGAAAAAAAACATTTTTCACATTTACTAAACAAAATGGGTCTTCAGTAGGACGTTATTTGAAGTAATTTTACGTCTCAGATAAGATTACAGGTGAAATTACATTACATTAGAACTTTATTTGCAAATTTCGGCTAGACTTTGAGTTAAACTTTATTTAAAATCTCGTGCTTAAGACTCTATTTGAAATTATATTTGTTACGGTTATTAAGGAAGAACACTCTTCAATAAAACATTGCTTAACTTGGAAGTATACGTTATGTTCTTATAAAGAAACCGGCAATGAGACTTTATTTAATCAAAACTCGGGGTATCATGTCAGACGACCAATTAGTATCGTGAACTGGAAAGAAGGAAGGTCTTCGTGTAAAGATTGAATTTTGCGGACGTTCACTGAAAATAAGCATATATTGATCACTTACTCCGGTATAGGGAAGTTATTTTAGTAAGTGTAAATAATGTTCAATATACTTTTTATTAAAGAAATTTATATAGGCCCAGTGAAGTTTCTTCGTTATTTTCCGTCACTCTCCCGGAGCCCTCTGAACATGGAGGCTGACTAGGTCCGCTACTCTTCTCTTTTCAGGTCAACTAGGGACACTGAAAACCATCTGCCCTCAGTGTAGATTGGGTGGTTGGGGCGAGCAGAGAAGCCCAAACATCTGTGCCTTCCCAATGGATGTAGGTAAGTGGTGTAAAAGTCCCTTAAGGACTGAATGTGTGCTACGACCTTTGATTTGTAGGCACACAAAATTTTGTATATGGCTGGTGGCAGCGGCAAGTTTTCGTGGAACCTCCCCACACTCTCCGCCAATAGCCGAGGCGAGCTAGCGTGCCGCCCTGCAGTCAACGATGTCCACCGAGTGATCTGTTCTGTCAGCTCATGCTGGCAGTCTGGACATACTACCATAACATGTAACTAGGACTTTTGTCTTAGGGGGCCAGGCCCTCAACTTTCGTACATAGTCTTAAATGAACACTTTGTTTGCGAAGTGGGTTTTGGATATTGACCTAAATTTTTTATATATTGCTCTGAGCACTAACAAGATAGCATGTTTATATAGTACCTAGAGCCAATGAAATTGCATAGATTGAAAAAAAAACCATACAATTTTTGAGAGTCTATAAGTTACAGAGCCTACAAGAAACATAATTTAAATTCTAAAAAACTATTTTCGCTACAGTAATTGTAATTGTAAATCTGCATACAAAAACGTCATAAAATAATTCTCACTTTACAAGTCGCAGACATCGCGTCACTACCGTTTTATACCATACTAGAAAATGAAATCATAGGGTATACTAAGTTTGATATTCCGTTTGCAACGCATAGAAATAATGATGATAGGCCAAATGGATTGGACACCCATGCAGAAAATTAAAAGTTATTTTGATTTTTGCATGTTCGTTTGTCCGTCCTCAAGATAACTCGAGAACGCGTTCACTTAGAGAGCTGAATTTTTGTACACGGGCTTTTTAAAAAAAAAACAAAACGGAAATTTAAGTTCGAAAATGGGACAAATCAGATAACTCCTTCGTGGGGTTGCCATACAAAAATTTCGCTTTTCACTATATATTTAAACACTGCCTGTAAACGCGTTACAACATATAGAACTGAAATTTTGTACACGGCGTTGTCATAGAAATAGTATAAATAATTTTAAAACTGGGCTAACCCCTTTTTAGTGCTGCCATATAAAAATTTAGGTTTTTTACGTAGGTATACTTTGAAACCTATCAGTCCTAGACTTTTTATTCTACTGAAAAGTTCTTCAGAATACAATCATTTTTACTTTCCGATGAACCGTTCTAGAAATACTATATGCGAAAAAACATTTCAACGATCAAACTTGCACACAGAGGTGACCATCGAAATTACATACGGACATTCATCTAAGATTTCATAAGAATTGGTCTTACTTAGACTAATTAAATTGATTCTACAATTTTTCTTCAGAATTTTTACGGCAAAACTATAAAAGTCAAATTCATTCACTTTCCTCTGCGGTGGTTGGCGTTGCTTTGCTTGTACTTTCGTATTAATTCAAGTAGTGTTGCTTAATTTAAATAACTTCACGTTTACTTTTATTTTGTAGGATAATACCCTCAACAGACGATAGCCATCATTCTATATTACCTACAACAGCAAGATAATCTCTGTCATGTGTCACCACTGAGCTTTTAATAATCCCACAAAGTATTACATAATTGCCACATCTTGACATTGACATAATTGAGTTTGGTTTTTGAGGATTATCTGCAAAGCGCCACTAAAAACACGTAGTAGTGATTCTGTAAACTAACAGTTACAGATTTTAGACGCAGCTATTCGTGGCGTTTATGACAAATTGCATCGTTTAAGAACAAGTTTTTTGAAGAAAAGGAAAACGGTGATAAAACATAGGTCTTTTATTTGCTTTAAGTTTTCGTGCACTATTATAAAACGTCTTTTAACTTCTTACGTCTATTTAAAAGAACTGTTAGATCAACTAGTAAATCATTGTAGTTGGTTGCTGTCTTTGGCTATGCAAAAAAAAAATTGATTTAATTTCAAAATCGTCTGTCACCATATATTTAATTGGAAATTAAAAATAATTTTCAATTACATAATTGGAAATTATTTTTGGTCGTCTGTCGACGGTATAATGATAAACTTGCTATATTAGTTAGCGATGGAGGTACAATTTTTTTCAGAAGAAGGCAAGATCAGTTAAGTTCCCATCAGAAGAAATAGTTAGTAATAAATCATGCACTCTTACTCCCATTCCTTTAAATGTGGTGAGTCAAGCTGCAAGCTCACTCTCAGTCAATTACTTCACCCGGGAAAAAATCGCTTGGGTCAGCTTCTATTTCTACAATCTCTGCACGAGAAGGCGTATCTCGTTATGAGTCCGTAATGTCCACCCTGAGATCGACATTGATGTGGATTATATTATCGATAGGCTTCCCAAATCAAACCGAAATTTATTTTTATGATAAAACGTAAATATGATTAAAAAAAAATTTTAAGAGCGACTTCTTCCGACTTTTTCCTCCCCCCGAACATTTTAGTTGTGACCCCCCTAGACTTCGGGTCTGGATACGCGCTTGCTCATCAGCATTCAATCAATTTTTGGGTATCTCTTTAGTCAACATTCCGCGATTGTGCGATAATCAATAAAATCGAGACACAACGGCGACGAGTATTTACGAAATTAGACTTGATTCATTTTATATTTTTTAATTTCAGTTTATTCGACCATTTAAATTATTGTGAAAATACTATCTGCATGCATTTCAAAACAAAAAGTAAGATACACACGTTTTAAAACAATTAGGTATTTACGTTTTTATTAAGCACTAATAAAGAGATACCTATAGCTAAGGTCTATATAAGCTTTAGTTTACGGATTTTTTCTGTAAACATATTATTGAATTTTTTAATTGCGCACTAAATATTTCTTCCTTATACAGATAATTAGCCTTATTATTGAATCCGTTGGGATCGGAATCGAAAATCGTAAAAAAGTCTTTTTTCTGGAAAATTATACAAAGTTTTGCGAAAATTTCAAAACTTCATATTAAAGGTTATCAATTAAAATGTTCGCACAAAAAGTAGTCCCCCAAGTATTCTCCTACGGAATACATCTTCACACGCCTTTGTCAAAATTCAGTAGAATCAGAGCAGTCTCAGAATAGCTTTTAAAAATTAAAAAAAAATTTTAGACCTATGATTGTACGAATTGATGAATATTTCTTAGGAATTTTATAATTTCCTGGGGTGGGCCAGTCCGCAATCTGGGGGGGGGGGGGGGCAGGTCCATCCTGGCTCCTACATAGTTACGCCAATGAGCCCCTTGATGTAGGGGTTGAAAAAGTCCGCATCTCTGCTCTCTTTTCAGCTTAGTACAGGGACACTGAAATAATTTGTTGCCCTCAGTGTCAAATGGGTGGATGGGGCAAGGCAGCCGAAAGCTCAACATCTATGACCTTCATGTAAGTATGGGTAAGAAATGTAAAGGTCCTTTCGAGACCGGATGTGTGCGACGGCACGAATTTTTTTGTATATGGCTGGTGGCAGCGGCAGGTTTTTCGTTGAACCTCCCCACACTCTCCGCCAATAGCCGAGGCGAGCTAGTGCGCCGCCCTGCATGTCAACGCTGTCTACAGAGTCACGGTATACATACTAACAAGGTATGACTATCCGGCACCATAGATTCGCCATTTTCTCTGTTAGTCGATTCGCATGACGCGTTTCTTAAAAAGTAAAAAATAGAAAGCTTAATATTTACGTAAATTTATTCAACTGGATCCATTTAAAATCTTAAAATAAGTACCATTTTACTTTCTAAACAGAAAGATAAATTGAAGGAAGATTATTAGAATTGTATTCCACATTTTAATTTGTCACTAACCCCACTTTTTACACTTCGTTATGATGCATTGCAAATTTGCCTTCTATTTGAGAAAATTACTTTACCACTAACTAATTTCACTATAGAAATAATAAAAGCTCTTAAATAATTAATTACGAGTGCGAATCACAAGTATTTCAGTCTTATTTTGCATTTTTTATCGATAAAAAAATAGACAACGATATGGAAATACACTAAATTTCATGCGAGAACTCCAACCAGGCACAATGGATGACAAAAATTTCCTGATAATGGATGAATTGTGTTTCAACAAAATATTGTCGTCAGTTCGACAGTTACGAGAGATGCTTTTCCGCCTGATAAAAAATTAGCCATAACATTGCGATTTTTAGCTACAGGCGAAAATTTTATGGAGTTGGACTATAATTCCAAGCTATCAAAATCATTTTTAACAGAAGCAATTGAGGATGTATGTAAGGCTATTCATAAAAGCATGAAGAAGGAATTTTTAAAGGTACATATAAACAACAGTAGACGTATGTGTGAAAATAATTTATATATTTATTTATTCATTTTCAAAATCATCAAAGACCTCAGAAGACTCCTCCTTGCTTGTCCTAAGATACTTTTATTTGTTAGGGACTTGCATTTTTTAATATCTGTACGTACAGAACTTTAATTCTTGGAACATTTTTTAGTGTATTGTTGCCATCTACTTGTAAGCTCTCGCTTGTAGTTGAAAGTGATGAAGAATATTCTAGCGAAGTGGAATATGTTGAGGAATCCTGCCTGAAGAATTGTGGAGATTTAATTGGTGACAAAGACAAATTTGACAACATCACTGGAGTGGAAGACGTGCTGGGCCGATGCATGCATTCGTTACTTTGCTGATGCAACGATTTCTTCTCATATGTTATTGTTTTCCTCACAACTTGCAGAATCCTTATTTTTAAAGATCATCAAATGTATCCTCCAAAGTAATTTTTTTTAACTCGGAACAGAGATATCTGCAGAATTCAGCTTCACTGTTGTAGTAAAAAAATAACTTTTTTTGTGCCCTATCCAAATTAGCCATGTTTATTTTTTATTAAGAAAAAAAAAACATATATAAAATAAATAAAAAATGTTTATGCTTTAATTCATTTCACTATTTGACAACCAGTCATGCAGATTTGCGAGTTAATTTTGAATACTTGTTCTCATCGGCAGATAAATCAAGAATGAAATCAGGCGTTTCATGAAAATTTTCGGACCCCTCTGAACAATAAATATTTTGTTGCGGTTGTATTAGTGCAGCACAACAAGTGAATACTGTTTGATTTTTGATGCAAAATTTACATCAGCAGACAACCAGAGGCCTCGAACTCCCATGTAAATTTTAGCAACGGTACCACAGCAGTTGGTCACAGCAGTTCATTGACAGGAGAACTCCAAGGCTTTTAACCGTATTGACATACGTCAAATTGACAGCGTTTAGAGCAATAGGGGGGATGTCGATTGTGTCCAAGCTCTGCCCATATATTGTCATTGCATGTGATTTAGTGGGATTCAATATTAAGAGATGTCTTCTGCCCACCTACCAACTATATGCAGATCCGAGTTTATGCGGTCGACACAATCTTCCATCAGATCTATAGGCCGACTGAAGTATAATTGAACATCAACGGCGTAAAGATGTATATTACAATACTTAATGTTTTCACGGAGGTCGTTAATATACAGACTGAAAAAAAGGGACCAAGTGTGGAGCCTTGCGGTACCCCCAAAGACAATGGAAGTAAGCTTGACAAATGGTCACGACACTTAGTTAATTGTTGATATCTCTCAGTAAGAAAGTTGAAAATTAAAAGTACGGCCGAGGATGCAAAACTGAAATGAGTGCAAAGTTTCGACAAAAGTCTAGTGTGATGCACGCTATCAAAAGCCTTGGAGAAGTTCAATAAAGTTAAGACAGTTAACCAGTTTTTATCCAGACATTTACGCATATCGGTAGTCACTTTCAAAAGAGCAGTCACACAGCTGTGAGAATGCCGAAAACCTGACTGCCAACGCGTTAAGAAATTCTTGGCGTCTAAGTTTTGCAGGACCTGCAAGTACAGTAATTTTTCGAGAGTCTTGGACAGAAAAAATAATATGCTTATTGGTCTATAATCATTTGGGATTTCGAGGGACTTTGATTTAGCTACAGATAACACATTCGCAATTTTCCATGATGCAGGAAACTCGGAGCTACTGAGACACGCGTTGAAAATGTTAAGAATGGGAGAAACAATCCACGGAAGAATAAGTTTAAGAAATTTAGGGGAAATTTTATCCGGACCGGTCGCATCCGATTTTATGGAGTTTATAGCATGGATAACTTCTTCAGCATAGCAAATTCAATCCAGAGCTTGCACATAGAATTCCCGAAGAACTAACTGAAGCTCGAAAATGGTTTGATGAGCTGCAAAATTATATAAAGGAGATGAATTCAGGAGACATATTTGAAGAAATTTTATTAATTATTTGATGTAGTCCATAGCCATGCTATAAGACTGATTTTAATTCGTTCTGAGTCATGCTAAATGAGAATATATCGCGGATGGGGTTAAATACATGGTTAATTATTAATGAACAAATTCAAAAACAAGTGAGCTTTTTTGTTGATGGCCACAGCCCACAAGTCCGATTTAATATTGGAGTTAAGCAAGTTTTTTAACGCAAATGAGATAATTTTATACGGAATTCCTCCTGGCAGCACAACACACACGCTACATCCAGCAGATGTTAATATTTTCCATTAATGATCCTTCAAACGAAACGGGAATGGTTAAGTGATGATCTTGAGATGAGACCTTTGGATCTTAGGCGCATTGAATTCGACGCGATTCGTTTTGCTCCAAATATGTATTGCCAAAATCGTTATTCAATGATCCAATCATGCATACTTATCTGACACATGCGGCACTCCCTCCAGAGTCGATAAGACGTGTCAAAGGAGTAAGCAAAATCAAGGTACTGTTATCGGCAAAACTATGGTGGGATTGAAACGAAGGGAAAATATATCAATAATGAAAATTAAGAGCAGACAGAGATAACAGAGCCCTGGGGCACACCGGCATTTATAGCGTGAGGCTCACACGTAACGCCATCTAATACAATCCATATTAGGCTACCAGATAAAAACATTTCAATCCATAATAAAAGAGGAGGGGAGGGACTAAGAACTTTAAGTTTGGCTAAAAGGGCAGGATGCCAGACACTATCAAATATCAAGGGCAATAATTTTGGACTCAGAGAGAGACTACGGTTCCAACGTACCGTAAGAAAAGTCAGCAAGTCTCCAGATGAGCGTTCAGTCCGGAAGCCGATGATAGTACACTTGATTTCGCTTACTCCCTTGATACTCTTGCGTACTCCAGACGGAATGCGGCATATATCAAACGAACGAGATTGCATGCCAAGTTCATTCAATAATTTTGACAATATCCTCGTTTGGGCTAAAGCGAATCGCGTCGAATTCAATGCATCTAAGACCCAAAGCTGTTTCATCTTTTGAAAACAAGATCACCACTAAGCATCCTTGGCATTAATATTTCCAGTAAGTAAACCTAAATAGACATCATCTTCTCTGTTGCCAAAGAAGCATCGAAATGTCTTGGATTTCTGAAAACGTGTAAGAAATATTTCACTCCGTAAAATCTAGCGATCCTCTACAAGTCTTATATCAGACCTAGAATGGAATACAATTCTCCCATCAGGGCGAACTGTGTGAATGTGGAACAATCTACCATCTTCTGTTTTTCCTCGAGCTTACAATCTGCGAAAATTCAAGAGTGTCATACAATCTCTGTCAAAATTATTAGACGCACTTAAAATTGTAACCAAGAAATGTATTCAGATCCTTTTAAGTCGCTCTATTCGATATTTGGCATGCGTTAAGTCCTCTACCTTCAGTTTCTCTTACCTATTTGGTATCACCGACAATGTTGCTATCTCGCTCAGACTCGTTTGTATATGACATTAAACAACTGCGAGTACCTGGCTCAGTCTGCACGCCGATTTTGAATCAGAAAGACTTACTTTGGCTTTTATTTTATTATTGCAGTATTTTTGTGTGTTATAATTTAGAAGTGTTTTTTTATTATTTTGAAAGGCATTTAAGTTTTGTATTAAGCTTAAATAAAATTTAATAAAATAGGTAAAAGCAGCCATCTGACCAAAAAAAAATCCACGAAGTGAAAGCCTTGATCGATGTCAAAATGTTTTGAAATTCAGAAATTTCCAGGAGATTGAATATTTCTGAGGCTTCTGTAAGAAAGATTAAAGAAAAAATTGAAAATGATGAGGATTTGAGTCCTCAAAGGAGGAACAAGTGTGGCCGCAAAACAATATTCTCAACACGGGCTGAACGACTTCTGAAGAAAATATGCGTAGAAAATCGGTTTGCTTCCACGAATGAAATTTAAAGTGAATTAAATCACAGCAATGTACTAGCCAGTCAGAGAACTGTTCGCCGAAAGCATATTCAGCTGAATATGAAAGCCTGTCGACCCGCTCGCAAACCTAAACTGACCCCTGCGATGAAAGCAAAACCTTTACTATGGGCAAGGAAGCATCAGAAAAAAGATTTAGATTTCTGAAAATCGGTAAATATGCTTTATGTTTATAGTTGTATACTTAACTAATTGCGTTTGTTCATAATTTAATTAAAATTACGTAAATATTCATAGATATTAATATTATTTTATTTGAGGTGTGCTTTAGTGATGCAAACACTTTCGAAATTCTTGCTAATAAAGCGCAATACGTCAGAAGGCGTCCAGGTGAGAGATTTCATACAGACTGCGTGATATCGACAGTGAAGCACCCTATAAAAGTGATGATTTGGTCAGCCATCTCTGCAAAGGGAACTGGACGTTTGTACATTGTAAAGGGTACAATGAAACAAGACCAATACAAGTATGTCCTCCAGACAAGATTGCTTCCTGAGTTGAGGGAGTGATTTTTGAGTGGAGAAGATATCATGCAGAATGGCGCTCCCTGCCACACGGCAGAATCAGTCAAAACTTTTCTCCCCGAAGAGAATTTACCTGTTTTGGATTGCCCAGGACATTCTCTGCACATGAATCCAATTGAGAATGTATGGGCACTCATCAAAAGAAATTTAGCAATGGAGGTCATTACCACAAAAAGCCGGATGATAGAAAGAATCATAGATGTTTCGGTCCATAGTCCGGACTTTCAATAAACTGTGCAGTCATGCATAAACAGTATGCCGATAAGAATACAGGCGTTAATTTCTGCTAAAGGACGAAGCACAAAATATTAAGCTATTAAAAAATCTGCGAGTTTTTTCCCCACTTTTCTTATTATAATTTTTTTTAAATACATGTCCTAAAAGATTTTATCGCAGTTATGAATTTTATTTGCCTATAATAGCCTGTAAAATGCAAAAATAATAATGTTAGTAGCAGTGACCGAATCAGTTATGACTTTTTACGAAAAAAGCTTACTTTACATGTTATTTCTGACCGATAATAGTTTTAAGCTAAAAAAAACTAAGCTGGAAAGGCTTATTATTTGTTTCTGGCAAAAATAAATAACCAGCTTGGCTAGAAAAAAAAGCCGGGCTCGCTTTTTATATTTTTACCGAAAAAAAGTATTAAGCCGTTTCGCTTACTTTTCTAGCTTCAAAACTATTACCGGCCAGGAATAACAAGTAAATTGAGCTTTTTTCGTAAAAATTCATAACTGATTCGGTCCCTGAAAATAAGAAGCCAGCTTGACTTTTTATATCTCCGGCTTCGAAATCTGTTACTTCCAGCTCGAAAAAATATAAAGCTGGCTTTTTATTTTTTCCAGAAAAAATAATAATCTTTTCCAGCTTAGTTTTTTATTTTAAAAAAAAGTTAAGATTTCACAGGAATCGAAACGGGTTTCACGAGACATCTTTTGGTATATTCCACTAAATCCACGATCATAATTTATCCCAGATTTTTTTGTTTTAAAATTTTAAAATACCACTTGTTTTCGGTCCCTGGTTAGTAGAGTCCTTCTATAGAAAGTTTTAATTTGACTCCATGAAGATAACATTTAAAAAAATTTCTGGGTGCGTCTAATAATTTGGCCAGGGATTGTACATCAGCACCTCTGCCATATTTTTCATGTGCCTTAATCCTTTTCCTATCCCTTTCCATTTATGCTGTGCTTTATATCATAGGGTATCCCCTGAGGTTGGCTTAAATAAACTGGCTTAGACTGGACGTAAGATGAGTTCCGAATAAACTGATATTTTCATTTAACTATTATGTACACAAGATAAATGTTTTGAGTTTTTATTTTAAACTAAAATATAAAAGGACATTTTACTATTGTAGGTAGGTACTAAAAAAGTTTAAACGCCGACATTAAGTAAATTCTACTAAAAACCCTTTTTTGTAGGTACGACGTTTCCTTAAATGGATGCGAATTGGTGCGTTCACCCAACCTACTTAACTAAATTGATGTTTTGTAGCAATATACAAAAATTGTTTTGAATTTAAGATCTTAGTTTTAATAACGGACACAGTCAACTGAAATTGTACTACATTCCCAACCACATTCCACACTTGTTATATGTACTTTTTACAGACTTCTTATTTTCACGATTGGTATGCAATTAATTTGCATAATTTGCTAACTTTTTTGCATTCTTGAAATTCAAATTTTTTTATCTCTACATGTGCCAGCTACATATCTATTTACATACCTGTGTACCTAACCTACCAACTACTTCTAATCTAACAATCACAAAAATGAGTCATCCTTTCATAATAAATTCAATGTAATAAATCTCACCTATATACAAATTTGTACGCACATAATGTAGGTAGGTATGTAGGTACATACCTATATAGAATCATGAGAACCAGTCGATGTTATGTAACAATTAAAACCAGATTTCGTTCCGGGTGCATAAACAACATCAAACCTAACCTATAAGAAGAAAAATTGTAAACAAAATAAGATTCAAGAGAGGTTTCAGCAGTTCAGAGAATGAACAGGTAGGCAATCACACAGGGGGTCTCAAAAGCGAAACCCCAATAAAAAAAAAAAACACGAAAACATAAAACGTATTCCCATTTCCCATTCCCATGCTGATTGTTGGGAAAAGGTAAATCCTAATAGGAGTGAAAAAAAAAACAAACAAATAATTGCGGCAGTTTAAAGAAGTTAAGCATGCATCAGAAGAGCTGCAGCACCGCACAAAAGATCCCACAGTTTCGACGACGAACCCTTTAGATAACGTCTGCGTAGGTACATACATACCTACATAATATATCGTTGCGTTGCGTATAGGTATCACATCATAAGAAGTCACAAAACCCGTCTAACAACTTGTTAACTCCCGACGAAGTGTTCTTATACCTAAATGATGATGATTCATCCCGGTAGAATCAGGTGTAATCCCATATTAGGAGCGCGTTATATACATACCTACTACCGCAGGAGATTCTTCTTTTCGATATTCTGCCCATTTTGCACGTGTTTCGACTTTGTAGTCATTATGTACTCGTAATTCGTAGATGTGCGCTGTAAATACCTATGCCCCTAATTTCTTAGTTATATTGGCGCGCCTTTATATAATCAACCAACACCTGAGTTTCCCTAGTAAAACATGGTAAAGTATTAGGAAAGTAACGGCTCGCTTTTAATTTATATTCTGAGTTGAGTTGGGTGTGAAGATGACAAAAATATCACAGGAAGAGTAAATATCTGGGGAGCACGTTTAATGTTTGAGTGATCTGTGGATGCCGACGATATTGTTTATTTATAGGTCTATAGAAATATCTACAGATATTTTTTATTTACTATATTTCTTCCAAGCGATTGGCTTCTATTTCCTAAGCATCTCCTTTAAAATTTCTTCTGAAACTGCAACAATTGCAACTAGGTTTGATGATGAGGTGAACAATTGCACAAGCGGTGGAACTTAATTCAGTATTACCATAGATGGCACAAGAACTAGATGTCGCATGGCATACTAGAGCAGAGTATACAGATTGTGAAATGGGTAGTGCATTATGGAATAGACCAAAACATGTTTTAGAGCAAGGCCGCCCAACTATTTTTCCACGTGGGCCATATTTTCAATTGAATACCGATTGACGGGCCAAAAACAAAAAACAACCAATCAAACTCACGACTGTAACTCTAAGCATTGTAGGTAAGTGGTAGGTAGGTTCTCTCATATGTTGGCAATCAAGATATTTTAAAGATGTATAGGAACAGTCAGAACCACGTTCACTACGGAACTATCCTATCCTAATTTTATTAACACGTGAAAGGCTGAGTATGTGAAATAATAAAACAATCACGCTGTTAAGTACATATATATTTACATAGGTATTTATTTCAAATAAAAAAAAAAAATGGGATTTCTGAACAGGCTTCTGAGCTAATAATTTTTCAATATTTGGTTTCAAATCGGGGGTCAATAACAGCATCAAATCAGAAATATGGTATGTTTTGCTGACAGTGAGTTGCGATATTTATTTTTCAGATATGTAAGCGTTGAAAAAGCTTTTTCACATACGTACGTTGAGCTAAACCTGCATATAATTTGCAAAACTAGGTCACGCATGTCTGTGTAGTTATCTTTTGATACCAATTTCCAAAATTGTTCACAGTCGTTTGACGACGGTTGAGGTTGTGACGTCACCGATTCCAAAAACCGCTGCTTAAGAGATGTGCTGTTTTGAATCTCAATTAAATCTAGTTGTAAGTTCGCTGGGTATCCAATTATTTCGTTGAAAGTAATGGAAAAGGGGTTCATAAATAGCAAAAGACTTTTTTTGTCAAGTTCGAAATTCTGAAACCTTTTCTGAAAAGATTCATACAGTGATTGTATTTGTGGCCTGTATTTTACGGTGTCAATGGATGTTGTTTCTAGCTGTCCTCTCATATTCACGAGCGTAGGAAAATGGTCGATATTGTTTCTGTCTAAATTCGTAGAAAACAGTACTAATTTCGATTTGAATCCCTTAACCAAATCAACCATTGTTGGAAACGAGCAGTCCTTACCCTGCAGCTTTAGGTTATGCATATTGAGATAATTGGTAATATCAACTAAAAATGCAAGATCACATAACCATGACTCATTCTTAACTACATACCTAGGTACCTAATCTACATATCTACCTGAATCAAAATAATTTTACTTGCCTATATAAACTCTGTAATTGATGGTACCCACGAATTGATTAAAATAATCAATAAATAGGCAACAAATGGCATGTTTAGTTTCAAGTCAACAAAAGCTGTGTCAGAACCTTGCAAGAATGTCAACGTACAAACCAACTTATTACCTACTGCTTACAAGACATGCTCAGTAGAAGCTTGTTACAATTAATTAAAGACGTGCCTACCTGCCATCTAGCTAGGTACATGTAACTGTCCATAGGTCACATCACTAACTTGCATACCTACCAAAACACGCACTAAGGCACAATTTACCTAGCATAAACTTTTCGAGTAAAGTGCCAAACACAATTCCGCCGTTCCGATTCAATTCGATTCGATTCAATTCGATCCGTTACGTACATGAGCACAATTGTTCCGTTCAAACTTACCATCCAGTTTTAAATTTCTCATTCAAATTTTTCCAGATTTTGTCTTTTCTTTTTACATCCATGTAAAATTTGTTGCCTTTGTCATAAGGCTCTTCATATTTTTTAATTTCTTCAAAAAAACTTCTTCATCCATCTTGAGTTATACACAAACATTGTACAGGTAATTTTCTAGGTTATGTTATCCGTAAAAGTTGAAATTTGCTCAACTTCTCCGTTTCGATTCGATCCGTTTCGATCCATTTCGGCGAATGTGTCCAATTACACGTACGTCTCATATAAGCAAATTTGACATTTGTACGTATCGGATCGAAACGGTGCAATTGTGTTTCCCACTTAACACAGTAAGAAGGTAGATAGCTTAGGAAATCGTAAGTCCTAGTTTCAACACGGGTATAAAATTACGAAACTATAAATTCGTATGAAGGTACTTACCTAGTTGCTTTTTGTTTTTACTAAAACTCCAATTTCAGTATTAGGTCCTTCAAAAGATTACTGCTAATATACCAGCCAACCACTCCAAATGATAGGTAACTGCACTCAAATAAAGGTAAAAAGCTTACACGAAACGAACCAAAATCAATTTTTGAATCTGTTTGTCAACGGAAAAGTTCACTCACTCACACTATTGACATGTTAGCGAAGAAGCACGAGAAGCAACGAGGAATAACTAAAGGAGATGCAATCATGTGCACGATCCGTGTACATAAGCGTAGTCAAAATGCCCTGAATTTGTGACTTTGTATATGTTTCATTCCATCATTTTTGTTCTTCCCTTTCAAATTCATAGTCTTGAAGGTTTTGGTTTGTTTGGGATTTAACGCATTGACGCAGGAAAACCTTGAAATAACCGAAGGGAGCGAAACAAATTTTACTAACAAACTTTGTACCACTGACATTTTAGGAACATGATATTTGCTCATTTTCATCTTCTTTAGTCATTACCCCGTTAAGGCGAAGAGATAGAAAGTAATTACGTATAATTACGTATAATTCTGTCTCATTCTTTCATTGCTTTTTTAAGGTTTAAATTTCACAGTAGGGACTGTCTCTTAGGCAATCCCGTTCGCTCTGCGCTCGCAGGCAATTGGTGCAACAGAACCGTGTGAGTTGGCGGGCCACTCTGTGGCCCACGGGCCTGGGGTTGGGCGGCCTTGTTTTAGAGCATGCCAAAAGCAAATGTTTTTATAATAGCAGTTTTGTATATATTCGATCAACTTCCTCAACACTTCAGACAAGAAGAAATATGAATCAATCGACGGAATGAACCACCCATCCATATAAATTTCGTATAATTTTTTCGTACTGCATGCGACATCTAATTCTTGTGCTATCTAGGGCAGGGATTCCCAAAGTGGTCGATATCGACCCCTTGTGGTCGATATCGGTTTCCCAGGTGTCGAAATGAAAACTGATTTTGGGGGTCGACGAGGTCTAAAAATCGACTCCTATTAATTAACACAAGCTCTTATTTGAAACTTTCAAGATACTGTATAAGTTGTATTACGTGTACCAACTTGTTATAAGAATGACTATAGTAGAAAGTATCATTGTTGTACTTTTAAGAAACTAAACAAGTCGATAAACGTGCACAAGTTCGTACAAGATGAAAAACTGGTCAAGTCAATAAGCGTGCTCAAGTTCCTGCTAGATAATGTGTTCAAGCGTCTTTCAGGCACATTTTGACTTGCTCTGTATTTGAAGCATATACGCGATTTAACACGAACGAAATCATGATCAAGTTCAAGTCCAAACATGCTCCAGATATTTTAGTAAATAACAAGCTTGCATTTAGGTTGAATGAAAGTTCATTTGCGTTTTGAAATTCGTTGGAGCTTGAATGATAATACACTCATCTACTACTGCGTGATTCACAGACAGAATTTAGTAGCAAAAAATCTGAGTCCTAGATTGCATCAGTCTTTACAATATGTTATAAATGCTGTCAACAAGATTCGAATCAATTCTTTGAACTCTCGGTTATTTTTTCTCAGCTTACTCGGATACTTCTGCACACTGAAGTTCGCAGGCGCAGGCTACTAAGAGGCGCCTGCTTAGCTAGATTTTCAGCTCATTTTGAATCTTTGTTGGAGTTTTTACAAGAAAAAGGTCCGAATTTGAAAAAAATCTGAACAATTGTAAAACAGATATGTATATATTACTTGACTGATATCTTTGGTATGTTGAGCAAAGTTAAATTGCAGCTGTAGGGTGCCGATCTCAACTTGATTAAAACAAAATAAATAATATCGGCCTTTATGGGTAAACTCATCCTTTATAAACAAAATTTAAGCAGAAATATTAACAGTTTCCGCATTTGTCAAAATTACCAGAAATGCTTCAAGACGATGTTATTTTATAATATGTCACTCCCTTGGACGCATTACACAAGGATTTTACTAAGAGGTTTGAGGATCTCTTAAATTTACAAATTCCTGAATGGATAATAAATCCGTCCAATATCACATCCAAGGAAGAAGCCAATGTGATAATGCAAGAAGAGTTGATTACCATCAGTACAGACGAGGAGCTTAAGCAAAAGTTCAACAAAGGCTATCAGAAGTTGGTTGCAAAGCAACATTGAAGCACAGTATGCTCCATTGTGGAATATTGCTGAAAAATACCTTATCGGTTTTCCATCATCATACCTAGTCGAAAAAGATTCAACGTGGCTACAAACATTTTAGCAAAACAAAGAAACCGTTTGAAAATCAACGAACGCGGGGATTTAAGGCTGCAACTCACCAATATTGAACCGGATTTAGCTAGATTGGTAGAAAGTCACCAGGTTTTCAAAACATAATTACCTACTTAAGTATTTTTACGTAATTTGTATTAATAATTATTAATTACACTTAATATTTACTGAATTTTATGTCTATTTATTTTGTTAAATTTTGATGAGAAAATGATGTAAAGTTTACTCACTTAACCAACCGCAAAGTTATAAATTGGTAAGTATTTTGTATCAATAGGAAGAAAAACTAGAGGTAGGAATTTTAAAGTAATTTGGCTATGGAGGTCTGGGGCATCAGTTCATTTTGGAAAAAGGGTCTCTTGCCCATAATAGTTTGGGAATCCCTGGTCTAGGGTATTACATACAACATCTTTTATTATTACCTGTACTAGTATTGCCTTGGGAAAGTTTTTGCAAGACAATCTTTAAGTAACCAGGAATTTTTGTCCATACTGTTGTCATGCTACGAAAATAAATAAATAATTAGGAAAGAAGTTAGATGAATGCAAAAATCTCCCTCCCTCCCGTCTCAAGTCCGTAATAGTGGTGGCCAAAAGTATGAAAACCAAACCAAAGTTAACTTTGTCCAAACTTCTTAAGTGTATCCCTTGTAAGTACTTTACGCAAAAATAGAAAAAGATTTTGAATTAAAAAACACATTAAATTTTGAACAGCATCGTTAATGATTGTTATGGTACAAAATATAAAGTTTTATTATAGTACGAGTATGTATGTAAAGTTAAAAAAAATCAATAAAATTTTACATTGACAAAAGTATGGAAACTCGGAAAAGAAGCAAAAATAATTATAAACAAATCTAACACCAATTCCTAGATGAATACGAAAAAAATTGTATGGACAGTTTTCAATTCTCCTAACGCTTTTCGAGGAATTTGGCTTAAAAGGATATTCCCAATTCTCCTAACGCTTTTCGAGGAATTTGGCTTAAAAGGATATTCCACCTTCAAAAGTGCAAGATTTTGCATTTTTGCTTATATCTTTGAAACTACGCAAAGTTGGATAGAGATCTAACACGCATTTTAAAGCAGACAAATAATTCTTGAATTGAGGTAGTTTTAAAGATTTTACATAAGATAGTTGTCGAGATATCAAAACTTAAATTCAGACTTTTTGCACGAAATATCACATATTTTGTACTAAAAGTCCAATAACTCGGAAATTTCACTTAAAAGTTTATTTTTTATTTTATTACCTTAAATAAGGCCTAATTTTGTCTTCTATTAACTGCTTTTTGTTTCAACCCTTTATCTTTGTCTACTCAAAAGTTACCGAACCTAACATGTTGGCTTTGTTTCTAATGCTTAATCCAAAGATTCAAAGCAAACGCAAAATGTAAAACAAAACATTTAAAATTTTGCATAATATACAATTTGTTATTAATTTTATCATATTGTTTACATATCCTAACTACATTTCTACATACAAACTAAGAAAAACAACTAACCTAACTTAATCTAATTTAGCAAGTTTTCAAAATGGCCCCCGTTTGACTGCAGACTACATTATGTCAGTTGTCAGTCAATTCCAACTGTTCTCTTATGTACTTTGGTACTTACTTCCTTTTGGTAGACAATTTCTTACATTTGTCCCCATAAGTAAAAATCATGAGGTGTAAGATCTGGTGGTCTGGGAGGACAATTAATAGGACCTAATCTACCGATCCATCTATTGGAAAAGTTGTGGTTTAACCACAGTCTAACGCGTTTTCCACGTTGACTTGGAGCACCATCATGTTGGTACCACATATTCCTCCATATTGACAACGGAATATTTTCGAGTTCATTGGAAATTGTGGTTTCCAGAAAACTTAATAATTTTCGCTATTCATCCTATCAGGGAGAATGCAAGGATCGATGAGTCTCTTCCCGATTATTCCTGCCCATACATTGACAGAAAATCTGTGCTGGGTAGAAGAGGTACTTACCTTTCGAGGGTTCTCTTCATCCCTTATATGGAGATTATGGAAATTAAGACATTCATTTTTTGTAAAGTGGCTCTCATCTGTCCAGATTATCGTTTCAAGAAATGTATAATCATCAAAGTTCCGTTCAAAATGCAGGCGCGTATCCAGACCTTCAGCCTGGGGGGGGGGGGGGGTCACACCTAAAATGTTCGAGGGGAGAAAAAAGTTGGAAGTAGTCGCTTTTAATTTTTTTTTATCATATTTAAGTTAGATATCACAAAACCCAATTTTCGGTTTGATTTGGAAAACCTGTCGATAATATTATCCACATCAATGTCGATCTCAGAGTGGACAGACATTACGGACTCATATCCAGATTTTCTTTCTCGTGCAAAGATTGTAGAAATAGTTGTGACGCAACCGATTCTGTCACGGGTGAAGCAAATGACTGAGAGTAAGAGCTTGCACCTTGAATCACATTCAAAGGAATAGGAGTAGAAATGCATGATATGTCACTGACTATATCTTTTGATGGGAACTTAGCTGATCTTGCTTTCTTCTGAAAATAGTTATCAGTCTTTTGCTTTCCACTTTCGCTACTATTTCTACCTCCATCGCTAACTGCTGTAGCAAGTTTATTCTTCTCATATAAATTAAAAGTAAACAGCACTACTTGAATTAAATACGAAAGTACAAGCAAAGCAACGGCAACCACCGCAGAGGAAAGCGAATGGTTTTTATTTTTATAGTCTTGCCGTAAAAATTGTAGAATCAATTTTAATAAATCCAACTGATCGTTTTCACCAACCAATAGTGTATAAAAATTCGAAAGAAAAATGTTTAAGTAAATTTCTAAGAACAAAATGTATGCTTGCCAACGCTTATAAATATCTTTAGCGACCCAGATCAGCCAAGGCACCTGAATCAACATAACTCTTTGGAATCATTGTCCGCCCCCAATAGTGCATGAAAAATCTAAAGAAAAATTTTCAGATCTTTCTAAGAAATCTGAATGTTTGTGCCCCTGTCCGAAGAGTGAGCCACCAGAATCAATGCATCAATTCGTTTAGACCGTTGTCGGCTCAAATTCTTAAGAACAATTTGCAAGTGTATTTCTAAGAAAAATTTAATGCTATGAACGTTAAAATTTTGAACAACTCTTGAATCAGTGTCGCTATGAAAAATCCGGGTGGCTAGACGTTGATTGCATGGAACTAGGGTTTTTCAGTGTTCCCAGATCTGAGGGATTAAACCCTTTTTTAAGTGATTTTTCCTTGAAAGTTCGGTTGAGACACAAAACTTTCAAATTAAGGGATTTTGACTGAGAAAGCAAATTTAGATTATTTTCTTTATTAATATCACATGTACAAAATATTTTCTGAGCCGAGTGACTGTTTCTATTTGATTGTGAGGGACTTGTGTACTGCCACTATGCTATACTACGTTATATTTGTTACGTAATAATAAGCCCAATGCGCTGCGATGTACGTGTGCTTAGTTTCCCGTTGGTCTATTTTGAGGAATATCTTGTATTGGAAATAAATTAGTAAAGTAGAAAGATAGTAAATAGTGGAAGAAACATTAGATATTAATATGACATATTTCTTCATTAAAGGATATGGCGAATTCTAAAATTCAACTCCTCAAAAAAAAATGTTAAAATAAGACAGTTTAAAAAAGTTGAAATCAAAAAATATGTCAAGAAATTTTCCGATTGCTGGTTGGAAAACGAAAGTAAATATAAAGCCTGGATTCAAAAGCACAATGATCGAAAAAAAGCTAAATAAAAGGTTTGCTGTTTTGAAATTTGTTTGTCATTCAAATCTTCAAATAATTTATAGGCTTGCAATAAAATTTTTATTTGTGGAACATCTGAACTAGAAAGACATTCTACCAGAAAAATGCATAAACAAAATTTTAAAATTATGAGTATCCCAAAAAGCGAAAAATATTTATTTACTTATTCTTGTTACTTTTTTATTTACCATAGATTTATTCAATGTGATAATTTCGTTCTGAAATATAAATGATTTTGTACGAAATTGATTATGTCACTTTACAAACCCATTCTTAAGGTATTTTAAAAGATTTCTTTGAAATATGGTATTAAGGGATTATAAGGAATTTTCATGTCCAAAATGAAGGATTTTCGTTGGCAAGAATCTGGGAAGATGGAAGAACCGTAAAACAAAATTTGTTAAGTCAAGGCTTAAATACAATTGCGACGGGCAACGGCAAACGACGAAAAAATGCCGCTGTCAAACGTCTAAAAGCACAGCGTCTTATGCGAATGCCCAAATTTCGACAGGCGGCGGTCAGCGGTGGACGAAGTTGCCGTCGGGATTGATCAATTTCTAATTTTGCCGTCGTCGCCACAAAATCAAATGAATGAAACTGTTGTGACATTTATTTTTGTCAAGGTTGACGCGCGTCAATTTCAAAACAATGAATTTTGATGAGAAAATTTATGAAGTGTCAAATCATAAAATAATTTATAATATACAAGACACCCAGTATTTCACACAAAATACATGGTTTGGATGAATATTTCGAGGAGTTTAAATACAAATGGTAAAATCGTGATATTTTTGGCATTTAGTTTGATTTTAATTTAGTTAATTTCTTTATTTTAAATTTTTCTTTTCCACGCTTTAGTCCTTTGCAATTCTTTCAAAATAATATAAAATATTCTCGATAAAAATCTGTTTCAAAACGCTCAAAACATAATAAAAAATGAAATCTCAGTATCTTCTTCTTTCACAATCGCAGCTTTTCGGCTACCTGTTTTGACAGTGAATTTCCCGCTGCATCCACCGTCGGAAAATCAGATAGGTAAAACAAATTTATGATCGCTTACCAATTTCTTAGAAACAATAACACTTTTTAAACTCGAAATTGTGTTCTTTTTCATATATATATGAGTAATGAGCGCAACAAAAATAAATAATCATCCTCATAACTGCGCTGCTAAGTAGTACGTGCCATTTTCTAAACAACCAAATACTAAAATATATATTCAGTCCAAAATTACTTACTATCCTGTGATAGGTATGATAGATGACTTTTCGACACTATATAAAAACGCAAGAAAATCTTAAAAAAATTGTACACGTTTAAAAGAAAAGGAAGAAAACAGCTACGAGCGAATGACTATTATACCCAATCCACTATTACTACTCACATCACCGCGAAGGTTAGGTGGCGCGCTTCGCTTGGGGGGGGGGGGTCATGACCCCTGTGACCCGCCATGTATACGCGCCTGTCACGATGCCACTTGCAAAACTCCCGCCGCTTTTCAAGATCAGGCGGAAGCAGTTCTTGAACAAGAGTAAAATGATATCGTCGTTGATTATCATCCCATTAATAACCGCCATACAGACGTTGTTGAAATACAGGTGCCAAGAGCAATCCGGCTGATACTTGTTTTAGGATTTTCTGTTACAAGTTCCATTACCCGATCTCTCATATCTTGAACAAAGGTGGTTCAGGACCGATCTCTTCGATGTCCAAAGAGAGCTCGTTCTCTTGCTCTTTGATATGCCGCAGCGTAAACTCTCCGATCATCTAATCTTCTCAAGAGAAATCTTTCATGATAAACACGTTGCGCTGCTACGGCATTTCCATCAGACAAACCATAACAGTATAAAATATCTGCATATTCCTTATTGGAAAATTAAGCTATCTTTGAATAAAAGTACCTGTAGATATTAAAAACATTAGTTAATTTTTCGCTAAAATAGAACTAAGAGTTCGAGATCCAACTCCTAAAGTAATAATAGCAAAAACATACCTGTTTGTTCTAGTAAATAAAAAATTTCAGTTGTATTGTAAACTCGCTATTTTAAAGCACTAAAACTTTTGCAGTAGTTTATTTTACCGGTAATGTATACTGAAGAATGTTAGATGAGATTTTAACGGGAGTATTTAAATAAGATTTCATCAACAGATCTGTACAAAATGTGGTACCTGTATCGGCAATTGTTTGTTATTTACACAAAAAAGGATACTTATGACATAAAGAATTGCCGATACAGGTACTCAGGTTCAACGAACTATCTGATTGTTAAGGGATGGATAAATTCAGAATATTAATGTACTTTGAGGTTCTATGTAGCAGTCTTCCTATCAAGCTTTAAATAATATGTACATGATATCTTTCAAACCATTTTCATCAACAGTCATAAAATTTTCGGTAAAGATGCGCAATGTCTTGCAATACAACTCTGTACTACCTGATTGTTCAGTAGTTAGTTCTAAGATAGCAAATAAGGATTATTATGCAATGCATTGTAAAATTGTGGCAACCTACCTACAATAGCATGTGCAACTTATCCAATAATTCATTTTTGTGAATAGTCATAAAATTTTAGATAAACATAGAAAGTAAGGGTAGCTCGTTAGGTTCAGTAACTTTTGAGTAGACAAAGATAAAGGGATGAAACAAAAAACAGTTAAAAGAAGAAAAAAAAATTATAAGAGAAATTTTCGAGTTATTGGACTTTTAGTACAAAAATGTAAAGTCTTCAAAACTACCTCAATTCAAGAATTATTTGTCTGATTTAAAATGCGGGTTAGATCTCTATCCAACGTTGCGTAGTTTCAAAGATATAAGCAAAAATGCAAAACCCTGCACTTTGAAGGTGGAATATCCTTTTAAGCCGAAAACCGTTAGGAGAATTGAAAATTTACCATACAATTTTTTCCGTTTCTCCAGCTCCCTATCACCTCCTGCAAGGGTGACATCCTTATCTGAAACACCCTCTATATTATCTAGCATGGTTCGTCGGACAGTAAAAATGAATATAACCAATTTCATAGGATTTCATATTCTGACAAACTTTTCTGTGCAATAAAAACGGCTAGGACTGATCGTTTTTACAGTATACGTAAAAGACCTAAATTTTTATATGGCAACACTAAGAAGGAGTTGGCAGAATTAGCCTATTTTCGAACGTAATTAAACTATTTATTATAAGCCCGTGTGCAAAATTTCAGCTCTCTATATAAACGCGGCCTCGAGTTATCGTGAGAATGGACAGACAAACGGACAGACGGATGGACGGACGGACATGCGAAAATCAAAATAGATCCGCTAATAATGCAGAGATGACTTAAGGACTTAAGCTATACTACGAGTACATCGATGTCAGAGAAAATATATTGAGCATTATGAAGTGTGCTGAAAAATAATTATGGAGTGTTGTTGGCAAGTGTGGAATTTCACTTAAACCAGATAACTTGGTCAACACTGTGCAACATATTAAGAAGATGGTCGACGAGGAAGAACATGGCTCAATTCCTTCTTTAAACGAAACAAATCATTGGCTGCAAGACAAGCAGAAAGTATTACTAAAGGCAGAACAGTGATTTTTGAAATGTCTCGAGAACTGGACCAATATTTAAAGCAAAACAATAACAATAATTATTTATTTACGTATACAAAGATTACAAAATCTTGTTGTGTACAAAGTGAATTGGGAAAAAAATTTATAAAACGAATAAAATTAAAAATAAGACTAAGTTAATTAGTTTAACAAAAAAAAACAAAAAAGCAAGCAAGAACAAAAATAAAATAAATTACACTAAACTAGTACAATAAGAAAAAGAAGAGAGAGTAATATTGTACAGAAATTAGATAGAAGATAGATAAAGATAGACTAAAAACTGAAAAACACTCAAACTACCAATGATTTTTAACAAATATTTGATGATGCAAAAGTTCTGCCGACAGTCATGCATTGAAATTCTCATGATAAAATATTCCACTTGCGAATGCTTTGGAAAAAGTAAGAACGCTGTCCATACCGCGACCTACAACGAGGGATCAAGAGTTTCTTATGTCTAGTCGATTGCAAGAAAGGACATTGACAGATATGGACCAATTCCTGTCCGGAAGTGGGAGTACCTCCAAGACGTTTTTTGTATTAATGTTATAAATAAAAAAAATAACATAAAAAAATATCAGTCCGAGAAGAAATAAATTAACGTATTTTTTTTAAGAGTTTTTCTATGAGACTCGCGTCATTTGTGATCCGTTTATACTGTGCCAATTTTTGTATTTATCGTATCTGCTTTATTTGGGCTCTCGTATCTTCATTCAAGCTGCTCCCAAACCTAGAAAGGTTGGGTGCGGAATTTAATTGCGGCGCGGCAGACGAAGCCCGAATTTCGATTTTTTCCCTCAGAGGAGGGGGAGTTGACTCTTGACTCCTCGGACAGAATTTGATGCGCTTCGGTTTATAGATTAGTGTTGGCCTGAGGAACAAAATGCACTAAGTGTTCATTCTGGACAGCACTTGGTCCATCTCCCATACAAAAATTGTCAATGTCCTTTAGCTTCTCGAAAAGATACGATGGCTTCCGATTGTATATCAGTTTATGCAGAACTTTTAATCTCCGTTGGGTTAAGTTGTCTTCTAAAGGGCAACCAGGTAAGGTCGGTATATAAGGCGATATGTGACTTGTCCGAGGTAGCCTGAATATGTAGCGTAATGAATCATTGTATGCAACCAAGAGTCTTCTACGACACACTGAGTCCAGAGATGAGAATATTATGCAACCATAGGTAAAATGAGGCATTATCAGGGCTTTAATCAGTTTTTTTTTAGCATATGAAGCGAAAGTAAGCTAGAAGTCAGCCACAGCTGTCGTAGACACTCATATATTTTTCCAATTGTAGCACTGATATGCTGGCAATAGGAGAACTTCGAATTAAGCTCAAAACCAAGGCTCTTTGCAGAATCCACATAGGGAAGTGTGGTGTTATTTATAATTACTTGTGGTAAATTATCAGTTTCAATGTCTTTCTATAGATCACCAGACAATTTGATTTGACAGGATTTAGCTCTGAGCTATTTTGTACAGATCAGTCATACACACGCTGGAGATCTTCATTTCGTCAGCATACGCAATCCTTTGTAAGCCAATCCTGTTGGCATACAGATGTATACAGCGTCATGGTTTACGCCGATCAGGTCATTTATATAAAGACTGAACAAGAGTGGACCAAGTATTAAACCCTGCAGGACACCACTATGTAAATTCGCCGAGGCCGAGAGGAAGCTCTTTACTTTTACAAGTTGGCTACGTCCGCTGAAATCGAGCAATACGAGAATTGTAAGATGGTCATTATCTAGAGCTTCGTGAACATCCGACGAAATTTTAAGCATAACAGTTTCACAGCTATGATTTGGACGAAATGCAGACTGTCAGGTAGTCAGGTAGCCGTTTTTATTTATGTAGTCGATGGTCTGCATATACCTAATACCCTCCAATACGTTAGCAAAGAAGCAAAGAAGACTAATTGGGCGATAGACACTTGGAGGACTTTTTCGGGATAGGTATTGTAAGCGCTTGGTTGCACTTGGTTGGAAACTTGGATGTCGTTAAACAGTAGTTATATATATGGGTTAAAACTTGGATTATTTCCCGTGCAATTGTTCTAATGAAACGAGGAGGCAGCTCATCTGGCCCTGTTGCAACAGATGTAATTGCACGCATAGCCAGCAATACCTCCCTTTCGTCAATATTCCGCAAGACAAAGCCATCAACTCTAAAGTTGTCCGTAGCAGCGCTGCAATGAGATACCAGAGACGCTGACATGGAATTCGTGACAAAAAAATCATTAAGAATATTGGGATCTCCGCTTTCCTGAGTGAAATATACAAGAAAACAGTATAAATTCAGATGCATTGTCATCAAACACTACGCAGTCAGCTGACATCAGTTACAAAAAATCGTTCGAGAATGGCAGTCAGGAATGTTGGCCAACTCATAATAAAAAAAAAAAACTTTCTGTCCTGCAATAATCTTACGAAATCTAAAAATTTGGAAACACAATAAAAAATACTTCAGGAAATGTGGACTATAACCTTATGATCCGAAAACAGTTGTTTTCAGTGAATGTGTGAAAAATGTGCTTGAAAATTTTGCAGCTACTCGAAATGCTGATGTATCAACTACAATGCAAGAAACAATCCCAGTACAGAAGTTTCACACTGCTATTGAGGTTCTTGAGTAATGGATCATAAATAAGTCAAAAATGAGAAATATTCACGATAATAAAGTTTTGGACATCATCAAGGTAGCCGGCGCAGAAGCTTCAACAGAAGCGTTACCAGAACTAGATCTTACATTCAACGATCTGACGGGAGGTACATATGATTTGGTAACAGTGCTGATTAGCTATTGATTCTAATTAAAAACGTTGAAACTATTTCTGCAGAGCTTAGTCCTTCCTGTGTGTCGTCAACAACTGGTCTGTTTCGTCCCAGAAATCCCTATGCGTGAACCTAAATGTTCTTCGTGGCACTTGAGATTATTTGTGACAATTGGTAGCAATTTGTAATTTCTTATTTCTCTCTGAATCCACTGACTTTCGGTAATCTCAAGTCAGAGCTGGGAAACACTTAAATAAAAAAGGACTTACGTATGTACGACTTAAAGTACATTTTTGTTACTTAAGACTTATTACTTAATACTTTTGAAATGCTGTACTTAGTACTTGAACATAAGTAGTTGCTTCTATTTACTTGTACTTAAGACTTAGTTTTGTACTTAAGTACCAAGATTTTTACATAAGTATTACTGAGTCTATAAGTACCTACATATACATAAAAGAATATCTAACTCTCCGTAGAGAAGCAAACACAATCTCTTGCGCAGCTCCTTTTTTGATGAATTTTAAATCACACAGCTGGAGCAGACGTTCCATCGTGCGTGTTACTGGTGTCAAAGTGATAAATAGCGTCATCAGTCTGTAGTGCAGTGCAGTGAAATTTTTAAAATATAATATAATAACTAAAATCCGCCGCGCCGTTTTATTATTACACCATAAAATAAAACAATACCAGCCAAGTCCAGGACTTTTCTATGCCCTGCCGGCATTCCACAAGCCAGCAGCACAGTTCGGTGGTGTTTATCAAATCTCCCATGTACATCAGTGATCAGTGCAAGGTCATTAGCCCTTGTCACTGATCAGCAATACGGGTGTCCCCAGCTGTAGTCATTGAACTGCACGGTCTGAGGTACTGAAAGCAGCAAATAGGCATAACACTATTGCTGTTTTTTTTTACCTCGCTGTGTCGTTGACTGCAGCTGGGTGCCCCTAAATAAATATTTGTGTTGTTTTGTGTCGCTCTTTCTTCTGCTTTTTTTTTGTTTTGCTTTGGAATATGCAGAATTTTATTTTAGAATTTTGCAACATTCGCGGATTGGGGGCAAATCGTTTTTCGGTGTACTGCCACCTTCAATCAAAAAATCCGGCAATTCTTGCACTAAGTGAAACCCCTGGTTATAGCTTAGTGCCTCTTTTTTCTCCACATAGGGGGATCGCAATATATATTCGGAATGACTTGCTGACTTTTCTTACGGAACGTTGGAATCGTAGTCTTCACAATTTTGGTGAGTCCAAAATCGTTGCTCTAGATATTTCAAAGGCCTTTGGTAGAGTCTGGCATCCAGTCCTTTTAGCCAAACTCAAAGCACTTGGTCTTTCCCCTCCTCTTCTATTATGGATTGAAAGTTTTTTATCTAGTCGCCAAATACGTGTTGTATTAGATGGCGTTATATCTGAACCTCATCCTATTAATGCCGGTGTCCCCCAGGGCTCTGTTATTTCTCCGACTCTATTTCTAATCTTCATTAATGATCTGCTTTCCCTTACTTTCAATCCTATCCATAGCTTTGCTGATGACAGTACCCTTGATTTCGCATACTCCTTTGACACCCTTGCGGATTCCAGAGGGAACGCCACATGTGTTAAACGAGACTGCATGATTAGATCATTGAATAACGAGCTGTCTCATCTCATTAAAACAAGACCATCACTTAACCACTCCCGTTTCGTTTGATGGTGCATTAATTTCTGATACACCGTCACTAAGCATTCTTGGCATTAATATTTCCAGTAAGTTAAGCTGGACAGATCACATCTTCTCGGTTGCCAAAGAAGCATCAAAATGTCTTGGTTTTTTGAAAAGGTGTAAGAAATATTTCAGCCCATCAAATATAGCGCTCCTCTACAAGTCCTACATCAGACCTAGAATGGAATACAATTCCCATATCTGGGCCGGGGCTGGTCGCACAGCCTTAGCTTCATTGGATATTGTCCAAAAGAGAGCCTGCAAGCTCATTGGCGATGTGGCAATTACTCGTCATATCGACTCGCTCGAGCACCGTCGCAATGTTGGATGCCTTTCGCTCCTTTATCGCTATATACATGGTCAATGTTCTGATGAAATATCTAGTCTGATCCCTTGTAGAATAGTTCCTGCACGCAATACTCGCGCTGCATCCCGCGCTCATCCTTTTACCCTTCAAATTACCTTCGGCCGTACACTAAAATTCCGTGATGCTTTCTTATCCCGAACTGTGCGAATGTGGAACAGTCTACCATCTTCTGTCTTTCCTCCGGCATACAACCTGCGAAAGTTTAAGGGCGACATACATCGGCACCTCCGCCGCTCTCCTCATATCCCTTAATCCTTTCCCTATCTCCTTCCACGCTGTGCTTTGCATCATAGGGTATCCCCTGAGCTTGACTTAATAATATAAAAAAAAAAAACACAAATAACTGTTAAAACATGTGAAACATCCGGGCGTCAAAGCAGAACCCTCGACAAACTAATAACATGCAAACAAGACTGCGCAAGTAGCACAAAAATCAGTAACGCCTCGCTCGAATATAAAATCGACGATGCCTCAACCTGATGATGAAAGACCATGAGTGAAACCGGCCGAAACTATTGCGTACAAGCAAAACTTATGACTTAGTTATAGAAATGAACTAGACAAAATCAGATGTTAACTTTTGCCTCCACTCGCAACGAATTTTGTTCAAACTTTAATTCATTCCTATAGCAATGTCATCAGGTTTGCTTGTACACAATACTTTCGTCCGATTTCATTCATGGCAGATTTCAGTCTCAACTTAAGCTCCGACTGGCGCAACACACGCTCATGCAAATCATAGGACTGGACCATGCATGGTCCAGTCGTATGATTTGCTTGAGCGTGTGTAGTGGCCTTTAGACATTTACTGGAAATTTTTTCCTTAGAATTTTTATGCATTTGGTGGTGACAACGGTCAACGGGTACTTGGGCCCCTATTTCCAGAAAATGTTTCGGCAGCATTTTTATTCACTTTGGTGGCCAACTGGGAATAATTAATAAAATGTTTAATGTTTTCTAATGAATTCGGATGAAGTAAGAAAATGAAAGTTTTACTCTACGTGCACCGCCGGTGGCAATTAATAAATAAATACCTTTTGAAAACTATAATATATGTACATAGTAAGCACTGATTACTTTATAGTTTTCAAAAGGTATTTATTTATTAATACTAACTAAACTCTATAAGCTTCATTATATGCCAAAGTACAAAGATTCTAAAAAAGTACCTACTTTAAAAAGGACTTTAAAAAGTATACTCAGTACTTTTTATAGTCTTAGTACTTAGTTGCAAATACTTTTCATACATGAGGTACTTGTACTTACGCTGCAGTAGTCAGGCCTTCGGTACTTGTACAGCTCTGTCTCAAGTTTAGAAATTTGGCATCGTGGGTCGTCAATTGATAAATGCTGAGAAGAATTAAAGAACAAAAACAAAAAAAAAGTTAGAATATAAATCAAAATATTTATTAATTTTAAAAACACAGATCGTTTTGAAAATGTTTTTTTTTTAGATTTCTTCATCCCCTAATATGAGGTTACTATGTGCAATATTTTTTTTATAATAAAGCTACTTGGGCGTCACGGAAGTAAGAAATGTGCCCGAAATACACCTTGAAGGTCATATTTCTACTACACCTACATAACAAAACATGAATGTTTACGGTATTGTTGAGGAAAAGTAACTTACATGTGGCAAGAAGTCCTACTCACTTACAAAAATCGCCCACACCTAAATATATTATCCTATTTCTTCTATACCCATATTTGAGAAAGATGTCAAGGAAAATTTACGTAATTCCAAAGAATCGATATCTACACCACAACAGCAAAATTCCTAAGAACTCTGAATGTTATTCTTTTACGAGTTATTTTTTTTTGTAGAACATGATTTCTTAAATGGTCCATTCCACCACTCACTCTCCAAAGCTCTTGATTTACCCTTGTTTTGATTCCGAACCAAAGCATGCAGCTATCGAGGATGTGTTTTTCCTGGAATTTTCATCAGCAGTGAGAAAGTCATAGGGATAAGAAGGATGAGATATATATCTGCGTTGTTTTTTGAGGAAAGCTATTATCTCTTCTCTATGCAGGAGGAGCAAAAGCAAAGTAAACATTCATTTCACCAATTGAGATGAGAGACAAAGTATACTCAAAGCTTTAGAATAAAAAGACTCACCACCACGAGACAGTTAACTGGTAAACGTTTCAATTCTATATAGAAAGCTAAATGCGCTATATTTATGTATTTAGCTAGCAGTGTCATGCGATAACATTTAGTGACGTCAATTCCCCTACGAAGTAAATAGGATTTTATATATAAACTTTGCCTCCCCTAGGTCTGGTTCATCGATTTTCTACCCCATTCTTCTGACAACATTGCCGCCACAGCGGTTCTGTTGCCTTTTCAAAAGGAATCAAATATTATTTCTTGGTTGCCGCAGGAGGAAGTTCACCTTTATTTAATTTTTACCTATGAGGTTGAGGAGAGCCGATACAATTATATCAATCACCTTATAGGTGGCGCCGTTTCGTCGAAGGCGGCAGGAAGACTAGTAATCATCGATCACTTTTGAAGCCTTTTTTTATCCGGTACCTACCTATCAGGAATTGTTTTCCGCGGACGTCTGATGGAATTGGAGTCTTTGACAATGGGACCTGGCATTCGCAGAATAGATGTTCTGTAGAGTCTGTACCTCTTCGTTACAGAATTGGCAGTTATCGTCTATGGTTTTGACAATTTTCTTAAGTATCTACTTAACTGGGCAATGGCCAGTGAATAAGCCTGATTTGGTGCTTACCACAGTTGAGGATTTTTTTTAAAGTCTTTGTATAGGAAGTTAATGCCTTAGTTCACGTAGATTCGTCCATTGTAGCTAACGAGCCTTTTCGGTTTGGACATTGTCAGGTAACAGAATGGTATCTCAGTTAGTAAACGCGATAACTACCATCATAAGGATGGTTGGTTCGTATCTTACCTAGTTCCCTTTCGGCGTTTACAGGTTTTTCAACTTAGCAGGTTAACTTAATGGGTAGCCTTAGCCTACTTGCTTGGGATCATTTGCCCCCTTACGACGAAAAAAGGCAGCAGAGCAAAAGTTGTGGGGTCTATTAAATGAAAATTTTGCACCTTTTCTAGCCACGTAGTCAACAGTCTCATTACTTTCATGCCGCTGGAATTCTTGTATCCTACTAAGGGTTACTTTTTTTTGCCTTTGATAGTAGATCTAGAACATCCCTACAATCCCGTACTAGATTTGAAATCAAGTTGGTTGTTGTCGTTTATATAGTGCCAACAGGTTGTGTGTTGTAGGTTGTTTCTGATACACGTTTCAATTTCTGCTTGGTTGGGTAGGATTCCAGGGTCCCATAGACACCTACACCCACCATGCCTTCTTTTAAGATCCATCTGGGTGAACCAGGCGTGTGATCTATGTCGGAATCGCGGTCCAATGTTCTTCTAACTGGCAATTCGCGAGAAGACGACTAGCCGAAATTGTATCGTGCTTGAGTTTGTGTGCATCTTATAAAGGGACAGCTCTATACGAATCTTCAAGTTTATTCCATCCTGAGCCTTTACTTTCTCCTCCAGAAGATGGCTCTTTCATTCAACAAGCTTGTAACAATGCAGACCAATGTATCTACATTTGCATAAGCCCATACATGAGCATAATTCGAACCGTTACTCCGGATTATACCATCTATCAGTATGTTTACATGAATACTTGAAGTATACTTCAAGTAGGGATCAATTATCAAAATATCAGGTAAACGCGCATTGATTTCAAGGATACTTGAGTCAAGTAAATCACAAAATTTTGTTCGATTTACTTGAAAAAATTAATGTAAACGCAACTTCAGTACTTGAAAATTTTTCATTTGTGCGAGATATGAAAACGGCAAAGAGGAACAAGAAGAAGATTATTGTTGATAACTCAGGCTGTGATTTTTTGCAATTTCTGCCATTATGTATTGAACTTAATGCAGAGTTGTCAATGGTAAAATGTCACTTCAAGTAAATTTCAAGTCAAGTAATTGGAACTAATTCAACCAAAAACCCTGCTTGAGTTTCAAGTGGATTTCAAGTCAAGTACTCAAGTATTCATGTAAACTTACTGCATGACAGTCAACAAAAAACAAACACGGCCATACGACGTGCATTGTCAAATTCAATCAACCCCTGTATTTGAAAGCACGAGCAATTGTTGCAGCATCGGATGGCGATACACAGCTTTCGATAATAATCGTGAGGCTTGGACATTTTCATTTGCTGATGTCCTTTCTTGCATCAATCGGATACCGTAGAGAAACCTCGATTTCGATCATTACATGAAATTAAATATCAATACAAAATTTATATTGGAGTTTTAATGCCAGATTATGGGAAAACTTTTGGTGTTATCAAGAAAGTTTATTCCACCTTTTTTGTAGACTTCCCGCTCTTTCTTTTTCATATACATACCTTATAGCCGTAAGACCAACAGGAAAAAAAATATTTGCAAAAAACCGATAAGACGTCATTTTTTTTAACCGTTTTTGGGCTGTCAAAAGTTAAGCGGACAACCGAATCCCGGGGACTTTTCACACCTTATTTGAAGAGCTGAAAGGCGAGTGTATACCAATTTTCAGCTTGGTTGGAATTTTTCTGAAGCAAAATCCTAAAATTCCTAGACTAATAGTACAATCGACATTTTGATTGTTAGTTGATTCAAATAAAGGTCAATAAATCCATATTAATATAGTTAGTAAACTAACAACTTTTAAAAGATGTGTATTTTATTCAATTTAATTTTAATATTTAACTATTATTATTTATGATTTAAAAAAAAAACTGTTTTGTTAATTGGCGCATTCCCAACCAATTATTTTCAAGTTACATTCTTATCAATTTTCTCTGAAAAAATTCCAGGTAATTTAGATCTTGTTGATGTTCAATTATAAAAAATGTATGCCATTTAATTTATTTAATTAATGCATTATTTATGTACATGGTTTTGCGTATATATCTTCATTGCACAAAGCTAGTTACATAAAATTCTATTAATGGCCCGTTATCTTCCTTCTTACGCGATTTAAATTCCAATTTGGAGAAATGTCCTGTTTTGTCTACACTTCTCGAAGATGGGAAAACTAGTTTTTTACACCTCAGCTCAGAGCTTATTTTGTAAACTTCTGTAGAAACACGTATCGTCATGTGTTGGGCATTAATTAATTAACATTTTAATTTATTTGTTAATTAACTGAAAAGTTAATTATAATTAAGTCAATTAGAATTGAATAAAATTAAATAAAAAGTCAATTAGTAATTATAATTGGTAATATAATTGTTAAATATCAATTATTAATTTTCATATATACATATATAGACAGATTAATATTGTTGCATTTCGAATTCTATTTAAAGTGTGAAAGATAACAACTAGTATACAGAAAACATTGCGAACTCATGGCGAATCGGAAAAACATTACAAAGCGGATCATAAATTTCGCTAGTGAATTTAAATGAGATATGAAAGCGAAACCGCGACTCATATCTACGTAGGTATGAATATAATTTTTTAACCTATGCCCAGCGTTGCCAATTGAGCCGAAAATCGGTTAATTTTGCCGATGGCTCAGTGGCTAATTGGTCGATTTTCAACTTCATAGCCGAAAAAATTATACCTTAGTCGACAGCGGATTTTGATCTTTCTTCAGCCGATTTTGGGATTGACGCAAAATTCACTTGGCTTGAAGTAGTTCTTTGGCGATCGGATGTATTTTGACCGACTTTGTTGGATGAAAAAGTGGATTTTTCCGCAGAGATTGTGCGAAATTGGTGCGTCGTGGAAAATGACTTTCTATGAGAAATTGTTGACAACAGAGCGCTAATGTCCCTGAAAGAAAGGACAGAAAAAATGTATGCGAAATGAAGTAACTGGGAAGAAGACTCCCTCGATAGTTCTCTCGGCAAGACCACTTTTTCCGCTCGCGAATGTGCGCAATTGGTGTGTCGTACAATTTGACTTTCTATAGAAAATTGTTCACAACAGCGCACTAATGCCCCTGAAAGAAAGAATGGAAAAATATATGCGAAATGTAGTAACGGGGGTGCATGTGACCCGATAGCATGAAAATGGGTTTTCCGAGACAAAAATGGCCGAGAAAGTTTTTTGAATCACGAAAAGAGTACACCACTCGATAGTACTCTCGGTGAGACCTTTTTTGCTGGTTTTGCATTATTTTGTATAGAATGGGTTTTGGAATTTGCCGATTATTAGCCGATTTTTAAAACCTGTTTAGCCGATTTTAGAAAGAAGTTATTGGCAACACTGGCTTGCAGGTACCTACTAATCTAATCCAGTCTCCTATAAATGTAGCCTCTCATTTTACCCTTAATGTTAATTAAATGTAATTTTAATTGCTCACCTTTTGCAATTCACTGAAAAACAAATACGACAAATTTCTGATCTGTTAACACTGAAATCGAACAATAAAACCGAAAATCTGTAAATCTGAAAAACTGTAAATTCTCAGAAGTTCGGGCACAAAACAGCGCACATGCATGTGTTTATATAAGATGAATAAAAGCGAACAGAATTTATATTCACTTTCGTTTCGCTTTTATATCGCTTCGATAGCCTAAATAATTTTTAGCTCTGTCACATTTACTCTCATGTTTCGCATTGTGTAGCTCTATTGTCGCAAGTTTCGCTGTTGCGGACATTCGCCAAATTATTTACTGGGTACGGTCGAAAAACGGTATAAGCTGGAAACAGATCAAAAGTTCAAAGACACATCACTCGCAAATATCAAATGGAACAAAATTTATCATATAAAAGATATGGGTCGAACAGATAAAGGACTAGCTAATATTCGCAAAGAAGAAAATTTGCTCAAGGTACAACTTTTGCGATTCGCGAAATTCAAACGAGATGTTAAATTATTTATTTTGTTTTGATTTGTAAATAATGGAAGTGTAAAGCTGTCAAATCATCCGCATTTTAGTTAGTAACAAGTAGAAATGCTAGAATTGGTGTAAGACGAATTCTTACTATACCCCTAGATTAAAGTCCGTGTTCAATTTCGTATGGTCACCACCTCTTTGTGTAAGTTCAACTTCAACAATCAAGTGGTTTCTCGCACATATTTCTAGATCGGTACGTCGGGCAGTAAAACTAATTATAACCAATTTCATAGAAATTCATATTCCGAAGAACTTTTTAGTACAATAAAAACGTTTACATAGGACTGATCCTTTACACAAACTAAATTTTTATATGGGAACACCAAGAAAGGGTTACCCGATTTATTCCTTTTTTGAAATTATATTTACTATTTTTATGAAAATGCCGTTTAGAAATTTTCAGCTCTCTACGTTACGCGCTTTCAGGTAGTGTCCAAATATATAATGAAACACGATTTTTTTTTATATGGCAACTCCACGAAGAAGTTACCTGATTTTTCCAATTTTCAAACTTAAATTTACGTTTTTAAGGCTCGTGTATAAAATTTCAGTAAAAGCATTCTCGAGCTTTTAGTATTATGCGTGGGTGTCCAATCCATTTTGCTCTACCAGCATTATTTCTATGCCTTTTAAACGGAATTACAAATTTATTTCATCATCTAGCGTATAAAAATAGGGAAATATTTTGTTAAAATTAATGAAGTCATCATAAATTGTAACTTTCCAAAATGCAGGAAAGAAGTGCTACATACACTATGCCTATTTAAAATAGAAGTCACAGGACAGATGAAATACACACCTTGTACGTATAACGTATTACTAAGCCAAGCTCAGGAGTTACCTTTTAATGCAAAGTACAGCACTGTAAGAAGGACATAGGGAAAGGAATTAAGGAAAGTGAGGAGATTGGTGGAGATGCCGATGTACCTCATCCTTAAACTTTCGCCAGAGGAAAGACAGAAGATGGTAGACTGTTCCACATTCGCACAGTTCGGAGTAAAAAATCTTTACGGAATTTTACTGTACGGCCGAAAGTGCTCGAGTGAGTCGATATGACAAGTTATTGCCAAATCGCCAATGAGCTTGAAGGCTCTCTTTTAGACAATATCCAATGAAGTTAAAGGCGTGTGATCAGCCCCGGCCTGGATGTTCATTTTTCCCCAAGCGAGGATATTATCATGGTCACTATTAAATGATCAAGTCATGCAAGAGAGATGTGGTAATCCCTCTGGAATCCACAAAAGTATCAAAGGATAGCCAAAATCAAGGGTACCTATAGTGAACAGCATATGGATGGAATTGAAAGTAAGGGAAAGCAAATCATTAATGAAAAGTAAGAAGAGAGATGGAGATGCCTTGACTACACCGACATTTATATCGTGAGGTTTTGATGAAACGCCACCTTGTATAGGAGAAATCAAATACTTTAAGTTTGGCTAAAAGGTTGGATGCGAAACTCTATCAGACTTGAAATTTCTAGGGCAATGATTTTGAACTCACCAAAATTGTGAAGACTACGGCACAGACTATGACTACGGTTCCAACGTTCCGTAAGAAAATTCAACAGATGGGGGTCCAGTTCGGAAGCGATCATCGTTCATGAGTTGATTTATTTCTAGATAGGTACTTCATCATTTTGAAGTTATTGATAGATTCAAAAACCTTTGAAAGAATCGAAGTGATTACAATTGGTCGATAATTTGAGGGATCCCTACAATTTCCTTTCTTGGGAATAGGTTGAATGTGAGCCACAGTTTCCAAATAGTTCGACATTTTCATGTCGACAAGTAGAATAGATTACGCGGAAGCTTAGCGAAGGATGTGTCACAGCTTTTAATCAACATGAGTGAGAAACTATCAGGACCTGCGGCTTTGGAGACGTTTATCTCCTTAAGGATATTAACTACATCTCTCGTACGGATGTGTATTGGCTCTTGCACACATCCACACGGGAGATGCAAAACAGGTGCTTGTGAAGTGGATGAAAGACACAGGGGCGGATCTAGCGTTGAAATTAGAGGCGGGGGAGGGGGCACCTTACTGAATTTAGCACACACAAAAAAAATAAATAAAAATAAACAAATGGGCAACACTTGTCAAGCGCCGTAAGTCGCTTAGTTTAGTCACCTGTAGGGTGCACACTGCAGGAATTATTCAAACCAAACTTTTTTCAATTTTACATACTGCACTGGTATATATAATATGGACTGCTCGATATGCTATTTCATGAGGGTACAATTTTGTGTATCGTAGACAATTCTACCGTCTCGGTGCCAACATTGAAAAAACTATTGGTGAGAAGTTGAAGAGTGATTTTAATATAACCTTTCGAATTTCTGAATGAATGAATATATTGCCTTTGGTAAAACACTTTTTATCACTAATTAACCCAAATAATTAATTTAAAGACATTTATTTCGACGAATCCACTTATTTATTTGTTGTTTACTGTACCCTCTCAGTTGGTACTTGGTGCTTAGACCGAAAGAGAACTGTGTATAGAACTGAGCCCACTTTCTGCAGTGTATTTCTATGGTCGTCCATTTTATACATGTCAGTGGTTTTACATAAGAACGCTGTAAATATTTTAGAATGTTAGGAGTTAGAAATAAGTTAGGGCTCTGATGTGGTAGTGAGGGATTCTGTTTCGTGGCTTGGGAAGTGTATCTCGAGGGTTTTGAATCACCCAAAGTTGGGGTCCCAAACTCAAATTCTGAGAAAAACCTATACACATACATCACAGGCATACAATAATATTCATTGAAATAAATATTTATTTTTTTAAGTTTTGGAATAAAAATATTTTGTATAATTTTTTGAAGTGAATTATATAAATAAAAAAAATATTAATAAAAAATATATTTTTTCAAATAACTCAATTAATTAAATATTTTTTACTTTAATATTTTAGGGGGGTTGTTCATTACCCCGAACACCCCCGTGAATCCGTCAGTGGGAAGACGAAAATTTTAAGCGAATGCTTTTATTGCTTGGTTGAACTTAGCGTTAAACTAGGAGCGATTTTGCTGCTGTTGATATCCGCCACTGGTAAGCCGTCTACGCTTTCTAACGAATGTCTAACCATCACTCCGCCCCCTTCATGTTGTTAATTATAGGACATGAACGTCAAAAAACTTAAAAAAATCAGTTTTTTTTTTAATTTTAACGATTTTTCCGCCAAAATTCCTGTTAATCGTTACATTTTCTTGCAACATTTGTAAATCTCAGAATGCTACCTTTCATTTGATCCCACGCATGTACCTACCTGCATCCAACTGTTTTTTATGATGCATAATAGTTATCATTATTTGTTTTACTGTCGATAGAAATTGCACCTAATTTTATGCAATTCCACGCAAAATTGACAAATGTAACAAATGTACTGAAATTTCACTGTAAATATTGATTATCTATGTATAGATGTGCCCAGAATCATTTACGTCTTAGAAAAAGATGTCGGTACTTGTCTGTCGTTTGATGACAAGTTAAGAAGCTGTAGAGAAAAATTGGAAAATTTCTGGTGTTTTTTAGAATGAAACAAGTAATTTCATATACTTTCGTCTTTTGCATGAATGAGGGAAAAGAACGTGGCTATGCATTATTGTAGTGCAACTGAGACAACGAGTTAAAAACAAAAAACGAGAGCATATAGGATTACCCGAACGACAAAATCTTATTGAATCCCTCAAAATCCTATCAAACTATTCATAATAATGTACTTCGGGCCACACTACCTCCCGTTTTTAAGAAAAAGATAAATTTCGCATTAGCACAGATACTGAAAGGAGATGTAAAATTCCTCTCGAATGAAATTCTCATTTTTCCGAAAATAACAGTTGGATCTATAGCAAACATTTAAATTTCTCAACTTACCCTTGGTGGTGGAGAAGCAAATGAAGTACTCGGCTCATTCCCGCCAATTCCGTCTTCTTCTGGAACTTCATCAACGTCATCAGGATCTATAAAAAGCTGTAAGAAATATATGTATTTATCAGTTATATCTAATTGAATAAAAAAAATAAATAAAAAAAAGAACTGGTTTTATAAAGAAAATACGTAAACATACCGAGTCTATACTTGTTGTAGATTCCTTTGTAGTACAATGAATCTTCAGAAAATCCATCTGGTCAAAACACCACAATTTTGGTACATGTATATCCTCGATTCCTGCTGCACTCTTTTTAGATGCAGCCATTAACCTCATCTCTTTCGCATACTGTCCACGCAATATTTGTATTTTATTACGTATGTGGTGCACCGGAATTGCGCTATTGCTTTTTTGCAGCTCACTGCAAATTATTTCAAGGGATTTCACTCTCTTGTCTCTTTTTATATAGTCTTTGTGTTTGGTGTTATACAAGTTTTCAAAGTTTTGATAACACAACAACAGTTTTTTCACTAATTGGCGGTCCCACCTTACGCTCATTATATTTTTTTACACAATACTTTAAAAAAAAATCTCAATTTAAAAACAAGAAAATCAAACAATATTTTCACTGTAATTGTTTTAAGCTTTCACAAATTAAAATCCCGAATTTAAATCACACATCAATGAGCATCCCGGATTAACAAATGCACATAATATTTTTCAACGACATCTTTGAATGATCAGCTGATGTTAAAAAAATTTCCTGAACTCCCCCGAATGCAAAAACATGCGAAAGAGGAACTGCTGAAAATAACAATTTTTCTGAACTCACCCGTATGAATAGAAAACAAGTGAAAGAGGAATTGATAAAAACTTCATGATCGTGCTCGATGCTCGCTCGATGCTCAGTTGCAGTTCTGTGCGCGCCCTCCCCCATCTCCGCTCATCTCCCTCTCCCACCATTTTCGTGCGCGGCGCGCAAAAACTACACCGTCTAAACTACCCCAAAAAGTCGCTGTTTTGTGCGCGCCCTCCCCCATCATCGCTCATCTTCCTCTCCCACCATATTCGTGCGCGGCGCGCAAAAACTACACCGTCTAAACTACCCCAGAGGTAATTTTTGCGAACACTATCTTTTTTCTTTTCCTTTCCCTTTTACAGACACATTTTCCCCTTTTCTTCTTCTTCTCTCTTTTTGATCTTCCTCCAACCTTTTTTTTCACGGTACATGTAATAAATATATACATATACGTGATCGCCGAGTGTGGAATTGGTTGTCCTCTGGCTCTGGTGCTGTGCTGGTGCTTTGACGATGACGACCCGCCACGCCAGCCGCCACTCACTACTGGTGGGCGGCGGGCAGAGTTTTCGAAAAATTTGTGAAAGTGGGTCGTAATGTCGCTACCGGTGAGCAGGGGATCGTTAACGAGCAGAGAGTTTTCATACAATTTTTGAGAGCGGGTCGTAATGGAACGACCCGCCATATAAAACTTTTCAATATACGAGATGCGTATTCTGTCTGTTAGATGTTCTTTGGTTAAATGTTAAGCTGTGTCGCCTTGTCGCGTTATGGCTTAAGCACAATTGCGACGACAGAGCGACAGGCGACAGCGAAAAATTCGCTGTCGAGACAGGCAGTCGCAAAATTGTGAACACAATTCGCAATGACAGGCAGTGAACGACGATTGTGGAAGAAGAAATACTGAAATTTCATTCGAGCGTTTAAAAGGAGATTTTTGTCAAGAATATTTTATATTATATTGAAAGAAATCCAATGGACCAAAGTGTGGAAAAAACTGAAAATCCAAAAATTAATTAAATTAAACGCTTTGAAATATATCCATCCAAAACACGTCTTTTTTGTCCATTTGTCTATACTGCCTGCCTTGCAAATCATAAATTATTCTATGATTTCGTACTTCCTCAATCAATTTTTCCAAAGCTCATTATTTTAAAATTACCGCGTCGTGCTACTACCTAAAAAAGACAAAACTGAATGCCAAAACAATTTCATTCAATCAATTTTGTTGGTAGTACTGTACTGCAGCGGCGACGGCAAAATTAGAAACTGATCAATCCCGACGAAAACTTCGTGGCTCGCTTCCCGTCGTTCATTATAATTTGGTGCATTCGCATAAGACGCTGTTCTTTTAGAAGTTTGACAGCGGAATTTCTTCGTCGGTCGTCGCAATTGTGTTTAATACCATGTTCAGACTGCGTCGAAATTACGTAATTTTGACGAGGTAATTTTGAAATCATGCGAGGGTGTTCACACTGCTACTGAGATGATTTCAACTGTCATTTATATCAAATATAAAGTACCAAATGTCAAATTCCAGTAAAGTGAGGCAGTCAAAATTACTTTTTATTTAGGAAAAAAAAAATATATATATATATAAAAATATTACTCCATGCAATAGACATTGAAAAAAAAACTAAACATTAAAATAATATTTTTTTGTAAGAAAAGGGATTATTATCGAAGAAAGCGACGACATCATATTCAAAGGATTTTAAATTTGCAACGCCAGAGTTCTATTTTACTAAATGCAATTGCAAGAAAAAAAGTACAACACAACTTCTTAAATGACTACAATGAGCACATTAATCATAAATGGTGATTAATAAAAAAAGGGAAAAATACATGGCTGAATGTCGCTGGATGAGTACGTTCATTAATTATCACATGATTTTGCATGTAATTTCATCCAAATTATGTCGAAATTACGTGTTTTGAAATTACGCCAATGTATGGGAAATTACGTGATTTCGATGGTGATTTCAGAAAATAATTCAAAATTACGTAATTTCGGCGCAGTCTGAACGCCATATTTAGCCTTTAACCGATTTGATGATGATCGGACTAGGAGTCAGCCATTAGGCAGTGCTCCTGAGGAGGCAGCTATTAAGCAGATCAGATATCCCTAAGAGAAGCTCAGAGAGCAGATCTGTTCGTAGACGCTGCTTGAACTAGCAGATGCCAATGAAAGGGAGTGCAGCTAAGACTATGTTATGGTCGTAGCTATTGCATATAGCAATATGCTACATGTAAAATGCTGATGCATGTACGCTGGCCTTAAAGTAAAACGCGGACTGAACGCACCCGACCGAGAGTAATGCTTCCTCAAGCTCGTGTGACATGTCGGTGAAGAAAAGATAAAGAAGAAGAGTATCGATTTGTCTACGTGTAAGAATAAAAAGTTACTGTCGGAAAGTCAGAGAAGAAATAGAATCTGAAATTTTTGTGATCATCGAGACCAAAATTGGGAAAATTAAGGTAAATTGCAATAAAATTTTACTGCCCACATAACTCACAAAAATTATTTTTGTTGAAAAATTAAGGAAAGACAAAGTGCACTCAAGACTTGGTAGAAAGAGTTCATAACGAGGCCCATTGAGCCTATCATAAAAAAAAAACCGAAGTATAGAGCAGCGGAAAGTTCCTCCAAGTTATAGTGAAACAGACATTTTCAGAGCGTCTGAGTATTGAGCAAGGTAACATAGTTTAAGGTTTGTGAGATTTCCACTGGACAGGTCTACGGACTTTGCCGGGGCCATATAAGCACCAGTCAGCTGTTACCTGTTTGCAATTCAATTCACGTTCGGTGATTACAAGCTCAGATGACGGTACTGTGAAGCTGTGGGACACTAAAACGGGTGACTTTATACGCACTTTAGTAACTAGAGAGTCAGGAGGCTCTGGTGGAGTTGTTTGGAGAGTGAGAGCTATTGATACAAAACTTATTTGTGCTGTAGGATCACGAAATGGCACTGAAGAAACTAAGCTGATAGAATTGGACTTTGATGTAGAAAGTGCCTGTTTAAAAGGCTCCTGAATAAATGCCTCTGGGGCGATTGTTTTATAAAATTTCTTCTATATACATAAGCTGCTTACCAAAACTTAGAGATAAATACGTAAATACAAAATAGTTACTAAGTGTAAGTTTATTCATAAAAGAAAGTAAATAGTTCTAGGGATTAAGTTCAAAAAAAAAAACAAGGAATAAGTGATGAAATGCGCTTACGAACTACCAAACCACTATGTCATACTATGCGTAGCTCATGCTAGTTATAAAAGAAAAGGGAAGTACACAACTCAAGACGTAATTGTTAAAGTAAAAGAAGATACGTTTTTTTTATCTTTTTTAAGTTGAATAATAGAGTAAAAAGTCACTCTTACGTGCTCTGAATTGATCGAATATTTTTGTTATAATTATGAATTTTCATATTTCTGTCTAATTACGACGGTGGTCATTAGATCGCATTTATCTATTGATTGATAGGAATTTTTGTATGAAAGAAACATTTTGCATTTGATGTGCATAGCATTTTGTAAAGTAAGGTTATTGTAATGAGCTACAGGTTTTAAGTACGCATACCTACTTACAGACTTCATAACTGTATGATTTCTGTAAAGTGTGAAATTGACATTAGCTTCAAGATTGGAAACCAAAAGCAGACCAATAATTTTTTTTTTAGTCTGTTAGCGAATAAATACTTCATTAGGTAGGATAGGTGTGTTATCTCACTAGTAGGTTAGCCTTTGCAATTGTAGAGCATCGATAGGCTCAGCTGAGGAAACGAAGTTTACCATCCAGCATATATCCTCCCTAGGTGGAGACAATTCACCCAGATTATATCATATATTTGTAAAGTAGTCTAAAGGGGAGACTTTTAACGCCTATTTTCAGAGATCCCGCATCCAGCTCTCGAAGGCCTTCTGGAGGAAAGGATAACGGGTGAGTAAATGAGTTCTAATGTTTAAAGAACACAGTATATTTGTCTATTCATCAAGATTCTTCCAAATTGATTGGATTGAGCTGAAATAATTTTGATTTTTTAACGTTACTGTTGCGTAAATATTTCAATGAGAAAAATTTTTTTGCTTGCATACTTAATTTAATTGGAATATGCATGCAAAATTTTGCGAGAAATTAGAAACCATAAGATAATAATAAAAGCAACCTCTGCTGAAAATTTCTTCTAATAATAATAATATATAATAAATAAAACAAATAAGTCTTAGTACTAAGAAAAAGAAGAATATACACGAATTTTTTAGAGAAGATTTTATTTTCAAGTAAATTTAGAAACAAAGAAATATTAAAACTTAAGTACCTACCGTGAAGCATATTATAACGTAGGAATATGCGCGAAGAGTATTGCTTGTGTCATCGAATCAGACACATTTAAATTAATCCAACGACGTACATAAGAAATACTTCTCTGTCATGTTTTTTATCTATTCCAAAGGTACATATGATGGTATTTCGCGAGATATAAAGAAATAATACATTTTTGGAGTAGTATTCCCCTTAGGCTTACTGTGTCCGTAGCAAGTAGAGATGCTTTTAGTTTTTGAGTAAGTACATACTAGAATTAATTCAGAGTTTTTTTTTGTCAAATGAGTATCGACGAGATTTCGTTAACCTCGCTTATTAGATGCGACCTAGCCATGACAGTATTATCAGCTATAAGACCAACCGACATTGTATAATAGGTTAAGATTGTCCACCTCCTACGGAACCTGTCAAGATTAAAAAGAGAAAAAAAAATATGTATAACTGAAGTCAGTATCATGAATCGGAAGTAGAGTTTTACTTGTTCCTTCACATCCCGGAGCCCTCTCTCGCGTAAGATGAAGGTCGTCTAGGCGTGCCTAGTCTTTCTGCTTCTCTTTTACAGGTCAACAAAGGGACTTTGGACAATTGTGCCACCCAAGGTCAAAAGGAAGGATGGGGCTGGCAAGGAAGGTACAACACCTACGACTTCCACTAGAATGCAGGTAGGTGACGTAAGAGTCCCTTCAGGACCGAGTGTGTGCTGGCTGTTCGGTTGCAGGCACGAAGATTTTTTTTTTGATTATGGCTGACGGCAGCGGCAGGATTTTTGTGGAACCCCTCACACTCTCCGCCAATAGTTGAGGCGAACTAGCGTGCCGCCCAGCACGCTGTCCGTCGAGTGATCTGTCAGCTCAAGCTGGCAGTCTGGACTGCACGTCCAAGCCAATCAATCATCATAGTTTCATAACAATTAGCATTCACCAAAACGAAAGTCCCGAACTGTGATAAGACTAATCAACGAATATGTTTTAATGAATTATTCCTAGCTTATTTATACACAAATAAATTTGCTAGTCTAATCTTAATTATGATTTATACAATTATGATTTGTACACATGCCCGTGGTTTGGGGCATGTTAAATAAAATTACTTCTTTGCACTTATGTGCTTAAAATTTGTTTTGATGTGATGCAACTCGCGTGACCTGTGTTAAGCATGTTGCAAAACATGTAAATAAATGCGTTCTAGTATGCCGGGCATTTGGGTGAATGTTTTTGCTTATGCATTATTGTATCACATTTAATGTGATATTTAATTGAGAATTGATTTCGGATCATGCAAGAATGCAGGATGTGCATGCTTGCGTTTTTAATTGGTTTGTTTATCGTTTGTATTTTTATGCGTAGTTAAATCACAGTACAGTCATCTATAATTTGCCGTATAAATGACAGTGCTGCAGTTTGAAAGAGATCGACAGCTGAGTTGGAAGTAAATATTTAATACGACAAATTCTAGATTTTGAGCGAAAAAAGAAAAAAAACGTTATCTTCCAATATCCTTATTTCAGGTGCAAAATGTATCGGCGGAGGTAGTGCCTCAATTCACAATTTTGTGTGAAACGAAGAAAAGTGCGGTTGAAGGTTTATTTAAAAATAGCATAATTGTAATAGAATAATTTATTAACTTAATCTTCTTTTTTGTGTTTTCGTATATTCACGTAAAAGCCTAGTACGCTGATCAAGCGAAAATTTCGTTTCCTATACAAAATCTACGTAAAGAAATGTAGACGAAAAATGCCACGGAAATTTTGTTTTGAGATTTCGTAAAGTAGTAGCTGTTCGAAGTTTAGGTGGTGGAGTGCAGATGGCGCTAATATGAAGTAGTGACAGTTTGCCGCAGCGATTTATATATTCAGACATTTATTTCGAACCGAAAAGTTGACAGATTTATTATTGATACCGTGCTTGGCCCTTTGACACATATAACCAATTTGTGTATTTAGTGTTATTTATTCAAGTTTTTAAAATGGAAATTATTGATTCACAATTAATTTCTCAATTATTCACTCTCCACTTCTATTTTACATTTTCTCCACAACTCTTTTCCGTGTAGAATTATATGTCCAGAATACAAGCGAAATTTTCGCTCGATCAGTGTAGGCTTAACAGAAATACATTTAAATTCCTCGTATCCAAATTGAAAAAAAAAACGAGGCAGAAAATGACTTGGCGATGTGTAATTCCTTTTGCTAAAAGGATAGCAATTGCCATGTTCTTGGATCATCAGGGAAATATAGGAAAATCGTGAGTTTACTTGGAGTCGGTAGAACGATATTGGGAGAAATTGTCTTGGAGTTCATGAAAGAAGTGTGGCAGGTCTTACAACCTCAATATTTTTGTAGATGTTTATCCACTTTCGCAAGTTAAGGTTGAAGAAATGGTACGAGGATTTAAAAAATTGGGATTCCCGCAATGCTTCGGAGCAGTCGATGGTTGCCACATCGAAATTAACCCGCCAAAAGATGAGGCAGTCGATTTTTATAATTTCAATAGGTGGCTATTCCACTTATTGGCCAGAAGATCAATATCATGATTTCTCCATTCTTCAATAATAAACGTTGTTTCCACGGAGTTTAATATTATATAAATATATAAAATGTTCACTCCCTTTCTCCATGGTGATAAAAAATGTTTGGTTTTTCTTTTTCGCTTTCTTGAGAAAGCACAGACATATTTTTGCTTCATTTAACACATTATCATATTATTTCATAAACTTCAAATATAATTTTAAAACTCTATTCCCAGCAGATAAATTGTTGCAGTTCTTACTTTGATTCAAGAAAACTACACAGAATAGAGGAATTTTCACAATATTGATTTCTTCAAATTTAAAAGGAATAACATGAATGAAAAATTGGTGAAGAAATATCTAAACTTTTAAGATTTTATACACCACATATTTATCAATTCTAAAGAATCTTACTTTTCTTATAAAATATAAAATTTATTAGAGTATTGTAGTGGTAAAGTACATTAGAAGCGTAAAGGCCGTGACACATTAAAGGCAGAAAGCAGCGACAGAAGCAGAGGCAGAAGCAGAAATTCTACATTTCTGCTTTGCCAACCACATTGAAAGCAGAAGCAGAAAACAGATACTTGTCAACTACAAATGTCAGGTGTTATAATTTTCAAGAATTTGATGTTAATTTGTTATATCTAACAAAATTAATTATTTTGTCCTCCATAGACATTTTGTTTTTCTCGCATCAAAACCTCCTTGACAATTTTACAAGGAAGGATGCCAACAATGAAATACAAATTTTAGATTTCTTTATATTGGCAGTACTGAGCAGAAGCAGAATTTTTGAGATTTCATCAACTTTCAAGTTCTGCTTCTGCTGCTGCCGCTGCCTCTGCTTTCAATTTGTTAGTGTTCGAACAGTTGCATGGATTCAGAAAAAAATCTGCTTCTGTCGCTGCTTTCTGCTTTTAATGTGTCACGGCCTTAACGGCAAAAACGTAAATACTTAAAATATTTTCTGAATATTTAGCAACAACGTAGCGAATTAATTTTTAGAATAAATTAAAAAATTTCCCTTCATTTTAGCTAATCATGGTAGCCCTAATTATGTAATAACCTGCAACATGACAGTAATTTAGGTTGTTTTGCCCCTCTGGATGGGGGCATATATGCTGGGCTTAGAACATATAACTAAAGGAAGCGAACGTATAAAAACCAGAGACCGTAACGGTTATGAATGTTTTAAAAAATTCATATGTAACAAAATATTTTTTGATTTTCTTTCTAAAAATCAAAAATAAAAATCGACAAATGATTTTTATTTTAAAAATCGAAAATCAAAATCATAAAATGATTTTTATTTCACAAAACTGTTTTTCGGGTGAAAAATATGGGTCGAACGAAATATGCCGAAGATTGTACGACAGATGAGAGTGGATGGAAATAACATACGGGCTTTAGTCTAATGGTAATTTCGAATGGGAGATCTAGATTTGACCTCGCTCCGAGGCGTGCTTTGAACTCTGCTCTAGATATGCTTCGTTTTCTGCTCTCCGATCGGGGAAAATATAAATCTGTTCGATTGTGATTGCATGCACTCTCAAAGTCTAGATGTGCTTTTGACAGAAGGGAGTAAGAAGAAGATTATTGTTGGGAAAAAATTTGTAACTGCAAAAATGGGAAGTGAAGATATTGATGGTAAGAAATTAATACACAACTACTTATTTGCAAAACATTGAAGGTAATTCTTTTGTAGATTGTTATGAGTATTCCTTTCTGGCGGAAAGTCATCCGATAAAAATAAGTAAATTTATAATACGAACTTTTAGCAATTGAGCATAAAATTTCTAAATATCCTTGTCTGTTCGTGGCCTGGTATGATGTGGAAACAAAAGCGCTCCTTGATAAATACTACAGTAATATAAGTGAAATAGGACCATTTAAAAGATTTAAAAATAAAAAAGAGATGTGGGCAATGATTGCTGAAGACTTGGTAAAGCAATTTGCGTTATATTTTAGTCCAACACAATGTAAAAGTCGGTATAAAACGGTGATGAAAAGAAAAAAAAAATTGCCATTGACTATAATAAAAAGTCTGGATCTTCTCGAGTAACAATCCCTTTTGAAGAAGAGATATTTCTAATTAGCTGCATTGATGACAGTATTGAACCTGAGATAAAAAAAGCAGATCAAACTAAAGATGTTTTAAAGGACTCCAAAACTTTGAAAAAAGTTATAAGAGATACCTTGTTCGAGCTACATAACAAAAAGGAAGAAGTAAAAGAGCGTAGTCACAGAGAAAATGGAGCTAATAAGAGAATTTATATGGTAAAATGATTTAATAATATTTAGCAGCAGCCTTATATTTCTATACTTCTCACATAAACAGCGTTTGATAGAATGGAATTGTTTTCGTATAGTAAAGTTGAAAACCTTTGTTTTATATTATTCATATATTTTTATTTTATTAAAATGAATTCACATAAAATATGTGGCCTTTATTTCTATGCTAAGTTTGTGGTCTTTCGCCAATAATGAACTTTTTTAAGTTGTTTCTTTTTATTTCCCCTTTGTTGCGCAAATGCTGGACTCCAGAAACTGTTACTGTACTTGATACGTCTTCAACATGTGTGGTTTCAGTTTCCAGTTCAAAATTTTCTTCCCAATCATCATCATCATTGTTTACCATAAAAAAAAGGAGGTGAACTATATTATCACGTTGAGTAACACGTCCATGAAATTCGCGTAACGTTTTGCGAGAAAATCTATAGCTGTTTTTGAAACTCGAAAATGTTTTCGGAACTAAACGAATGCAGAAAAATTAAGATAAATAATAATTTAAAAAAACGTATACAAGATGCTTCCTCTTCATTGGTGTAAGAAGTAATTGTCGCTCCAAAATTACACACTTTTATTCTTTTGGTGGAGCTATTGTAAACCAAAGCTTTTACGGAAAATTCTTCTTCATCATCACTTGATGAAGATGAGCTTAATAGCTCGGCCAACCTTAAAGCATCCATAACTACAGAACCAAAACTAGAAATAGTATTTCACAAGCAATTTTAAACATTCGATTTAACAACAAGGAATATGTACACGTTTTACTTGTCAAATTTTTTATAACCTAATAGAGCAACCTCAAATCTCACTTCACTTTACAGAGTTGAAAAAGTTCTCTTTTCATTCTGTCTGCGAGCAATTTTTTTTCATTCGAACACGAATTCTGACAGAGAGCAAATTGAAAATGTCATTCGAACAAAAGTTCTAAGGTCGGCAATTCTAGAGCAAATAGAGCAGCCTATTCGAATTCGCTATAAGGTATCATAAGAATTGGTCTAAATATTTTGTTGATTTTTATATTTGATTTTTAAAATTAAAATCATTTTATGATTTTTATTTCTGATTTTTAAAATAAAAATCAATTTTTAATTATTATATTTAATTTTAAAAATATAAATCCAAAAAGAAAGTTGCTTTTTATAATTTCGAATAAAAATCACAAATTTGAAAAGTATAGGAAATTTATGAACATTTGGTAATAAGAATCATAATGCTACATTCCCATTCATCCTCCTATAACTTTTTCTAAATGATGTTTTGATTAGAAAAAATAATTGTTATTTTCAGTTCCTGGTAAAATCCTTATCGGTATGAGGGGTGGAAAGGCAAAAAGAATTTAATCAAGCTTAAACCAAGTAAACTTGACATTAGTCAGTTTTGTCAATTCGAATTAAGCGTCAGATTCATGTTTTTGTGTCGGGTTCCGTATTTTGTGTGTTATGCAATTAAAAACGTTAAATTGATCCATTAATTGTATTAGGTAATTTTAAATAATAACATTCGAAGTGATAATTTTGAACTAAAGTTAATATAAACGGGAAAATATTTCAAGAATGATTTGTGCTGTGCGGTGCTGTTGCAATAATCGCCGATATAATCCTGGGAAGACGTTTTTCAGGTAAGCTGAAGTCCTGAAATTAAACCAGAAGTTTCTTTTCAGCAAATACATGCAAAAGAAGTGAAAAAAGGAAAGGGAAACAAAAATATCAAGATAAGTGTTCAAAGTATTTCTTTGTTTACGGTTTTGTGTTCCCTACTTGTTTTGTTTTTGTTCAATGTGTCAGTGGCAGTTCACAATTTAGGTTTATTTTAAATAATTTCGAACAACCCCGATGGGTGCCATTGATCTAGCTATACCCAGTAATTTTTGAGGATATTGATATCTAAATATTTAGTCTGGGTGTTTCCCACTAGGAGGTCAGTAGAGCGGGAGGTGATAGTACTCACTTAGATGAACCAAAAATTGTATGGCTGGGGGGGGGGCGGCATATCAACCGTTTAGGAGTTACAGGGTGATTAAAAAAAAGCCAGTTTATCACAAAACACCCTGTTTCTTATAAACTACAGGGTGTACGGTCACATTTAAGAGCTCATTGTATGCAGAGCTTCATGGGCTTTCCAAGGACTGCTCAACCACCTCCACACCCCTCTCCCATCAAGAATTATTGTTGTCTAAACTAAAAATTTCGGATTTTCTTACCTTTTTTTTAATTTAACCTCTATTATTTTTGCAAAAAGGTCGTTAGCATAACTTTTTTTTATAAAAACTGTAAGCTACAGACTCTCCTCTTTAATATGACCTATTACACCCAATGTCCTCTCTGAAGCCCTTTAAGAGTTATTAGCTCCAAACCTATTCTCAAACCTATTTTCAAACCTATTATCAACGATAATTTATTCCCTTAGCACGTCATTTTAAAAAATATCGTCTAATTTCGGTGTGACCTGAATAGGCTATGAGTTAATAACTGTTTAACGGCTACAGTTAACACATAGGGTGTAATAGGTCAACTTAAAGAGGAGAGTCTACAGTTTATAGTTTTTATAAAAAAAAGTTATGTTAAGACCTTTTTTAAAAAATAATAGAGGTTAAATTAAAAAAAAAAGGTAAGAAAATCCGAAATTTTTAGTTTAGACAACAATAATTCTTGATTGGAAAGGGGTGTGGAGGTGGTTGAGCAGTCGTTGGAAAGGGCATGAAGTTCTGCATGCAATAAGCTCTTAAGTGTGACCGTACACCCTGTAGTTTATAATATACAGGGTGTTTTGTGAAAAACTGGCTTTTTTTCTTAATCACCCTGTAACTCCTAAACGGTTGATATGGCCTAAGTTGATATGGTCTAAGTGAGTACTATCACCTCCCGCTCAACTGACCTCCTAGTGGGAAACACCCTGTATACTAGTTTTCTAGATATAACTATTGGGAGAATTTGATGACATATATGGTGTATAAACCGGGTAGCACCAAATAATAACAAAAATTAGCTGTCAAAACTGACAAAGTTACAGCAGAGTAGAAAGTAGACCTACTCGAGTTCAACCTCAACCTGGCTAGCCTCACCAACTTTGCCATTGGGAGCTTGATAACTTGATCTCAAATATTCTACAGAACTGCCAAAGATGGTGAGGTTGGCTGGGTTGGAAAACCCAGCACTGTGTTTCACGCTTTAAGCGGCCTACATACGATACAACTGTTGGTCCAACGGCTGTTGAACAACCGTTGGACCAACAGTTGTATGGTAGTCCACACACGATACAACGGTTGGACCGATTTCTTCAGCTCTCAGTCTTGTGTAACTTTTCATACTGAGTATTACGAAATAATGTCATCGGTTGTAAAAAAAAAGAAAATGTGCATTTGTTTTTCAGTTACAATAAAAAATTTCACAGATAATGAAATCGGATCAACGGTTGAACAACAAGCGCACATACTATACAACGGTCGCATATACAACAGCGGTTTACCTGCATGCACATCCAACCATCCAACCGAGCTTGCGATCGTTCGATGCTTCGTACAATTGGCCCACACACCATACAACGGTTGTATGCCAACACAGATTGGTACAACAGTTGTATCGTCTGTGGGCCGCTTTAAGGGCTAATCACAATGTGCATATGCACATCTGAAAACATGGAGAAATAAAACCAATTGAAACTGGAATTATAGGTGGAATTAATAACTTCAATTTACCTACATTTTTGGCAGAGAAATTTTTTCTTTTGTATGCTGCCTAAAGGCTTAACCACAATGTGCAGAACCTTGCATATGCAAGCCTTGAAAATATCAGGAATGCTTCCTTATGCATCACTAACATTTGTATAGTATTTACACAAACTGTCAAATTTGCTTATGAAAAGTACGATCGCGAGCGTACAGACAGAAGTTGACGAAAGGAATTAAAACTTGACGAACGGCTTCTTATTATAAAAAGCAATTGCTCGCGTTTCTGCATATGCACATTGTGATTAGCCCTTAAGAAGTCGTTCGTCAAGTTTTAATTCCTTTCGTCAACTTATGTCTGTACGCTCGCGATTGTACTTTTCATAAGCAAATTTGACAGTTTGTGTAAATACTATACAAATGTTAGTGATGCATAAGGAAGCATTCCTGATATTTTCAAGCCTTGCATATGCAAGGTTCTGCACATTGTGGTTAAGCCTTTAGGCAGCATATAAAAGAAAAAATTTCTCTGCCAAAAATGTAGGTAAATTGAAGCTATTAATTCCACCTATAATTCCAGTTTCAATTGGTTTTATTTCTCCCTGTTTTCAGATATCGTAAAAGTAACCGCAATAAAAATATTCCTGAGGACTAGCCGAAATAAAATTTCAAAATTTTAGGAAATAAATAAATGTTTTTCAAAGATTCATGTATTTTTGTAAACCTCAGTTTTAAATACCTTATTTACATTTTATTACAGTTTGACAAAATGGCGACATTGAAATTTCACAAAGATAAATGCATAAATTGTCGCAAAATTTATTAACATGATTGTGACAATCTCAAATACCTATTGTTTATGTGATAATTGGCGTCAACGCTAACCACAGTATCAAATCATATTTGTGACATTTTGTCGACAAATGACAAAAATTTGCGACTACCCGGGTATCTCGTAGCAAGGCATAGCTGCGTGTAGCTGCTCCTGACTTTATGACCAAATTTTGTCTGTTTCGGCTTCTGAAATGTCATCATTGGAGTAGATATGAGTTACATTTCATGTAAATATATAAAAAAACAATTTATTACCTGTTTCGACTATTAAATTAATAAATTACTTCCCATTCTCGTTTACCTAGTTACTTAGAAATTATAACAAGAATAATTCTTTTCTTTTCTGTAATTTAAAAATAAAGACAAACAAAAATGTCAAATGTAATGCGTTTGTGTTAGTTAACTATGCTGGGTAGCACCACTGACATGTTATAAATGGACTGGTCGTTGAAGCAAAAATGCATGAAAGCAAATGGCACCACTTTAATATTCCTGTCTCTCTCCGTAAGAGCATACTTTCCCACTGAACTGTAAAGTTTTGTAACGAGAAATTGCTTGAAGTTCAGTGGTATTTCTAGAACCGACAACTTGGTAATCAAAACTTTTCTACCAAAGCAGCGTTGTGAAAAACACTTCCTTTGGCTGACATGCACACAAGTAAATTCCCAAATAATTTAAATATAGCGCCAGTTTACGACAGTTGGTAGCATTGACAGTGAGAGCATATACTTTCTGAAATCAAAACTGGTGCCACATGAAACAGGAGATCAGTCAGTCCATTACATGTCAGTGGGTAGAACTCTCATGAGTGCATTCCAAAACATAGCCACAGTTGACTACAACTGACTTCATAACGCACAAAAGTCAACTCAGCTAACATATTTCAGTTAACTAGTGGGTTTTGAAACGATTGAAGTCAGCTGTAGTCAACTATAGCTATGTTTTTGGAACGCACTCCAGGTCGGTACCGACTGTAGCTGGCTACTATGATTTTCCGAACGCCAGGAACTGTCATTGAATCAAGTCAAAAATCTGGCTATTGCCCTACGAGTAAGAAACTAAAGCATAGGCCTATCAACAACAATTTTCGTGCCAATCTCAAAAATGTGTAAGTTTATACACATACTATAAAAAATTCGCATTGCAGGCGGATGGAAAAAAAAAGTTTATGCAAGGGATTTTGGAGCGGTTTTTGAAAGTATGAGGCGAAATTGTATATACCAGCAGCAGCTTAGTGAGCGCTAGTAATACAAAACAACTTTATGAGATTCCTGGTTGCGTAGTAAGCCTATTTCCATCTTCGGTTGCCCAATAACTTGCCTTAAAATTTCATTTTTGGTAAATCCATAATAAGAAAATATATTATAATTCTTTTACTTGTATCAAAATTTCAAACATTTACCAATAATCTAATTCCCAGCTTATTAGTATTACTAAATTTCCACACAAAAAGAATGTAAATATTTGTCTATTTAGTACCCTTCCAATTTTAACCTTACGTACGGCTTTTGTGCTAGGGTAATTTTCTTTACCGAATATAAACAAAGGTGACATCTAGGGTACAGGTAGACAGAGATGTAACTATATGTTAGAAAGTGAGAAAAAACATCACGCTTTCCACGGAAAAATGGCATATATATACACGCAATGGCCTCCCCTTTAGTTACTCGTAGCTATTGCATTTCCGAACGACCATAGCCACATCTACAAATGCATAGCCGGCTGCAGTTTACTTTATGAACGCGCTCCATAATAAACGATTCTAAAATTTCTGAGGTCGAATCCCCCGTATGGGACAAAATTAAATTAAATAAAAGTATTTTGCCTAAATTTTTACATAATGTAACAATGTTAATAAACGAAAAGTACATAGACGTTAATTTGAGTAAATAATAAAATTTTTAGGTTATAGTTGCACGATCACATTGTTTTCCCATGATCACAACTTTTTTACCTGCAGTTCATTTCTAAAAATTAAAAAGGTTGACAGCACCTGAACTTGTTTAATCTAGGTAGGTAAATAATATGATACAAATTTTTATATCATGGCTACCTACATAATATGTGTTACCTGACGATGCGATCGCAACTTTTGTTTCCTTCTCCCTCAGTATATGTATGCAACATAATGCTAAACATAAACATAATCGTACGGAGTGTGTACGTAAATACATAATGCATATACCTATTATAGGTAGATATATAGAGAGAGTTTCAAGAATGCACCATATACATCCAGCCAGGTAAAAGACATAAGCTTGAGAATTTATACAATGGAATAGAGCATGGCGGCTTGTGCAGTATTTGCATACACACGAGTATGCACACACATTTCTCATCTAGCCAAAGTGGTCAGGGTCAGTGGAAAAGCATTGTAGGTACCTACACAGAGCTATGCTGAGTACTGCAGAAAACATCAGTGCATCGTGCATGCATAAATTATACACTGAAAAGTGAACAGTGAATGGATGAGGAAGACTGAATTAAATTGCATAGGTAGAAAAAAACCATGTACAGAACAGGTGTTGTGTGTAGTGAATTTTCATAGCTCCGCCGTAACCCGAATCTATATAAACCTATAGAGAGGTTTTTGAGTCCCGCTGAGCATAAAAAATCACTTGTCTTCTTCTTGCCTTGCTTGTCTCCCCCTATTTGCTCTTAACTTATGTACATAGATATGTTTTGTTATGCTACTGCTGGGTGCAGTGCGCATGTAACATAGAAAAGTAATAAGTAATGAATTTTAAGGGGATGATGAAAGGCAAGAAAAAAAAAACCTGCCGCATTCTTCCCACCGTAACACAACCCACACCTTAACTTGAGAGGAGACTCTCTTCCATCAAGAAGTCCAACAACCAAACCAGCAATTTTTCGGTTCAGTTTAGTTCTGGTTGCCGAATTTCATTGAGGAACATTTTCAAATTCTGGGAATATTCTTCCTCGTTAAATAACAACACTTTTTTTTTTTTGCTTTACATACTGGCTCCACTAGAGTCCAGTTCAGGATTGGATAGTTATGTTTTCTTCAAAGAGCAGCAAGCAGCAGCAAACATAAATGAACTCAGAGAAATAATTCTCGTCGGTCGGTCAGGTCAGTCGTCGATAAGCAACCATCGTTGTTGGAGGAGTTCAAGCGTGGGGTTCGTGCAATTGTAAATCAAGGTACATGCGCGCGCAATATTTGTAAGTAAAACCAAAACGTGATTGTTGTTAAAAGTAAACGCAACTTTAGTGAAGAAAAAACGAAAAAAGAAAAATCATTAGTTGTTTACCATTCGGTTGAAAAACGCTAGAGTTTATGTAATCTACAAAAAATCAAAAGACTGTGTCCAGTCCATTATCACATAGAGAATCCGATTGATGATGATTATGAGAAGCTTACTATACAACAACAAGAAAATCTTCTTGGCTGCTCCTCAACAGTGGACAAATGGTGTAGTTGTATTACTGCAAGCGCCATCTTGTTCTTTTGCTTGGCTCCACTAGCGATAAAACTGGTTATTCGTGTGATTTCTTCTTTCGATTCTACTACTTACTACTATTGGTGCTGCTGCTGCTGCTACTGCTGATGCTGTCGCTGCTTTATCGCGAAACTCCCAATTCGAAAGTTTCGTTGAAGTTCTTGTAATCGCGTTTACTAAAATAATAATTATGGTGCCTACATAAATAGAGTAGTAGTGTTGCATGGTGGTAAAATAAATTATACAGTTACAAATATAGGTATATATTGCTTTTGTGGATATAGCTGTGAATTTATTATAGCCTCTATTCGATGTCCTTCTCAATCAACGTTTTTAGTGCTTTATAGATCGATATTATTGTGTAAGCTTGAGCTTTTTCTAAGAAAATTTAAGTGAATTATTTACCTGCTGAATACCAAGTTACTAGTGAATAAGTGAAGATTACTCTCAAATTGGATTAAGAAAAATTGAAATTATTTACCTGAAGAGGTGAGTTTATGTTTTCTATTGATATTATTTTTTTATTTTAGTGTCTATTTTGTTGTATACTTCTGTTTTATAACCGTTATTCAAAAAGGTATGAAGGCCGGTTAAATGAGACTAGAATTCTGTAGGAAGAGGAAGAGGAAAAGGGGGATGAGGAGTAGGAAAAGCGAATAGGAACTTTTAAGATATTGATTTTATTTTTGTGCTTTTTATTTTTATTACTAGACTGTAGTAAGTAATACATACAGAGAAGGTATAAACAAGTCAAAAAGGACACTTTAGTATATACGGACTTATTTCCAGAAATATTAAATTATTCCATCGAACTTGGAAACGAAAACATAAAAATAAATGCTTTCTGTGTAAAGAAAGAAAAAGTTAATTAGGTAATCGCGTGTTTTACGGTATTGCAAAAAGATTCTCTTCCAAGGTGCTCTGTTTTGTGTTTATACCTTTCAATATTTGGAACGCAATATTAGTGTACATATTTATGTATGTCTGTATGTACATAATAAATTATATTATGTATTACTTAATAGTTTCGTAAAAGGTCAACATTCGAAAGGTCAATGTTAGTTAGATTTCATAAATTATTTTTTTTTAGCTCTTTTAAAACACTCTTGGGATTTGATTTTATTACTAGAAGCTTAATTTAACAAATATTATTGTAGTATCAGTTAAATTTATAACTTTTTTCGCATAAGTTAAGCTTGTGTGTGAGACTTCTGGTTGACATTTTAATTCATATTTTATTTAAATTACCTAATTAGGTACCGACTTATCTTATATATAAAAACTATATTTGAAATTGGTTAATGTTAAGAGTAGGGGCGACTAGGCCTCTAGGATCATGCGGACGCCGTGACCAGAGTTAATCTATTGTGTCTTCCCCCTAAGGTGGTTAGGCAAAATCGAGTCTTTTAACGAGCTCGATTATTGCTCTTGGGGTTAGATTGCAAACCTTATTTGGAGAGATAAGTGTTCGTTCAGTGATTTGTAGCTTTAGGCCCAATCTATATCGAGAGCTACACGCTACAAGCTACAAATTGCAAGCGACAAATTTCAGTTTGCACATAGGGACGTACCGTAGAAACGGCTACATTGACAGTTTCAATCTATATGGTGTAGCTAAATACCTGGACTGAATGCATTAATAGGAATCCGCTGAAATAGATCTTCGTGAAGCTTGCAGCTTGTTGCGTGTAGCTCTTGATGTAGATTGTGCCTTAGACCTGCAGACACTCAATAACATGCATGCAGGTCTCGTCTTCCTCTTCACACAGTCGACACAGCTCACTGTTGAATTTGCCTATCTTCTTTAAGAAATGACGGATAGGGTCATTATCAGTGACTACGTTAGCAAACAGTCTGAGTGACTGTCTGCTAAGTCCAATAGGTTGGTGAGTCTGGAGAGGATATGGGCTGGCATTCTTTGCCTGCCTCATACCGGACGCGCTACGCAAAAGGAGATCCAATTGTCTGTTTTCCCACTTATGCGATTCCCCTCTAAAGTGGCTTTTTGGTAGGCCGAATGTCCGGTAGGTACCAGTATTCGGACAGTTGGTTCAAGTTTTAGCCAGTTCATCCACTTTTTCATTACCGTCCACTTCTTCGTATCTAGGAACCCACACCAGGGTCCGGTAGGTACCAGTATTTGGACAGTCGGCTCAAGTTTTAGCCAGTTCGTCCGCTTTTTCATTACCGTCCACTCCTTCGCATCCAGGAACCCAAACCAGGGTAACTTGGTTATCCCTATACATTAGTTAGAGTTTCGATTAGGAGCTCTAGATTTGTTTCGCCTCAAAGACTTGAGAGGAAAGATCTATAGGAGCGCAGCTTTGTTGCCCGAACAGATGTAATTATTGGAGTTCTTGCAGCCCTTGTTTAGGCTTTTACTGAGCTCCAACCTCTATAGCGTAGACTTTCGCCTGAAAAATTGAAGGTGAGACACCAAGCGGAATGGATAGTTCCACTCCTGGACCAATCACCCCTGCGCCTGTTTTGCCATCCTTCCGGGATCCGTCAGTATACCAAACGTGGCCAGTCGTGAGAGCTGGAGCCCTCTGTCTAGTATCTGGCTCCTTTTTGTTAATTGTTACCTCGTAACCTCTTTTAGGGGAAAGTCTTTTGGCCATAGTATCTGTTGACCTTCTCGAAGCTATTGAGATTGGAGTTAGTGTGCTCATCTGTCCTTTTCTTTCGAAGCATACTAGCCGCTGCTTCCCTCTGAACAAAAAGGTAGAGTGAATGTAAGAGAAGAATGGCTTCAAGTGCTTGTTGAGGGCATGATGTTAATGCGCCAGTGGCAGCTAAACATCCTCATCCTTTGCACCTTATCAAGGGTTCTCTTAGTGGCTACCTGCAACTTTTTAGGCCATCAAATGCTTGCCCGTAAAAAGTATGGATCTGATTATACCCTGAAAGATCCACAAGGTCATTTTGGGGTTGAGACCCCGCTTTTTTTCGAAAAGCATGAGCTGAATAAAAAAAAAATGGTTAATAATACAAGAGATAGTGAAATGAAAATGCAAAGATAAATAATAAAGCTAAAAGTAAGAAAAAGTACAGGGTGTTTCCGCCATAGTGGTTTATAGGGTGATTGTACTCCCCTAGACAAACAAAACATTGCAAGGCATTGGGAGGCATCTCTACCGGTTCAGGGATACAAGGTGATTAAGAAAATATCCTAGTTTTTTTTTCAAAACACCCTCTATCTTAAAAAGCACAATATGTACGGTCACCGATAAGAACTCATTAGGGAGAGGGGAAATTAGTATTTTCAAAAATCCCTTAATTACGAATGAAATGATCATTCATTGCCTCGGTTTATTTAGCTTTGCTATAGTTATTAATATGTACATATTTACAAGTTATACAATTCATGACTAAAAATTTTCTTTTTCTCTTAAATATTTTGATGTTTTCTATATTTCTGATTTCTAGCTCATTCCTAAAATTTGGCAATCTAAACTAAAATTTACCAGTTGGAAACTATTTATCCTGTCACCAACTATTCTCAGCATTCTTGACAGGAAATGTCCTGCCTTGTCAAAAAGTCGTCGGCAAGCTCAGTCCTTCCTACTAATTTTTTTCGTCTTTTCTTCAAAGCTATCATTTGCATCATTAGCAAAAAAGCTGCAATTTAACACTTTTTAAGACCCTTTGTATGTCGTTTATGTAGATAATAAAAAATAATGTTCCCACTACTGATCCCTAAGGAACACCAATGTCAATTTGGACTGTTCGAGACATCTGCCCATTTACTTTGGTCCTCTGCCTCATATTCGTCAAATAAGTAGTCTTTGAACTATTTGAGTTTAACATCTTTTACTCCATATTTCTCTAACTTCATAAGAAGAATTTCCCTGGCACCCATTGAAGTGTTAGGTGGTTCTTTGTGCCGAGGTTTGTTCATGCTTGAATTGCATTCCCACATTAACTTCGTTTTGATCTCGGTTGATGAGATGGCTTTCAATGCCACTTGGCTATCTGTATATTTTCGTGTTAGTGTAGCGATAGCATATATTTCTGCCTAGAATATTGAGGCGTAATTTTCTAGGCTTTGATAAATATAAGTTCTTGGCCTTACTCCATATATTACTGCTCCTACTCCTTTCTCGGTTATAGAAACATCGGTGCACCACAGATTAATGCTGTAGAGCATCACTGTACTCTACTCCTACACCTAAAAGCTTTTTAACCGTCTCCTCGGCTTCCGGGTAACTTAGGCTTTTTATTAAGCTCTAATTTCCGGATCGCGGGCAGTTTTTCCGAAGCAAGGGACTGTTTATAGTTGCCTTGTTCAGTGGATTCTGTTAATGTGAGCACTAAATCTCCACTATCAGATTTTTCCGTCACATGCGGGAGCATTTGCGTGCATTCGTTACAGAGACGATATCCTCTACTTCGTCGGTTTTATTAATTAAATGTTTAATTTTGTTCCCACGAGTAGGTAGGGAATAACAGTCATCTGTAGTAGAGCTCCGCGTACCACAGGAAGGCTATATTAAAACTGGACGTATCCTGGTATTCAGAGTACGCATACTATCGATTAAGCTCCCCCTTAGCCATGCAGCCCTCGGCGTATGCTGTTCCACTTTGGCTTGGGTTGGATAACAGGTTTGATCAGTGTCAAACCCACCGAACAGTAGTTACCACTTCAGAAGTATCTGTATCCATGGCTGATGTTTTCGCTTCCACTGGGTTAACAGTATAGTAGGATCCATTACTACCAGAAAGGTTAACTCTGCTTAATATCAGCCTAAATGCGAGATATCACCTTATAAGTATGACAATTTTAGAATTGACTTCATAGGCATCAACTCGAAAAATGCGTTGCCTTTTTTTTCGGATAAGAACCAAATTGTTTCTAAGGACTTAAGAAACTGAAAAAGGCACTGCTAAAAAAAATTAGTTTTTCTTCCATTATATTTAATTTTTTTTCGAATTGCCGTAGGACCACGAAATGCTTTGAAAATTGTACTGATTGATTTTTAATCGTTGTTGATTGACTATCATTGGATGTGCGTATATTGCATCGTCTTCTGTCAGCTTAGTAATAGAGTCAAAGATGTTGAGTTTGAGTGATGTTTCGATTTTTGTTAAAATTTTGCAGTGTTGTTAAACCATTTAAAAATTGCAATAAGAAACTTAAACCCTGTAGTAATATACTGGTGGTTGAGGAAAAAGGGAAGAAGAAGAAGGATGTGAAGCAAGAGGATGTGGAGAATCTATCCATCCTTTCCGACCATAAATATAAATACTTAGATATGAATGTATTTAAAATCTAATAAAATAAACCGAACTTTACGTAAAAGTTAATAATATCACCGAAGCTGTAAGATTCCTAAATTGTAGAACAGTTTGCAATATCGAACGCTGTTGCGTATAACTAACGAGCAAAAACAACTTATATTTTAGCATAGACGGCACAAGAACTAGGTGTCGCATGCCATACTAGAGCAGAGTATACAGATTGTGAAATGGGTAGTGCATTCTGGAATGAACCATAATACCCTAGACACACAGCACGAAGTAATGAATCATTTGTACTAACTATTCATTAAAATGCCGTGTGTCACACAATATTCGTCATTATGGCTCAAAAATCAGATCATAATGAAGTGCTTTTTTCCTTCATTATAGCTATAATTAGGAAAAATGTGCTAAATTTGGCACATAATATAAATGTGGAGCTACGCAGTGCATCTGCCGATTTGAAAAATAAGAAGAAGAAATGCAAATAAATGCACATCCCAAACTTATTCTTTTTAACATAATGTTTTTCTCATTTGTAAATTGTTAAATTGAAAAATAAAATAAATAAAAACAAAGTTTATCGCGTTAATTCCATCCATATGGCCTTTTTAATGTCATAAGTTTATCAAAACTAGTTTGACAGTACAACTTAATTAAAAAACTGGCTGTGTGTCTGCAGTTTATAATGATCATTATAGACTAATGAGTCGTTAGTTATTTCTTCATTAAGAGCGCTATGTCTCTAGGGCATAACACTCATAATTACTTAAAATTATCCTCAATAAATTTGGAAGTAGGAAAAATTGTATTAGTAGGGGAGACCGGGTCATAGTCGGAATTAAACAAAAAGAAAAAACAGACTAAAGATGAACAACCTGGTTGTGAAAAATCTTGAAGACCCGTTTTCCATTTACGGGTCTTCAGCCCCTCCTGTAATGTATTTGGTTCAGCTGAATTTTCTTTGTGAGGGCTATCGGCTTTCAACTCGAATGTGGAAAGCAAATAAATATGGGAGATCGTATTTGAAAATATTATGGGTGGAGATGAAAAAATATTTTGAGCAAATTGGGGTAATCACACTATTTCCCGATTAGCCTATCCCGCTTTGCCCCATATTAGGTAAGTAAACAAAATATGATACCTTCGTATCGGTAAGAACTTAATACTCTTAAGTGCGGCTACTTCTTACCTGCCGTATACGTATAAATTTTGAATATGAATTATATCAGGCGAAATATAGAAAGTAGATATTTACTTTGTACTCAGTAGTTTAGCCCTAGGCGGGACCAGCCAAATTCATATAGAAAAATCATGAATGTATTTACTTGAAAAGAAATATGTACTTCTTCTAGAGTTATATTCTGCACTCCGTCATATCACGTTACTTTTAATCAAGTTTTTCTAATTTTTGGCTGCATTTTCCGGTAAATATTGCACTTTCACAAGAAACCTATATCACAAATTTGCACTTTAGGCGTCACTTTTTGATACTTATCTAGATTTAGGTGACAATACTGGTTGTCTATTGATGTTTAATATATTTTTATTAAATTTTAATTTATTCTTGATTGCAACTTCTTGGCTACTACCTTTTTATTAAATTATACTCTTTTGAATTAAAATTTAATACCTACTTTTGGATATTTTAATGTAATGTTTCCTATTTATAAAATTTATTTATTTTTCCCGGACGGGAATCGAACCAACATTTGCTAGAATCGGTCAAAGATGGAGAATAGAAGAATTTTAAGAATTTTCCATTTTTATCAATTCTAAATCAAATCATAAATACAAGAAGAAAAAGAACCGCCTCATTCGGAGCTTGAAGCCGGGACCTTCAGCTTTCCGGGCGACTGCTAACGAGGCAGATGATTTTCCCTCTTGTATTTCTCAATTTGTAACTAGTCTACTAAGCAACGTTTTGCTTTCATCTGGATGATTCTAACAAGGGTGGGTACGATTCTCGTCCGGGAAAAAAAATCGAATTAATAATTTATTTGTGCGCTTTCAAAGTTGCTGATTAATGCCAGCTGAAAGCAAAACGTGGCAAATTAAAGTGGTATTAAAATATATCCTCAAATTTTTAACCGTATATCACTCATCCGGCTTCATAACATACATATAAAAAATGTATACATTTAGCGTAATATGTTAATCCCAACTTCCTCTGACTGACGTACTAGAATAGGTATAATGCTAGTACCCATATCTATATAACATTCCAACCCCTTTTGGCCTTTTTTTTAAGCATATCCACCGATTGGCTCAAAAAGCTCATTCCTAAAAGATAATTGGTTACTTTCTGGCATTTATTGAACTGAGTATGCTTAAAAAGTAGCAAAAAACGCAGAAAGGGTTACATTTTGAGTACAGGGTGTGATAGATTATTTTTAAAGGAACCTTTTGGACTTCTTAAAACGAATTTTTAAAAATTTGTATCGATGACGTGTTTTTTGATAAACATACTAGTTAAAAGATAACCGAGTTTAATATCCGAAATTTTAATATTATTGAGCCATAATTTCAAAGGGGAGAGGATGGGAAAAATTTGTAAACCTTTGGAGAGGTCCAACGATTATTTCGTCATCATAGGCTGTAATGTTCAGAAGTTACAGGGTAATCTATAAAAACATATCCACATATTTTTGGAAAACGATACGACTTACCCTCACCTCCCGTACAATTTTTTGCTTGTCAAAGCATGGCCTATCCTTCGAGTACAAGACCAAATACAGGACACCCTGTATAGAAACAATTTTTTTTTTATTTGTAGATAGTTATAAATGTATATTTGTGAATAAATCTTGATTTTTTACTCTTTGATCCCGTTGAGATCTCAAATTAAAATTTTATTTTGTTTTAGTGGATAATATAAGGTAAAATATAAAAAAAATGTCCAGGATATTCAAGGATAAAGGATAAAATCCTTTATCTTGATATCCTTTTCGCATATATTTTTTTACCCTAGATTAAATCTAAAGGGTAGTACTAAGTTTGTCATTCCGTTTGTAACACCTCGAAATAATGATGGTAGATCAAAATGGATTGGAAACCCACGCATAATATTAAAAGTTATTTTGATTTTTGCATGTCCGTCCGTCCGTCCGTCTGCCCGTCCGTCCGTCTGCCCGTCCGTCCGTCTGCCCGTCCGTCTGCCCGTCCGTCCGTCCGTCTGCCCGTCCGTCCGTCCGTCTGCCCGTCCGTCCGTCCGTCTGCCCGTCCGTCCGTCCGTCTGCCCGTCTGTCCGTCCGTCTGCCCGTCCGTCCGTCCGTCTGCCCGTCCGTCTGTCCTCCGTCCGTCTGTCTGTCTGTCCGTCCGTCCGTCTGTCTGTCCGTCCGTCCGGCCGTCCGTCTATCCGTCCGTCCGTCTATCCGTCCGTCCGTCCGTCCGTCTGTCCATCCGTCCGTTCGTCTATCCGTCCGTCCGTCCGTCCGTCTGTCTGTCTGTCTGTCCGTCCGTCCGTCCGCCCGCCTGTGCGCACGATAACTCGAGAACGCGCATACTTAGAGAGCTGAAATTTTGTACACGGACTTAAAAAAAAAGTAAAATTAAGTTCGAAAATGAGACAAATCGGGCACCTCTTTCGTGGGGTTGCCATACAAAACTTTCGTTTTCCACTATATATTTAGACACTGCCTGAGAACGCGTCGATATAGAGAGCTGAAATTTGGTACATGGTGTTTTCATTGTATTAGCAAATAAAATTTCAAAAATGGACTAAATCGGGCAACTCCTTCTTGGTGTTGCCATATAAAAATTTAGGTTTTTTACGTATACTGTGAAAACGATCAATCCAAGATATTTTTATTGTACTAAAACCTTCTTCAGAATACGAAATTCTATAAAATTGGTTATAGTCAGTTTTTCTGTCCGACGAACCGTTCTAGAAATGTATGCGAAAAACAACTTCAAAAATCAAAGTTGCATAGATCGGTGACCATACGAAATTTAATACGGACATTGGTCTTAGACAAATTCTAGCTTTTTTACTTGTTAAGATGCTAGTTGTCTTAGATAAATTGATATCTTTCAAATGATCCATATTTCATTGCACTAGCATGAATAGAAAAATATGTATGAATTTTCAAAAAAGACTAGTACAGGATTTTTGCGAAATTTTGAAAATGCCATAACTCGCAAAATACGCATTGTATAGAGAAGTTTTTTTAATTCGTCTTTTTGTTTTCACAAACCCTTAAAATATGTAAAATTTCAACAAAATTGGTGATGGTCATATCACACTTTCTGTGATTTTTTGTCGATTTGCTATGGAATGACCATAAAACGTTGTGGATGACTGTGATTTCATTCCACTCATACAAAGAAGCATACTCCTGTAACTTGGAAATCCACTGCTGGTCGCTGGTTTTCTTAACAGGATAAAAAAAATGGGAGAAAATCAACTAAGTTCCCAAAATTGTTTGAATATTATTCCCAGCTTTTACATCAACTCTTTTTGCACCTGTTTAGGCATTTTTTTGCAAATTGAGCATGCGGCTTGTACAACTACAACAAGATTATGTAAATTGTATATCGACTACTCAATTTCTGCTTAATCCGACGAAAAAATTTGGATTCGTGACCTTAATTAAATATTTAAACTTCTATTTAAACATTTCTGGACTCTTTTATCCCAATTCTGAATTAAATGTTGTATACTAACTTAAAATTCCGATGAAAGGAGACTTTTATGGATGAATAAAGAAAACACTACATTCCATTTCAAATACACCTAATTCTGTTTTTACACGATAGATACGTTCCCAAAAAATTCATATAAAAAAAGATATTGGCTAAAAATGAAAAAATAGTAGATTGGTTGCAGACCTAAAAAAGTAACTGAAAAGTACAATAAACAATATTAAAAAATTCTTGTTAGAGTTCACTTAAGAATTTATTTCGTGGCTTACACATTTTAATTCATTAAAGATATTATAAAAAATAAATTATACTTTGAAGAAAATAAATTAATATCTGAAATTCATTAATATGAAAAAAGTAAAAATAATATAAAATTTTATGCATTGTCACTTTCTGACAATAAACGCATACTCGTTTCCGTAAGACTACAATCACTGCTATCACTAGAATTATTTTGTTCATCATCTTGTGAAATTATTTTTGTATTATCATCACTAGTCTCGCCTGTTGATAATTCAGTAGTTTTAAAAGGATATCAGTCATTAAAGATTGTGTTTGATTTCGTGATAAACCGTTATAACAAAAATAATACAACATTGATGATTTCAGTTCACGTTGAAATTTTGCAGCTCGTTCTTCATCAGGATCATGTTGTTCAAAATGATTACTTAATTTCCTGGCAATATCAAGACCTTCTTTAATTAGTGTTGCATTTAAAATGGGAGGATCTTTTTCGTCATTATCGCTATGTTCTCTGTCATGACGAGTCTCAAGGGTGAGGTCTATAATTTCATTTTCACTCAAGCTTTTAACAACTAATAATTCCTCTATATCGGAAAATGATAGATCATCGAATTCATCTCCAACAATTGTATGTGCCAGGATTGTGATGTCCTTAAAAGCAGCGTTATTATGGATGACAGAATCAGGATATTTGCTTTTGACACATTCTGGCCAAATATTTTTCTAACATAAGTTCAAGATTGATATGGCTTTAAGTCAGCTAACGCTAACCCAACTTGATTAATGTAGTCCATAAATAGAAAAATGTTTCCACACATCAATGACAGTTTAGTTATGGTCTAGTTTGTCTAGCACGTTTTATGTAGAACACCTTAAAAGTAGCAATTACCTCTTGGTTACCTCTTGGTCTAGCGGTTGTATTAAGGATATAGTACTAGACGGAAGGAAACAAAATTGCAAATTTTGGGTGCTGCAAAAACGGATGGGCAGGTGCATTGTCTAGAATTAAAAGAACTTTAAATTCTAGACATTTTTCATTCATGTAGCATCTAAATTCTGTTCTTTTTGTTTGCTATCCAGTGAATTGGCAATTTATTGAAATCTACGCCTTTCATCGAGCGTAGCCTTAAGGCATGATTTACTAGTAGTGGTTTTAACATACATATGTTCTCCTGAAGCATTGGAACAAAACAACAATGTTTCACGGTCCTTTGCTACTCTAAAAACCCCGATAGTTTCCTGCAATTTTACTAGACATTTTTTTTCCAAAAAAAGTCAATTTCATCTACATTCCAAACTTGTTCTGGGGTGTATCCTCCATCTTCAATAATTTTTCTAACATTTTGAGGAAATTCATTAGCAGTGAATTCATCTGCAGACGCAGGCTCTCGCTTAATTTTTATATTACGTGGAGAGCATATCGCTTAAGAAAACCTGTCATCCAACCTGTACTTGCAGAAAAATCAGGTTGTTTTCACTAAGATGAAATGCCTGGCTCAACTTCTTTAATACGTTTATAGATTCTTAATGCTGTTTGCTTGATAGTAATTCCATCTAGGGGTATTCTTTTTTGTGATTTATCTTCAATCCACATTATCAAAATTTTTTGCAGCTTCTCTTCGACAACATCTCTTATGTATGACGATGTTTTAGCATTTATTTATGTTCCAGAACATATAGATTTTCTGATGACAGTTTCATTTTTCTTAATCGTTGTTCTTATGGCAGCTTCATGAATACCAAATTGCTTTTCCACAGCCCCGTTGCACCTTGTCCTGTTGCAAGTTGATCTAAAATTTTAATTGTAGTATCTAAGCTGATCGCCTTCCTCTTCGCTTTTATTGCAGGTGAATTATGTGACATTGTGTTAAGGCTATAAAAATACATTTCATATTAATAATGCAAAGATTTGAGAATTATTTAAAACCTACCTGTTATTGAGTTAAGAAATCTATACGAGCACTAACTTTATTTTTTTTATACCTTTTTATATATCCATAAAAACTAAACGTCTTTTCTTTTCAACTCTCAAAACCAAACTAAATTGCGTAAGAAATACGTTTTAAAGGGGGAAACACAGTTCCACCGTTTCGTTCCGATTCGTACATATGTCAAATTTGCTTATATGAGACAAATGGACCACTGACTTATAACAATGGACTGAGCGATTTGCTATTTCATGTGGCACAAAAAATATTGTGTTTCTGTATATCACCGTTAGAGCACACTTTAAAACGATTCCATAAAAAACATGTAAAACTCAACCAATCAGATGAAATTTTACACCCGTAAATCGAATTTAATTAAAAAAATATTTTTTCTTGTGCCCAAGTGATATTTTAATCGCTTCTAAGGAATTAAACTTATTTGGACTTTAATTTTCAAAAGTTATTCTTAACTGAATCCTGCTTATGGGCAAGAGAGACGGAGCATGGTAAACACTATCTTTACCTTATTCCTTCTGCGGTGATTGCATCTGTAGCCAACATAAAAACATCAAATGGCATAAGCAAACGTTCCAGAATGCCATATTTTGTGTTGGTAGCTCCAACTCTGCCATAGGGCGAAAGAGAGAACTATAAAACTTGTGTCATGCTTTCCTATATGAAAATACGCTCAGTTATAAGTTATAAGTCAGTGAATTGGACACATTGCACCGAAATGGATCGAATCGAAACGGAGAAGTTGAGCAAATTTCAACTTTTATGGATGAGATAACCTAGAAAAATCATCTGTAAAGATTTCTTTATACTCAACGATGCATGAAAAGGATTTTGTTGACGAAATAAAAACAGACATGCATTATCTGACAAAAAAAGAAACCGAAAGGAACAATTGTGCTCATGAATCCGTCAAATCGAAATGGGTTGGATCGAATCGGATCAAAACGTCGAAATTATGTTTGGCACTTTACTCTATGCAAATGATTAAAGGCCTAAGCACAACTGCGACGACGACGGCAAACGGCAGACTATTGCAGTAATAGGAACAATTTTCTCCACGAACGTTTTATGGAACGTGCATACATAGGAATCGGCAGTCGCCGTCGCCCGTCGGCCTCTTTCGCCGTGGTAATTCAATTAATTCAGTTACGACGTCGAGAGAGGCCGACGGGTGTCGGCAACTGCAGATTCCTATATATACACGTTCCATAAAACATTCCTGGAGAAAATTTTTCCTATTACTGTAATAGCTCCTGTTTGCCGTCGCCGTCGCAATTATGCTTAGGCCTTAAGACGTTCAGGTTTTTCTTCTCAATCGTTCCATTCAGTACCTTTATGAAGAGTATTTATCCTCTAAGCACTACAGGGCAATAAAAAGCGGCTTCTGTCCCTGGTTCAGCACCGAAATAAAATCTTTGATTGCAGAGCGGGAATTTCGTTTTTTCCAGGTATCATAGATTGAGGACTGCTGAAAGTTAGAAGATTTATAAACTCTTAATGCCCAGTCTTACAGTCGGGTTTAAACCAAGGTTTAGTTTAAACCATTCTCCAAGTTTAAACGTAGTTTAAACCAAATGGGGTTTCACAGTGCATTCTTTTAGTAACGTTGGTAGTACTGATTAAATTGTGAATTAAATTAGTTATCGCCACGATTGTGAAGCAATTTTTCTATCAATCGGAAAAAGTAAACAGATCAGAAATAAAACATATGTAGTTATATTTGCTAATTTTAAATATGCCAACATTCAAAAAGGATGCACATTTTAGCATAAGTGAAGTTGACCTTCCCTAGTGCATAAAAAAAGATATATAATAGAGCACAAGAAAACGGACAAGAATAGATTCGAAGACAAAGTGACAAAGCTCTTTACTTAAACGGAACCTAGCATAAAAATCAACGTCGTCCCACTCATTAAAATGATTTCTAATTACTCTCAGTCGTCGACAGAGTTGTAAATTTAACTCAAAAAAATCTTCTTCGCTAGAAATGTCTAAATCTAAATCCATGATTGATGAAATGATTTTCTTCATACAAACAAACATTGCTACTGTCAAAATAAAATTATCTGAGTTTAAAACGAGAGATGGCACGGTTAAAACTTTAGTTTAAACCGGGGTTTAAACCAAACTGTGAAACTCATTCGTTGAGTTTAAACTAAATATTTGGTTTAAACTCAGACTGTGAAACTGGCCATAAGGAACAAAATTAATGTAAAAATTCACGAGGCTAAATGTACGTATTATAATCGCAAATTAGATGTAAGTGTTCATCAGAAAATGTTATGGCGTTACTTACGTGATGCTGGCATATATGAAGGTAGGACGGCTAAGTGCAACCTGAGCTTACAGGTACTTAACAAATTTTTCATAGCTGATCATCAATCTCAAGACAGGCAGGCAGGCTTGGATTCTCTTCATAGCTCTAATGGGCTTAGTTTCTAGGGAGTGGATCGAACTGAAGCCTTGAATGAGATTTTCGCTATTAAATCTAATTCTGTTCGCCCGAACAATATGTCACCCCGTTTTGTGAAGCTAAGTGAAATCGGTGTTCCCAAAAATATAAAAACAGAGGCCGGCGGCTATAACTCCTGCTGATTGTAGACCCATCAGCTTGCTTTGTTTTCTTTCGAAGGTTCTGGAGAAGCTACTATATTGGCAGGTTCAACAGTACACATTGCAAAACAACTTCATAAGTATAGCTGTCAGTCTTGGTTTCGACCCAAGCATTAGTTGCGAAAGTGCTCCCGTTAAAGTCACAACAGACTTACGCGTTGCACTTGATAATAGAGAGATTTGTATTCTAGCGCTTTTGGACTTCTTCAAAGCTTTCGACAGTGTTTGCCATGTAAACTTGCTAGAAAAATTGTTTAATAAATTCCATTTTTCGTGTTGAGCTGTTCAGTTAATCAAGCAATTCTTAAACAGACGATCGCAAAAGGTTACCCTTGAGGACAATAATTACTAAAATTTTCTTCCTTTGTCTTGTGGGAGTATCACAAGGTTCTATTCTTGGTCCTCTACATTTCAGCCTATATATAAATGATCTGCCTAAATACAAGATGCTGACGACGTTCAGATCTATTTCTATCGTCCTCCAGGTCTTATCGAATACTGTGCGGCTCGGATGAACTGCGATTTACATAACATATACACCTGATCGATTGACAATAAACTTAAATTAAATCCAAGTAAGTCATACTTAGGGTATCTTTTTTACTTCACAACTCTCAGCCCGCTTACTTGAGGACCATGGTTCAACCCTTGAACTCTACCAGAGGATACAAACTGATCATTCCACATTTTCAGACCTCGGTTTTTGATAGATCTTATACTGTTCAAATTACTCGAATTTCGGAATTCATTACCACAGGAGGCTATAACTCGATCGGAACTTTCAGGTGTCTTCTTGTAAATATTTTGACATAAGTAGCTTTGTTGTCTTTTCTTTTTATAATGACCCGTACACGCAGATTATTATTATTATTTTATTATTATCGTATGTATTCATTCTCATTTGCTATAATTTTTTCGTTTTTTATCTTCATTTTACTTATTTATATTTTATTATTATTAGTTTTATTTATTTCTATTATTGTTTATTTCTTTTTCTTCATCTAATAGCATTCGCTGTTTTCCAATCTTTTTGCTCTTCTTGTATTTTTTAACATTTAATTTAGATAATTTTTTTAATTTTCTTTTGTATTATTTTATTCCACTCAAATTGGTACTAGGAAAAAGATTGTAAATCTTGTAGTATATCTTCCAAATACACAAATATTCTATTCTATTCATATATGTATGCATATAATCGACATAATCTGACTAATGAAATAATTCTAGAAACATAAAAAGAAAATCGCAAGAAAAATTCATAAAAAAAATTACTACAAAGATTATTGAAAATCGTATTAAAACAAAACCAATTCGTGTACAAACTTCTTCTCTCTTTTATTCATTAACCTTTTATTACCTTACTTAAACTTACCTTAGAATAGCCCCCCCCCCCCCCCCCCTCGCTTCCAACGATACAATTATTTGCATCTTAAGACCATCAAATTGGTAAATATTTGACTCGCTGAGGTAAACATTATGAAAAATCAGCATATGCCTGATTTTAGACGAACCAATTATTATTATTCCTACATATGTATGTATTCAGGTAGGGGTATATGGGGGTGTTTTGAAAAATAATGCAAGCATATAGACCTACATAGTACCTCCAAATTCAGGTAAACAAAAATAATTGATTTTTTTCCAGATTTCACATAATCTTTTATTCTATGCAATTTTCTGTATATTATTGAATGAAGCCCCTTATGTTACCACACAAATAAAATTTCTTTCATTTCTAAAACCCACGACGTCCCCGACATCAAAGTTACTTTGTTCAATTCATTTTCACCTTTAAGAAACCTGTCATTTAACTTGGAAGGAATTTTGAGGATTTTCGTAAGACCCATCTGCCATTTATTTCGATTACTATACCTAACCTGACCCCTGCAATAATAAAGAGGGTTAAAAATCATTTGTATGACTTTCAAAATGAAAAAAAAACAGACTTGAATTCTGTGAGCATAATAACCCTACAAAAATTTAGCGTCATCTTGACCCTGTCCTTTTTTTTTTGCAGGTAAGCAGGTGTAGGTAAACAAGTATACCGTGAAGGGCAAATACTATACTAAATATGTAGGTATGTCTTACCTTTATAACCATAAGGTTCTTTTTACCTTATTGATTTTTTTTCTATTTTTGCCGCCGACCATAAAGTCTCTGAATAGATGGACATGATGTCGTCTACTGGCACTGCAGGGGTTCTTTTATAGCATAGAAACTAGAAAATACAATTTTGAAATTTAGGTGTATGAAATACTCAGTTCTATGTCTGGGCCTGAAAGGTTTATACGCAATCAAAAAAAAATAGGATTCAGTTTTCATTTTTTAGCAAGAATTCAATTCTTAAAATATGTAATAAATCAGCTTTCACTCCCCATTAAAGTAATTATTTGTCTTTGCTTTACCTTTTCTTCTTTACTAATTACTATACCTACCTAGATTTTTTTTTATATAATCAATTAAAATTTTTTTATTTATGTTCTTTTCAGCTCACCCCATAATGGGATTACAACAAGAGATTCAAATTTATAGCGCGCCATACTAGTTCGTGTATAAAATAAGTGTTTTTTTTTTCGTCAGAAATAGAGAAATTATGTTTAATATGGCGGTGAAAAATAATAATTACTCCTTTTATCCCTTCTTGTTGTTGCCTTGTGAAGTGGAGCTTTGAAATCAGTAACAAACACGGATACCTACGTAAAGGTGGTTTTCAACTGTATAACATGCACCCTTTGGCCGACACGATGAATAAAAGTCGGGAGGATTTGTCGAGTGTAATTATCGACGAATACCGAGCCGTCAACTTAACAAAGGATCAAACTGATAATATTCGGCGAAGGTAAGTTCTTATCGCATTCTTTTCTTGGATTAGTATAGAGTTAATGACTTTTAAAATGGGTTTTATATTTGATTTTTTGTTCGGTTATGTTTGCTAAAATACAAAGTTCGACATAAATTAATGAGGTGAGGTGGACACAGAAAAATAATTGAGAGAATTTTATTGTATTTTATTACATTTCAGTTGTTTTTAAGGGTGGGGAAATCAATTTCACTAATCAATAAAATAAAATAAATAAATAATAATAATAAATAATTTGGAGAATAGAATAGAATTTTAAGAACATTTATTTTTAACGATTCTAAATCAAATCATAATTATAAGAGAAAAATTAAAATTCTCCTATTCTCCGTCTATGACAAATTGTGAGTTTATGGTTATTTTCAAATTTAACCGTACCTACCTACGCACAATTTTTTGTGACCTTCAAGATGGCTGAACTGGACCAGGATAGATATTTGTATTAGTAATATCCTAGCGGTTTAATACTTTTCTGGTGCTATTTGTTACCTATCGTAAAAATGAATTACTATGTATTGGTACCAATCTATAAGCAGAGATAGTAATTGAAAAGATGCGACGTCCGAAAGGCTGGACGATATTTATTTTAGGCAGTTTCATGTCCGTAATCTCGTTTTGTAGTTATGAAGATTTAGCACCTATTTGGTACACTATAAAAAATTTTTTCTGTGTACCTAAAGGCTGAATTACAATGGACGCAACGGAACGCAACTGAACGGTGTGAAATGTCAAATTTATGCAGTAAAACGGACGTCAAGGTTAGCTGCTTACAATGGACGCATGATTAATTGAAGGTGACAGTGACGTTTGACCCAACATTTATAAACAAATATGGATAAAATCAAAAAACCTTTTTCATACCATTTCCTCTCTGCTTATTACACACTTACCGCAGCACAGTTTCACTTGACGGAACAAAATAAACAATCCCAAAGCTAATTTGAGGTTATGTTTATCCGTTCAGTTGCGTTAATTTCAGATTTTATTAAACTTGCTGCGTACGACTGTGTTTTCGTCCGTCCACTGTGCGCAACTCCATTTGAAAAGCATACAAAGAAAACCGGTTTGACATTTCTCTCCGTTCAGTTACGTTCCGTTGCGTCCATTGTAATTCAGCCTTAAGTTACGTCAGAAACGCTTGATCATATTTAGTTCAAACTATCCTAGCGTTCATAGTAATAGGCTTAACCTAAATGGTTGTAGGGGGATTTTACGAATTTCAACGAGACTGAGGTTTACATTCGAATTTTTGACGTCAGATTCCGTAAGAGTTATTATTTTGACATTTAATGTTTTCAATTTTAAAAAGTGGTAAAAGCAAAAAAATTAAAAAATGGAAGTTGATTTAATTGAAGATTTCTGCCTTTTATGAACATTATATAAAAAATATAAGAAAAATCTGAAGAAATATCAGCAGCACTTGCAGAAGCAATATCCCGATTTCTTAGCCCTTTCCCAAAACTTTCTCTTAAGGAGCCAACTCTTTTCATATTCTTCTTCTATAACAAAATAAGAGTGTTACCGATTTCTTTCATATTTCATTAATATTATTTGATAAACAGACGTGTCCGTAAGTAATTATCGACTCTTACCGCACTTTACTTACGGAAAATTTGGCATTTAAGCTTAATAAAAGTTCCTTACCGACAACTTAAAGTTATTTTGGGTACGTCTGTTTCATTTAAAGGACGCGTTCGCTTTACTTAACTAACTTTATGTTCATTTTGGTTCAGCCTAATTTCTGTCTGCAGTTATGGGGACTTAGTCGGTACTTATTTGATACAAACATACAAGGAGTTTCCCGCGAGTGTTGTGTGGTGTTACACCGGATGATCATAGATAAGCCATGCCGATGGGAACAAGAAATCCTATAAGACGAGGTGGAGACAAAATGAGGCTAGTTATTTGTGATTTTGGGTACTTTTTCCCACTAAAACCTCGTCAGTTCAAAGATATAGTACGCCGTCTAAGCTTTCCAACGAATATCAGATTAGATCTCCACTCCTCTCAATTGGGTCTAGTTATGGGACTTGGAAAAAATTCCAATTTTTTTTTTTAGATATTTACGCCAAAATTCATCATAACCATAGCACTTTCTCGCTACATTTTGAAACCTTAAAAAAAACCTTTTATTTGACTAAATACAATAAAACTTTTGAAATTATGAAGCGTAAGAACAGTATTTTCTCAAAAACGGTTGCATATATTTAGGCAGGTACATGTGCGTAGTCAAATGAATGGTAAAGAATTGCAGTTATTACACATTTTGCCGGGAAAATCATTAGAATTTAAAAAAATTAGGAAAATGTTCCAATTTTTTACTTTGAGCGGATTGGAGAGGTAGTTCGACATTTTTTGGGAAAATTATACAGTTTGCTATCACCTGAGCTGAAAATCACCTTCATAGGGTGTATAACAAAGATATTATGGAAAGTTTGGTGGAAAAAGTACCCAAAATCACAAATCTCCATACGATTTTGTGTTTCTTTCGACATGACCTATCTATGGTCAACTGGTGTAGCACCACTTGTGTGGGACACCCTATATATTAAATTCAGATTTTTTTCTAGCGCCAGAAAACAGATATCCACCATTTCAAACTTTTTAAGGCCCAACAATATTTTTTTTTTTAATTTCTATGTCCTATGACCCGACTTCCTTCGATTTCGATGAAACTTTCAGAGTTAGTTAAGTATTAAAAAATATTGGACCCGTATTTTTTGTTTAGCCTGCCAACCTCAGGTTTTGGATATAGGGTGTCTCAAATTTTAATGTTTTCACTGTGGACGTACCTTGAAATCTAAAGGGTAGTACCTACTAAGTTTGTCATTCCGTTTGTAACACCTCGAAAAAATGATGGTAGAGCAAAATGGATTGGGCACCCACTCATAATATTAAAAGTTATTTTGATTTTGCATGTCCGTCCGTCTGTGTGTGTTCACGATAACTAGAGAACGCGTTCACTTTGAAAGCTGAAATTTTGTTCACGGACTTTAAAAAAAAAGTAAAATTAAGTTTGAAAAGGAGACAAATCAGGCAACTCCTTCTGGGGTTGCCATACAAAAATGTCAGTTTCCACTATATATTTGGACACTGCCTGAGAGCGCGTCGACATAGACAGTTGAAATTGGTACATAGTGTTTTTGCAGTAATAACAAATAAAATTTCAAAAATAGACTGAATCGGGCAACCCCTTCTTGTTGTTGTTATATAAAAATTTAGGTTTTTTACATATACTGTGAAAACGATCAGTCCTAGACGTTTTTATTGTACTATAACCTTCTTCAGAATACGAAATCCTATAAAATTGGTTATAATCATTTTTTCTGTCCGACGAACCGTTCTAGAAATATATGCGAAAAACCACTTCAAAAATCAAACTTGCATAGATCGGTGACCATACGAAATTTTATACGGGCATTCATCTAGCTAGGGTATCATAAGAATTAGTCTTAGACCAGTTTTAGCTTTTTTACTTGTTTTAATTTACTGATTACTTGGGATCGGGTTATTCGATTCTCTTTACGATATTTCAGATTAAAGGTATTAAATGGACAGGCTTTTCAAAAAACTTAAAACAAGATAAAAAAAAAAATAAAAAAATATTGAGAAAAAACACAATTTTTATTAATTTTGGATTTTTGGCCCCCTCCAGAAGAGAAACCCCTCCCTAAAAAATACTTGTTTTTAAATGCTCTAACATTAATACATACCAGCTGTGTTCTTTTGTCTCCGCAAAATAGAGCAGAATAAAAGATACACAAAAGAACGCCTCATACTTTTTCATAGAAAGATTTAAATCAAGCGAACAGTACAAATAGTTCGCTTCATTCGACAGAACAATTTGTTCTCTCCAGTATATGGGAGTTCTATAACAAGGTCCATAAAAGAACACAGCTCTCATATCAATTTGCGGATGTTCAGCTCTTAAATTAGGAGATACAATTTTTTTTTATTATCGTCTCTGCGAAATTTCCTATGGGAATTTTAGAATTTACTCCGAAAAAATGATTTATTTTTTATTGTTTTTAGATACTTAATGAAATATGGGTTTAAAAAATGTTATAATAATAGTTCTTTTTATTATTTCATTAATTTTATAATTTATTTTTACTATAAAAAGATATTCTTTATCATTAACACCACTAATGTCATTTACATGGTGGTACTATTGACTTGGCACGATGATCTATTTCTAATTTTTCTTTCATATTAACTATTTTGCAATATAAATTGAACTATTTACTTCTGTTTGGACTTACTGAAATGATATCATAATAATTATTGCATAACGCTACATATAATTCAGAACATTTTCATTACCATTATTCTTCATATAATTTGAAATGATTTCAAAAATCATTCAATCTAATTTTGTATTCCACTATCATAAAATAACTGTAATATATTTGTCACTTTTGCTGGGAATAAACCTATTTAATCTTTATGTCCTGGATAAACGTATATATTGCATTTTGTGGAAATATTGTACAGAAAGAAGTATGGAACAAGATTTAGTAAAAAACAAGCAGAGTTAATACAATAATTTATTGAAGCTGAAATTAATCAGAGGCCTTCAATTCAACTTCTGCATATGACATACATATTCATTCTAAGTTATCCAATTTTTGTATTGACCTATAAGAAAGTAATATTTTCCCAGAAATATTTTTTTTCTATCTATTTAGTAGACCAACTTATAACTTTATTATTTATATAATATAACTCAGCCGCCATAAAACATTCTCAGTTTTTCACAAAATATTTCCTTCTCGTTCTTACCTCTCAAATAGAGACATATTACTGTCCCACTCTCTCCAGTTTTAAGTACAAATTACGCGCAATATATGTAAATGCTGATAGGTAAATAAGTTCCTTCCGAAAATATTGATTTAAGAATGATAAAAACCCAAGAAAAAATTGAGAGGAAGATGTTGGTAAATAATGTAAAGCAAATGATCCCAGAAAATCTCATTTTCCCAGAATAAATTTATTAATTTCTCTCAAGCCTTTCTTTTCCGCCATTTTGAAAACTGTTTAATGTCAAATTATTATCACGTCAGCTGCCATGATTTTTCTTCATGCAAGTTCGCTGAAAGCTAAGCTGCCAGCATGGCAGTAGGGATTACACGTGTAAGAAGTATGGCAGTGCAAGGTGCATGCAAGCTGTACTATCTCGTGTAACCGCCGAGTAAGATAGTTTGAAGACAATGTGAATTTTATCAATTAATTATGCAGACTTTTACTTGAACTAATGTTCTTGTCATTAAAAACGAAGCAAATGCACAACTTCATAAGGGAAATATTATGAAAGAAGATTTCATTTCTAGTTTTGAAATTAAAGTGAATAGATAGAAAAATATTTTGTTAATGTTGTTTATGTAAAGTGAATAAAAAATTGTATAAATTATCGAAATGTTATCGTTTCGTTATATTACAAGTTCAAGTTACTATTTGTTAAAAAAAATTATTCATTTTCTGGATGGCTCTGGAGGTCAATACAAAAATAGGATGACTTAGTACTATGAAGACAGAGTTCAATCTGGAGATAGAATGACCATTTTGTACAACCAGACATGGGAATGGACCTGGAGTAGTTTCACAAAAAAATTAGACAAAAGCTAGCTTGCAAAATAATGAATTTCAAACATCGAAACATCTGTACGATTGGGCTCTTTCACAAAAATATGAAAAGTAAATTATTTTCACGTTTCAACAAAATATTACACTGATATTGAAATAAAAATTGATATAATCGTGTCATGGCAATAGGAGGTACTCAAAAATACTACAGTTTTATGACAATAGTGTTAATGTTAAAGAATAGTAAAAATAAAATTATAAAGTTTATGAAATAATAAAACAAAACTGTTATTATAATATTTTTTAAGCACATATTTCATAAGTACGTAAGACCTCGCTTAACGCTGCTCCGCTTCAGTATTACGCGGTAGAATTTTCTTCAGGCTAACTAATCAAACAGGTGAAAGCCTTTCCCACGACGATCTTAAGAAGAATTAGTAGAACAACAAGTGCACGAAGATGACGAAATTAGCTTTTCTGAAAATGAAGAGCAAAAGGAACTCTCAACGGATTTTCTAGAAAAAGTTTAGCCACTATAACGGAAATTATAGATCAATTTGTACAAAATGAATTAAATTTTGATAGAAGTTCAAAGGCAAGATGTCATTGATGCAGTGTCTTGCTATCGACAATTGCTTGCTAAACGAATCACGAAGAGACAAACGACTTTAGATGACTTCGTCATAAAAAAACAAAAAATATCAAATGAGGAAGAACCTTCGGCGTCACAAACATGACATTTTTACTGGAACTTTTTTTGATTTTCATGAATGTTTTATGAATAAAAATGGATATTAGCAATAAATAAGTCTATAATTGATGTAATAAAAAACTATTTAACAATAAATGTAACAAAATAAAACAGAAAAAAGAATTGATAAATTTTATTATTCTATATTATTTACGTATTAAGATGACCTCGCTTAACGCTGTTTCGATTAGCGCTGGAGCTTATTAGAACATATCTCTGCGTTAAGCGGAGTCTTACGTATGAACATCCGCAAATTGATATGATATGTATTAATGTTAGAGCATTAAAAAAAAACAATTTTTAAGGTGGGATTTCTCTACCGGAGGGGGTGAAAAATCCAAAATTAATAAAGATTGTGTTTTTTTCTCAATATTTTCTATCTTTTTTTAATTTCTTTGAAAAGCCCCATTTAATACCTTTAATTTGAAATATCGTAAAAAAGAATCGAATAGCCCGATCCCAAGTAATCAGCAAATTGAAAAACACGTCCACAGTGAAAACATTAAAATTTGAGTCACCCCGATGCAGGAGCTGAGGTTGTTGGCAGGCTAAACAAAAAAATACGGGTCCAATATTTTTTAATACTTAACTAATTCTGAAAATTACATTGAAATCGGAGGGGGTCGGGTACAAAAATTGAAAATTTTGATCGTTTTGGTGTGGAATTGCTGTATATATTTGGACACTGTCAACGAAAAGAGCTGAAATTTCAGACACGGCGTTTTCATAGAAATAGTAAATAATATTTCAAAAATGGGTTTAATCGAGCAACCCCATCTTGGAGTTCCCATATAAATTTGCGGATATTAATATGCCCAAGTTGGTAGTTGATTCATTAATGAAATTATGAATCATAAAAACGGGAATATCTCAAAAACAGTTACATTTAGATAGGTGCATGTGCCGAGTCAAATTAAAGGTAACATTACGGGGTTTCTAAATCTTGTATTAGAAATGAAATGGAAAAAGTACTAAAAATCTTCCTACCGCCGAAACGACGCGTCTTACCCCAGCTGCCCTCCACCCCTCACATTACACAATATATAATTTTTTTCTTTTCTCTACCTCATCTTTGAGTTGTGTGGACCAATTATAAAACACCTTGTATAAGCGAAAATCCACTTTAAAAATTCGAAATTACATACGGGCATTCATCTATGGTATCATAAGGTTTAGTCTTAGACCAATGCTAACTTTTTCACTTGTTATAAGTTGTAATGTTTCATAACGGAATGGATAGGATAGTGGGGTTGGCCATTTACATGGGAAAAATAGATTGATACGATGTAATGAATTAATGGTATTGCCCAGATAAACTGTGACTTCGAAATTGTTCAAAGCGTTTTCTTCTGCGGCTATATTTTCAGAGGTGTACATCTTCTATTTCTTCAAGTTCTGAGTTATCTTCATCAAAAGAAAATTTTTCTCTTTCTCTTAGAGTTTTCTGATAATACATCTGTTGTCTTGTGATGAATTTCCAAAAATTTTAATTTTTCTTATGTTCGAAAGATTTTTTAATTTCTTTCAATTTTCGACAAGTTTTGAATTTTCAATTTGTGCATTTTTTTTATGTTTTTATTTATTTTTTACTTTTCCAAAAGTTTTTCTCCTTTACCGCTCTTAAAATCGTTCTGTGCACATATGCAGTCTTGCACACTTGTAAATTCAGCCATGTCTCCTATTACTCAATTCAGTTGTTGCATTCGAAACACCATGTATATCTACATATATGTTTCACTTAATGCTTTTCAATACTGTTCCCAAAAGTGATAACATTTTCATCATCAATCTCATATCTCATCAATCTAAGGTCAATCACACAAAGACATCAGTAGGAGAACAGCAATCATTTATGTAAATTCACAATTTTTTTAAGAGCCTAAAGAAAATTTAGTTTTTAGTTTTTAATAAAAACAAAAAGTTACGAAATTCTTTGGCATAATCTTTACACTGTTGTCAACCGCGTTTATAAGAATGGAAAGAAATAAAAACAGTAGCGAAAAATATGAATAAAAATGCTTAAAGATTTTTTTTAGTTATATTTATCTAAGTAAAAAAACAAATAAAAAATAAAAGAAAAACACAAATTCACCTCATTGCGACGTATTTATTTAGCAAATTTTACTAAGCAAGCGCAGTTAAGCGAATGAATATTTCGCAACAAACGATTGTATACCACCAGACCAGACATGTTTTATCATGGCTCGAACAGAACCTGCAGGTAATTTGAGATACGAGAATGGCAATTATAAAATTGTTCATTATGATTATAACGATGGTAGTTAGTGTACACCACAATAACGATTATTAAGTGGAGAGATATTATATGCCCATTGTTTTCAGCACATCTACCTATCTACAAAATAAATATCGTAGTAAGAAAATCTCAATCTTTTCTACGCAATAATTGTATACGAGAAAACATTTATGATAAGAAAGAAAAACATAAAAAGTGTTAAACGTTTGCTTCTTTTCTTTTCTTTTTTTAATTTATTTATTTTGTCTGATGAAAGAACTTTGCGGCCGCTTATCTTTTATTCATAATTCATGATCATTTTTTTTTGCTTATTTGACATTCGTTTGTAGTATGTAAGTACGTACGTACATATAACTGTCAAGTATTTCCAAGTTTTTCTACTGTTTTCTGAGCTTTTCTATTGCAGTTCGGTGTTAGAAATTTTCTTTTATTAGATGACCCAGCTATGGGCGTATGTAGGCGCAATTTCATAAATGTGAATGGAGTAAAATTTTAGACTGTATGCAATGGAAGAAAATATTGCTTACTTTTCTGATTTTATAGAGACCTCTGTTGGCTGAAAAATGAACTTAGAGCTGAATATGTATGATAATAGTTTACGTTTGCGGTTTATATTTCCCATATTTCATTATCCTGAAAATTGCGGCAATATTTAGAAGAAGAAAAACCATGGCGGGGACTTTATTTATTTTTCAAATATAAAGCTTTGAATTAGCATTGTTTTTTGTCTCACCCTGCAACGATTTTCCACATGTAGTCTCCAGCGAAGAAGATTCTATGTATATTAACAGGTCTGAGTTCGGTAATAACAGATGAGGAAAACTTATTACATGCGCGATTTTAAAACATCTAATTACGTGCGATATCTTACTACAGTTATCATAAGGCACTGCCTTTTTTCCCAAACATAAGGAATGCATGCAAGAGCTATACAATGATTTCTGAAGAAGCTGTATGGACGTGGAAGAGGTTGGGAATATTCAAGACGTGCCTCAACATTGTCAAGTAACAAGAATACGCTTGATAGCTTTCTTATCCACGAAATAGCAGACAAGAATTTGCAGGACCATTAAGGTTTATTAACTCTAGTGACTGATTTTACCACTGTCTCCCCCTCCAACAAATTAATCAACCTAACCATTGTATTTCGACCCTTTCTTAGCCAATTTTCAACTAGCTTCTCCATTTCCAACACACCCCTTCCATTTCCACTTGAGCAATGCATTTTCATCCACCTCGGCTTCCCATCTCTGTTGCCAACCTGCGCTTCTCCTTGCCATCTTCCCCTATTTCCAGACATACCATTCCCAACTTCAAACCCCCGCTATCACGAAGCTTTAAAATAGTCAATCCACCTTTTCAGCATAATTTTGCCACTCTAGTTGTCCAGTCAATAGGAACTAAATAAAACCTTTGCTCTACAAAAGATGGGGTAGTTGTGATTTTTATATATGTTACTTAGATCCGGGTCCCGATGAAAAATCTAAGTTTTCATCTTTGGCCTAGGTCTGCTCAGTCCGCCATCTTGGATTAAAGATACAAAAAATTGTTTTTTTTCAAAATAATTCGTCAACGGTTGATCCTACGACAAAAATGGCTGATACAAATTTGAAGAAGACTAAATTCTCTACATTTCTTGTATAAACACTTTTTTTGTAAGTCTGATGTGTAACAAGTTACAGCAACGGAAACGTGAACATTCTTCCAACCTCTTATACAGAGGGTGTTTCGTCCATGGCATATATAATATGGACTCCTTGATATGCTATTTCATCCGCGTGTAATTTTTGGTGTCAAAAATAGTTCTTACGTCGATGCCAATATTGAAAAACCCATTGGCGGGAAGTTGAAAAGTGATTTTGATAAAATCTTTCGAATTTCTGTTGAGTATCAATGAATATATTGCCTTTGGTAAAACACTTTTCATCACTAATTAATCCAAATAATTAATAATTTCTTAGTTGGTACTTGGTGCTTAGACCGAAAGAGAACGCTATATAGAAGTGAGCCCACTTTCTTCAGTGTATTTCTGTGGTTGTAATCAGTCCATATTATACATGTAAGTGGTTTTACATAAGAACGCTGCAAATATTTTAGAATATTAGGAGTTAGGACTAAGTTGGTTCTCTGATGTGGTAGTGAGGGAGTCTTTTTCGTAGCTTGGGGAGTGTTTCTTGAGGATTTTGGATCACCCAAAGTTGGGGTCCCAAACTCAAATTCTGAAAAAAATCTATACACATACATACATCACATGCACACAACAATATTCATAGAAATAAATTTTTATTTGTTTAAGTTTTAGAATAAAAATATTTTGTATAATTTTTTGAAGTTGAAAAGTTGAATTATATATTAAAAACAAAAGTATAAAATAAAATTTATTTTTTCAAATAACTACCCCCCCCCCCCCCCCCCCCCCCCCTGTGTAGTCACCACCGTACAAGAGTCCATATATTTACTGGCATCATCCTTTGTAATATAATGTGAATAATGATTTATGAAACTAATAAGACCGAGAGCTTTGTAAATGTAAAATCACAAAAATTCATGTCCTTAACCCTTCTGGCAGCCCGGAAGAAATAAACTTAATAAAATTCTCATTGATCAGACAAAAGCTCTATCAATGGCTTATCTAATTCCAAAGACGCCCAAAACTAAATTCAAATTTTGAAGGAGAAATCTCAAAATAGTTATCTGAAACGCGTTTTTTTTTGTAATAATAATAATTAATTATTCAGCAAAAAAAATTAAAATCACATTGTAAACTGACTGATAAGTAACGGTCTATTGAAAATATTCCACCAGAAAAAACAAACCACCCAACCAACAATGTAATCCTATTAAATTGGGTATACATAAGTGTAAATGACTTCTTCCGTTATGCTTATGTAGATACAATAATAATTTATTGCTCTTATCAATAAAGACTGTGCTGCTTTACACCAACCAACCACCAACCATACTTAGATCAGTGGTCTTGAATTTCAAGGAAAACTACACGAGGCTTTAATTTTTTCGTCTTAACAATTACAAACATACAAACATACATCCATACATACATATGTATTGCAAAATAACCGGCTTTGTAAAAATGAAAAACATTTATCAAACTAAATATCATTATTAGCCATTTTGTGTGTCAATTTTCTTATCTCATTTTTCATATAAAAATTGTCTGGGTCTAATCGGATTTTTAAAATTGTTTAATTTTACCTCAGTCAATTCCCCCGGTATCAGGAGGATGCATATCGATTTCTAGATAGCATAGTCAAGAAACCATGACAGTTATTATAGTAGGTCAAAACTGGCGATATCACCAACCTTAGTGAAGGTCATTTAACCTTTTCTAGACACTAAGTAGGTAGGTGTATATATTTCCTGAACACGACTCTCGACAAAGTGATGCGCGCAATATATCAGATCAGATCGGAATATGTCGCCATTGAATTTAGGTATAATAAATTCAACCGTAAAATCTCATACTACCTATAGTATGAGATCGTTTTTGAATTATGCGCATGCGTATTTATATTAAGATAAAGCGAGCTTTATTATTTGTTTTTTTTCTGTTATTAAATTGCTGCGCTCCCTGTCGGCAAAAATATTTCTTTCTTTCCTACTCACTTTATTAAACAAAAGCTTTGATTTCCATTTTAATATTCACACTGAGGAGAGATAATTGCTGCTGCAGAGATAGGCTATAATATGGTCTAGCTCTAGTCTAGTATAACCGTATAATCGTGTGTATATTTAGTTTACACTTTACATTACAAATTCACATACTAAGTTCACTACTAACTTCATTATAGAGGTATGCTAGATAGAAGGCCTATACTAGACTAGAGAGAGAGAGGCAAGTGTAAGTGGAGATAAATATGCATTTGTATTACGCTACAGCGCGGCTATGCCACTGGATGTTTTCCAGATTCCAGTGAATTTAGCTTCAGTTTTCGAATGACTACGGTACGGTACGGTGGAGGTAGGTTTCTTCGACGATCGTTGTTACATCTGTAGCTCTTAAAAGATTTAGAGATAGAAGTTTTTTGTTTTTTTTTAGCATTCAATCGGATTAAACATAGAAAATCGCTTTGATCGCTTTATGAATTTGCCGCCCGATTAAAGATCGCGAGTGCATTGATCGATCGATTGAAAGTGATTTGTTATTGTTGTTTTGTTATTTGTGTTATTAATGTAATTTCATTGAAGAAAAAAAAAAAGGAAGAAAATTCCGATCAGTGATAATTTATTTAAAAAAATAAATCGAAAAGTGTTTTTTTTTTGTATTTAATAAAACGTGTGAAAATATTATATACCTAATATGTATATATATATAATTTTTTAAAGTGATTGAATGTGTTTGTAGATATATGTGAATGTGTGTATGTTTTTGTTTTTTGGTAGATGTGAAGAACAACAAGAAACCGACGATCAAGAAATAAAACACTTTGGATTACCTTCACAGCACAGTTGGATCAATAACGGGCACAAAACAACATCGAGATGGTTTTTTATATTTCCTTTTGGACCAATAAAAACGTTGAACCACCTGATAAAGATAAAATGAACGCAGACAGAAGGTAAATGAGTTCCAAATTTAGAAGTAGCTTTCTGCTGAGATTTTTTTTTTTTTTTTTTTTAAATGTCGTATGGACGTGATCGTTAAGTTGTACGGCGGCGGCGCACTCTATCTTTGCATTCATAAAACTGTATTATCTGGTTTTGCTAAATGAACTGAGCTAATAAATGAAAAAAACAAAAAACTGATCAATAGTCGTTTGTCGGTCGGTTATCATACTCGTTTTTTTTTTTTTGTAAAAATTCTTATAAAAGTGGTCAGTACTGGCGTATTTATTTTTCTTCGATTTGGATCATATTATCTTTTCTAAATACAAAGTAGAAAAAAAAACAGTATTTCGTTTTTCCTACGACATTAGTTATCTCTTGTTTACCATACAGAAACATGTTTCTTACGCCTTTGTATAAAAAAAAAAAAAATCTACATATGCTGCTATCTCCGTGTTTTTTTTTTACACCTGCGCGAAATCTTATTATATTTCTTGCACAAGTTTGCATTATGATCACTATACAGGGCTATGTCAAAAGGAATTGCCAGATAAATTCCAAATTGTTTATTTACATAATTTATATATGTTGCCATTTGTTAGTGTGGTAGATAATTCAAATGAATTGTTTCAATATTTTTAGGAAGACATTATTCATTTTCCTTTTTATCTGCAATGCGCATATTGACTTACTTCGCATTTTATTTCAACTGTGAGTTAAGAAGTCTAAGACTTTCTTGGAGGTAAAAATTGAAACTTTTGAGTTTTGAATTCTGCCATCAATTTATTTGCGAAAAAAAAACAAGAAAAAATGCAAGAATTGCTTTAAGACCAACCTTTGCGATATACTTAATAAATTTATATGTAAATTTCTATGATCACCCCACTAGGATTGATGGTTTTCACAGATACGTAATTTCATTTTTGTATGGCAACACCAAGCAGAAGTTGTCCGATTTAGTCAATTTTGGAATTTGTATTTACAACGTTTTTTGAAAATGCCGTGTAAAAAATTCCAGATCTCTACGTCGCGATCCGTTCTCAGGCAGTGTCCAAATATATAGTGGAAAAAGATATTTTTGTATGGCCACCCTACGAAGTAGTTACCAGCTTTGTCCCATTTTGTCAGATTTAGTTAATTTTGGAACTTGTATTTACAACTTTTTTCAAAATGATGTGTACAAAATTCCAGTTCTCTACGTCGATGCGTTCTCAGGCAGTGTCCAAATATATAATGGAAAACGAAATTTTTGAATGGCAACACTACGAAGTAGTTACTCGATTTATTCCATTTTCAAACAAAGCCCACATCTGTTTTTTTTTTAAAAAGTCATTTTGAAAAATTTCGGCTTAATAAATAAACGTGTTCTCGAGTTATCCTGAGGGCAGGCAGACAAACAGAAAAACAGGCAGATGGACATGCAAAAAAAAAAAAAAAGAATGTGTATCAGAGCCTCCGACTAGTACGAAGTTCTTAGGATGAAGAGATACGAATTTCAACACACCTTATTTTAACGTCCGGATGTGTATCCTTGAAACTAGAATATATTTCCTTATGATTACCTAGTACAAGACTTTTTTCATCATGTTTCACAAAGTTCCCGTCAAAATATTTACCCTTGCGTGAACTGGACGACAATATTTCATATTCTTTTGCAATAGATCGGGAAGTAGCCAGAAATTCTTCTATTATATAATTCTTCTGGAAGTATTGTAAAAATCATACATTTTGGTATTTTTATTTGTCGTTTCGGCATAATTCTCTTTCAGATTTTGCACTAGCATAGAGTCAATATCACTTCCTTCAGGATCCTGTTGCCACAGCATACAAAAAATTTATGAAGTATTATACTAAATGTTCTTCTTTAATCGTTTTAAATGTAGGCTGTATTCTGTATTGCTTGTGCTCCCTCGAAGTTGTCAGAAATGGATGCATTAGAGTCTGTGTACGCACAACCTACATTGCGGGCAGATTTTTGATCCCAAATGCAACGATAGAATACTTCTCACCATCCACGAAAGAACGTCCCTCAAATTTCTTCCGTAATTAGAATGACTAGGCTTTGAAAATGTATTGAAATATATTAAACTTTTGAAATGACCTTCCATTTTTAAAAATAACAGTTACTTATATTTCCATAATTTAAATATAAACTCTTTCTACTAAAATGAAAAAAATCCACAGATAATTTTTTTCACAAACTCTAGCGAACTTATCAAGGGTAAAACTAGTGATTTCATCTAGCATATAAACAAAACCCACATTCGAGGAGTTCTAGAATAAAGGATAGCATCGTTCTTCTGAAAAAACAAATAATATTTCGGCCCTTATTTTGTTTTATGCTTGTATTCCTGCTTCCGTTTCTAACAAATCTTTAAATTTCATAAAACGCACACCCTAGCAAAAATCTTTCAAGACACATATACTAAAAATTCTTGAAGTACGAATCTTTAAAAATTTATTCAATCGAAACTGTAAGGAATTCCAGTTTCTGCTTTTTACGATTACTTCAATTTCTAAAAAGGATTAAAACAAAAAAAATGGAAGAATCGCTTTTTCAGATATTCAAGGATAAAGGATATATTTTTTATCTTTAAATAAGACATTATAACAGCGAACTTGGTTTTATTTTTCGAAAATACCGTAAGGCTTTCTTAAAACAATAAAACTTTTTTCATGGCGGTATGATCAGTACAAACTGAGATATGAATTTTTGAAGCTCCCTCCACCAAGTAAAATTTGCCATTTTCTTAAAAATTCAAATACCGTTGTCTCCTCCAAAAATGTGTAACGATAGAAAATAATTCACACAAATGTTTTGAGAAATTTTATCAAAATCTTATTGGGTCGATTCAGAAATTTACATAAAATTGGTCGATTTTCCGTGGAATGACCCTATTATGTGTGGATGCTCTGACTAAGTGAGAGCTACTTTTCTGAATTCAACGTTACAAAATTTGTTAGCTTTTTCCTGTACAAGTGCAAATTGAAACAATCCTGTTATCAGATGTATTTAAAAAAATGCAGGTACATATCGGGTTATAAATTGAAATGTATCGAGTGGGGTTGATTTACACTATGAGATTTAAGTATTGAATTAAAACTTGAATACAACTGCGTTATATAGTATAATAATGCTCGAAATACGGCTCTCAACAGGTGCTCTATCAGCATTAGGCCACTGTTCCCTTAAAATTTTCGATAGATCATGGTCTCCATTTCGTTTCCAAAGGGTTCAAATCTGGACTATCTGAGAACCACTTCGCCCTTCGTATAAATTCCGAAACGCTTGCCTCAGCCAAATTTGTGTCGTTCGCGCCTTTTAGGCTGGAGCAGAATCCTGCCATTTCATTTCAAAACATCGTAGCTAACTCATACCGGCCTAATACTGGGGTAATGTCTACTCAGCACTTATTTTTTCAATTTCTCGTACCTCTGCAGACCTATGTGCATCGACGAAAGCGTTTATTCACTTATTTAATTTCCCCTACACGGCTAGGACTTTCTCATCTGTAAACAGGATTACTCGATGACTGATATTATCATCAAATATGATATGCCCCTTGCATCTGTCCACCCTAATTTTCTTTAACGCGTCTGTTGATCGATAGAAAGCTTCCATGTCGAGATCCGATTTTAAGATGTGGTACATCAGATCCTTGTTATTATTTCTACCTCATAGACAATGTTTGTCTGCTGTCTTAAAGAGGTCAAATCAAGTCCTGGTTTTTTCAATAACTTTGATGGAAAACGTTATAATTTGTCTAAGACCAATAATATTATACCCTAGATGACCATAAAAGTTAAATAAAGTGAAAACACCCATAGTTTTATATGGCAATACAAAGAAGGGGTTGCCCGATTTAGTTCATTTTTGATTTTTTTTTACACTTTTTATGAAAACGTTGTGTACAAAATTTTACCTTAGGCAGTGTTCAAATATATAATGAAACCCCAAAATTTTGTATGGCAACACCAAGAAAGGGTTGTCTTATTTGGTTCATTTTTGAACTTGTATTTGCAATTTTTATGAAAATACCGTGTACAAAATTTGAGCTCTCGTCCACACGTTCTCAGGTAATTTTCAAATATATAGTAAAAATTCTAAGTTTTGTATGGCAATACCAAGAACGGGTTTGCCAATTTAATACATTTTTTTTTAAATTTTATATACATACTATTGCACCATGCACCAAATTTCAGCTTTCTACGTAGACACGTTCTCAGGCAGTTCTGAAATATGTATATAGTGAAACACAAATTATTTGTATGGCAATCCTATTTTCGAAATTAAAATCTCCTTTTTTTTGTTTTTTTTTTTTTTTTAAAAAGCCCATTGTCGAGTTATCGTGAGGACGAACAGACGGACGTGCAAAAATTAAAATAACTTTTAATATAAAGCGTGGGTGTCCAATCCATATTGCTCTACCACCATTATTTCTATGTGTTACAAACGGAATGAAAAACTTAGTATATACCTTATGATTTCAATTAGGTATAAAAAGGGACAAAAAAAATACAGAAAAACCACAAACTGGAAACTAAATGTGAGTTAGTGCAGCGAAATTTTAATAACTGATGCAGAAGATGGCGATTTATGTGATTCATACCCTTGTTGATATCATTTTAAGTGCTCTTCACTGTATACTTCAAACTATGAAGTGACTACAAAAGTGATTTTTTTTTGTAGCAATTAGCAATTGCCTGAAATTGCAGTAAATTTTCAGAAACTGATGAAATATACTACTTACATAAATGTGTACAAACATGCATATATCCTACAAAAAAAAATGGAGCTGGTCATGTAGTCCAATCTTTTCTATACCAAATAAATAATGGAATGATTGAAATCTCTTAAAAAATGGCCGAGAGATTATGAAAGAAGGAGGATTTCATTTATCGTATCGTGCATACACAGGGGCCAAATACATGAATTGTAGGGCATAAATAAGGGTTGTAAATGAGCGTACTCATCGGGAAAAAACAAAATCATCATTGAACTAATTTTATTGTGCTTAACTTCTTTCTGATCGATCCTTTAGCGATCATAATTAAATTCGCTCAAACATTGATCGATGGTTGAAAAATCATAATTCGAGCTGACTCAAATTGAATATGTATTTTCGAAAAGTGCATATCTAGCATTTTGTGACTTTTACATTTTTCTACTGAAATATAAAATCTAATTCTTCTTTTTGTGCAAAAATTGCACCCGGCTTGAATCAATATTAAGCCACTGCTGCCATGAAGTTTACACAGCAACAATTTCGAAAAAGGTACATCTCTCATGATATGTGCCCTTTTCGAACTTGAAATACGGAAATTCATGTAAACTTTGAAGATTTTTCAGTCTTTACCAAGTGTAGAGCTTTGATTACTTTGGATTAAAACTCACGAGGTCACGATCGCACCGAATAAACTTTGTTTTACTTACTGTAGAATCCTTTAACTTGTATGTATATACAGGATGTCCTGTCCATATTGTATAATCTTTCACAGGATGGTAGCATCGGTTTTTGTACGTAACCTTAAAAAAAAAATACTCTTCCTTATCTGCCTAAAACTTTCGAAATACTCACATAAGCTAACGCAGTGCAGCTATCTTTATTTTGTAGTCCATATTGTATGTACGTTCTTTCCAGTGGTATACAAAGCGTTTACCTGTAGGCTACAATTAGGGATATAAAATTTTTTTAATTCTCAAAATGAAAAAAAAAATGTTTATATCACATTCCTAGATTGTTTAGAAATTCATTCAGAGTCAGAAATTCCTTGATATTTTTTTTTCTTTTTCTACAGAGTGTTTTCGATTCGGAGGTCCACAAGTAAAGCGGTGACAGTATTCACTTAGGTAAACAAAAGATTGTATGTCAGGTGAGGGGCATCTCCACCATTTCGGAGTTATAGGGTGTTTAAGAAAATATGCTAGTTTTTCGAAAAACATCCTTTACCTTAAAAAGTACATTCTATGTAGAAACTCAATACCTATCCAACTGCTCAACCGGCCCCGTACTGCATTTCTTAGCTTCTTTTACTTTGACACCTTTTATGTAAAAAAAAACAAAAAGAAGAAAAGAAAACTGATTAACATAATTGTTTTTAAAAAACTGCGAACTCTGTTCTTTATTTATTTTTTTCCCTACGGGAATCGAACCCACACTTGTTAGAATCGGTCAATGATGAAGAATAGAAGAATTTTTAGAACTTTTATTTTTTTAACGATTCTAAATCAAATCATAAATACAAGAGGAAAAAACAACTGCCTCGTCCGAGGATAAAGAGGTTAAGACATCTTTCTCGTTAGTTCAGTGGTAAGAGCAGTCGCCCGGAAAGCGGAAGGTCCCGGCTTCAAACCCAGGACGAAGCGGTTGTTTTTTCCTCTTGCATTTATGATTTGATTTAGAATCGTTAAAAATGACAGCTCTTAACAGTTCTCTCCTCTTTAATTTGACCTATAACACCTAGGTATATATGTTCTAACTGTAGCCGTTAACGAATTATTAGTTCTTAACGCATTTAGGTCAAAAATAATTTACTCCCTTAGTAACTGAAAACAAAAATACCGTTTACTTTCGTTATGACCTAGCTAATAATTCTTTAATGGATACAGTTAGTACATAGGTGTCAGTCAAATTAAGGAGGAGAGTCCATAGTATATAGTTTTTGTAAAAAAAAAAAAGTTTTGTTACTTAGTTTTTTTTTTTTTTTTAAGTAAATGTAACAAAAAAATCCAAAATTTTTATTTTAGACCCCATAACTCCGTAGACGGACTACGGGGTTGGTTGAGTAGTTGTTGGAAAGGTCCTGGGGCTCTTCATACAATTAGACCTTAAGGGTAACCATACATCCTGTACTACCTACATGATGAAATCATTGAGTACATATATACTAAGTTTGTCATTCCGTTTGTAACTCTTAGAAATAATGATGGTAGAGCAAAATGGACTGGACACCCGTTCATAAAATTAAAAGTTATTTTAATTTTTGCATGTCCGTCGGTCTGTCTGTCCTCACAATAACTCGAGAGCATGTGTACTTGGAGAGCTGGGAAAAAACAATTCAACGATCAAACTTACCCTGATTGGAGACCATTCGAAATTACATCGGTCATTCATCTAGCTAGGGTATCATAAGAATTGGTCTTATTGTTAGACCAATTCTAACTTTTTTACTTGTTAAGATACAGGATGTTTTTTGAAAAACTAGTAGGTATAGTTTCTTAATCCGAAACGGTTTTTGTTTGGTTAGGGAAGTACTATCACCTCCTTCTCTATGAACCTCTGAGGTAATTTGTAAAATAACCTTAATTTAAAAATGCTTTTACATTCCTGAAAATTTTTAATTTCCAGGTATGTTGCATTTTCAAAATTACATATTCAACTGCAAAAATATAATGTCTAATACCATTAGTAAAAATTCGTTTCCTCCATGGTGGGTCATAGAGTGGAAGGTGATAGTACTCACTCACCTAGCCAAAAAAAAAAATCTGTATGGCAAGAGGGGGTATATAAACCGTTTCGGAGTTACAGGGTGATTAAAAAAATATGCAAGTTTTTCAAAAAAAATCCTGTATATGAAAAAGTATAGAGTGTACCGTCGAGATCTTATTGCAGAGCTTCATGACCTTTCCAACTACTGCTCAACCAGCTGCATACTCCTCTCCTCTCAGGAGTTATTGAGGTCTAAACTAAAGATTTTCTTACCTTTTTTTTTTTTTGTTTAACCTCTTTTTTTTTACACTAAGGTGGTTAACATAAGTTTTTTTTTATAAGAATTGTAAACTTTGGACTCTACTCTTTAATTTGACCTATTGCACCTATGTGTGCTACCTTTAGCTAAACTTGTCAAAGTTTGTATTACTATTGTGACTTGTAAAAGCTGGCAGCGTTAACAAGGTTCAGGTTCTCAAAGTTATACTGAGGTCGAGTGTTTGCTTTAGAGTAACCTTGCTAATGCGCTACTGCTAGGGAACGCCCCGTGTTATATTCCACCGAAAGTTTCCTCTCAGTAATAAAGATTTGATTTTGTAAAATTTTAGTACTTTTAACAGAAAATTAAGGTACCTGCTGTAAATAACACCTAGCTACCTTAAATTTCCAATAAGATTAATGATAGTTATTATAATTAACGGTATTTATTATAAATCAGTTCTTAACTCATAAACACAAACATAAACACAAATGGTAGCTTCTCGAAAAGAAGAATATAAAAGTAATCATATTAAAAGAATATTAGCAGACATCTTCCTACCAATCCTTGAGAGAGCAAGCATGGGATACCTATACCTTTCCCGAAAATTGTACAGAAGGTATCAAGTCCAAACAAGAGGGACCTAGTAAATAGCAGTAACTGGAGCGGAATTTGCTTACTGTCTAAAGCGGGGAGAATTAAATCTGCAGTCAACCAAACGATCAGAAAATAACAAGACTTAATTTAGAAATGGATGCTCCTGCGTAGATCACATTAACACAAAGTATACAGAATGTCGTTCCCCCTGGCTTTTGTGGATTATGAAAAGGCCTCTGATTCAATTGAGAGGAATACGTATGGAAGATTCGGAGCCCTCCTAAATATAATAGAGCCGATAAAGAGTTTCTACTCCAATTTAAAGTGGAGAAGCTTTCACAAGGGAAGAGCGACACAGGGGGAGGATTCAGGTCATTTTGAAATATATAAAGCTCAAATATAATTTATATAAAGGATTCTTATCAATTCGTCTTTACAATTAGGTAATTGCGGCAACTTCATTATATTATAATTCATTTTTTTTTGCCATTTGGGGGTAGGTTTGGACCCCCTGGACTCGCCTTATATACCGCTTAATGGCAACTTTGTCATGTGAAATATTTTAGATTTATTTGGATTATTTGCGGAATTTATGAAGATATGTATATGGCTGTGATTTATAAATATGCGCAGTATTTCGGAATCACAACAAAATCCAGCTAAAAACTATAAAATTGCGGATTAATACAAAGGCGTAAATAATGGGAGAGTGGGTGGAGGTAGTGCAGAGCCTCTGTTACTTTGGTAGCTTAATTATGAACAGGTACAGAGCTTTTAGTCAGCAATAATGCCCTTTAGCTATATTATGGATTCAATTCAAGGATTCATTTTGTCATTATCTTTGTTAAACCGAGGATAACTTTTTTTCCCCCAGTAATTTAATCCTGGAGCTATATTAAACCAGCAATCAACGAACTTTAAACAATTTAAAAAGTTCTTTCAACAGCTTATTAAAACCTTGGCATGAATACTAAGTGGGTAACTATACAGTCATTGGCACAATTATTCGGCCAATGCTATTTTCATACAAAAGAGCGAAAGAAAGCAAAATAACAGTTATAGTTATAGTTTTTTTTTTCTGTCCAAATTTATTTAATAAGCTTCTTATAGGCTTTTACATAATCGAGATAAAAGATCAAAAGAAGAAATTCTATTTAATATAAAAAAAAAAATTATAAAATTATTGCGACATCCATTTTTCGATTTGGACAGAGTGTTCTGGCTATTTTAAAGTTTAGTAATAAGAGGGGGGGGGGGGGGTGAATGGAAAGATCAGAAGGTGGCAAGAAAGGTGGAGGTTGGCAGTAGAGATGGGAGATTGGAATGAAAAAAGATGGTTGAAGTTCAAATGTAATGGTGTGCTGGAAATGGAGACGTTAGGCGGGCTTGGGAGTGGGCAGCAGTCTGGGCAGGGGGATGAATAACAAAGAGAAGATGGAGATACAAAGCCTTGGAGGTAAAGGTAGAAGCGATGAGGACAGTGATGGAAGCGCTCAAGCCTAATGGACAAGGAAATAAGAAGAAGAATATGGAATTGCATAGGCCACAAACTACGACATGACAACAATAATATCGAAAAACCAACCTTCTACCGGAGCCCACAAGAAACTAGTCGTGCAGGAAGATCAAGAATAACATATAGAAGAACTAATCTCACAGAAGCAGCATCAATCAAACAAAGAGTTTTCGTAAACTTGCCAGGGAAGGAGTAATTTTAGGGTGGGGGGGGGGAGTCTAAAGCAAAACCGTGATCAGGACATCCATCCTACTTATTTACCGAGCACTCTGTATATATTACAAATATATTGATAATAAATCCATAAATCTGCCTGCATTACTAACAAAAACCGCTGCTATATAAGCCATTACTTTTTTATGTTTGCGTAAACTAAGCGCAAGTCTTTTCTTTAAATTACCTAAAATAGCTTCTTAGCTCTCTCCTCTCTGAGTAGTAGATACAATCAGTCCTGATAGTAGTTCTATATTTTTGTTTTGTTTTCAAGCTTTCAATTTGAGTTGAATAATGCTCAATAAGAAATAATTTTATAAGTACATCTATCTAGAAACTGACAGAATATAAATAAATAAATAAAATTAGATAAAAATTAAATTCTTAAACATGGCTAACAAAACACAGGAATCTTTTACCTATGTATGTATACTATTACAAAGTTATACATGCTGATTGGAGTAAAGAAGCCTATGGGGGGAAACTACATAGTGTTTTATGCAAAAGACTTATTGTATGAGGATAATTATAGGAATTACATTTCAGTCAGAATCTGGCATAAGTAAAAAGCGTACTGAGGGCGGATCCGAATCCAAGTCTTCGTCTTCGTCTTGTTAGTACAGCTAGTGACATAATACAAAAAGCTCCGCTATTATAATAGTTAGACGAAGACGAAGCTAACTTGTCCGAATTCGTGTGCTTAGCTTGATATTTGACGTTTAGAGCCAGTTCCTCATGTTTGTCATAATTAATAAATGTAATTAATTATAATATTATTATTAATGATTTAAGATTAAATTAAATTTGAAATAAAAATGTGTTACAATTATCTCTAATTGGTACATAAATAACTGGTTATTTTGCACAGAAGAATTGAAGGAAAACAGTAAATATGAGGCGAGCGCGAGACGTAGTTAAGGACCGAGATGGCTATAATGCAAATTGCTAGCGAATAAATATAACCTCAAAATATGTTGTCTATTTAAAATAGTCAACTCGAACCTTGACTCGATGATCAAGCTAACCAAATGTCTAAACTGTTATACAAAGTAGCAAAGCTCGGTGGCATAGACATGGATTCGGATAGAGCTTGACTCGATGTTACGTCACTAGCTGTACTAACAAGACGAAGACTTGGATTCGGATCCGCCCTAAGAGTGCTCTGATGAATTTAATTTTCTCCACGCCGAGAGCCAAATATCTGAGCATGCAATGCGTAAGCAACCATAGCTTCAAATCTAAAATTGGAGTAGGCATTTTATATAAGCGACATACTTCTCTCATTATCTAGAGTATGTGCGCCTATGCAAGCTACCACGATGCTCCCATCAAAGGGCCTACAACCGTTTTGAGCTGAATACCAGAAACTTTACAGGGCTCCTCAAACTAGTGGCACCAAGTTAGCAATGTCGGTTACCCAATTGGTATGGCTGCGTAATCCTTATGGATAGTCATCCATAAGGCCATGGCTACTCCCAGTGGTGTCTTCATTCAAATAGCCTTTTATGAAACTGTAAGTGGTGAAGACGTTGGAAGTTGATGGATTGAGAAGGCATGTTGGCCATGTAATAATACCATGGTACTCCCAGTAGGATATTCATGTAAATATCCTTTTATCAAACGTTACCGGTTACTCCATTCGAGCTTAAGATGTTATTGGCACTCGGGATGTCAGTGGGAACCATGACGTGAAGGGTAAAATATGCCAACTCAAGTCTGGAAAGGCTAAAGATTACAGCCGATAATCTTGTAGCTGCAATACATACTAGACATATAAGAACTACTAACATGCATAGTTTATTTCTCAATTCATAAACCCCTAAACGTCTTCGCCCCTTCTCTAGGGCTAATGTTTGAGATTTTATTATATCTGACATTACATGTGCATATACATTCTTTGTACTTGACTTACAACACGGAAATTATACCCTACTACAGTATAGTCAAAAAATCTGATATTTATTTCGCAGTGGAATCGCGCATGTGAGCACATAACATATTTGTACGATCTATCATTAGGTCGTACCCTGGGAGATCCAAAGCGATCTTCAGTACAACAATGTTCCTCGAGTTCAACAAAATTTTGTCGTTATACATGATTTCCTCTTAGACAGCGTTTTCCAATAGGGACGGATCAATGTTGACAGGTTATGGCGGCCATGTTGTTTTGGCGGCATCAGTCAAATATGTTGTTTATTATTCAGTCATTGGGGCCAAACCACCATGTCAAGTTACACGATTGAGCAGCACGTCCAAATGATAAAACTTTATTATGAAAATGTGTGTTCGTTAGTGCAAACGTTGTGCGTGTTACGCCCGTTTTACGGCAGACGCGGTGGCCCTTCAAAGTCGACTCTTTAATGTTTGGTGAACAAATTCGAGGCGAGCGGTTCGGTAAACAATCAGGCAAAACTCGTACGTCAAAGGAACGCCAGATCGACAGAGAATATCGCTGCTGTCCGTGAAAGTGTGCAGGAAAACCCGAGGTAGTCAATTCCTCGCCATTCACAAGAACTCGGCCTTTCGCAGACTTCAACTTGGCGAATTTAAAAAACTTTATGACCATAAACAATGGCGTTTGGTCGCTGACTGGGCTTCGAAGCGTTTGGAAGAGAACCGCAATTTTGGCCGATTAATCAGTCTTAGAGACGGGGTACATTTTTGGATGAATGGCTATGTTAATAAGCAAAATTGTCATATATGGGATGACGCCAACCCACACTAGGTTCACCAGGTGGCAATCCATCTAAAAAAAGTTACTGTTTGGTGTGGATTTTGGGCCGGCGGCGTCATTGGTCCGTACTTTTTCGAAAAGGACGTCAACGGTTAGCTCTGCAGGAATCAATTTCTTTTGGGCCGAATTGAACTATAATACCATGGACGACATGTGGTTCCAGCAGGATGGCGCTACATGCCACACAGCGAACGCCACGATGGACATTCTGCATGAACGATTTGCGGGTATGGTTATCTCTCGCAGAGGTGGTTTAAATTGGCCACCAAGAACGTACGATTTGACCCCGCTAAATTTTTTTGTGGACTTTTCTGAAGTCGCAGGTCTATGCCAATAAGCCGCAATCGATGCCCTCAAAGTTAAAATAATCTAGGACATCGCTCAAATTCAGCCGGATATATGTGGCAGAGTCATTGAAAATTGGATCTCTCGGATCTATGCCACCGTGAGAAGCCACGGCGGATATTTGAGCGATATCACATTCCGCACATAATGCTATATATGGGCCTTTCAAATAAAAAAAGAATTTTGTTAATTGGTTATTGGAAAACCATTTATATCCTTCACCTTGGCAGCCCTACGCATCACAGTCTCATTTTGAAATGCGACTAGCACTTGAATTGCAATAATAATCAAATTAATTAATTTTTCCAGCTTAAAATCATTAGGCTATCATCCATTATGCATGTTCAACTGCATTTGCTGTCTGTAGCTGTCAATCATTTTAAAATAAATAAAACTTTATGAATTCTCTAATTAAAAAATAAAAATAAATGAAAACGCAGACAGTTTCGCTGAAAAACGCTATGAAGTGAAACCGGTTTTTGCAACAAAATAGAATTTACAATGAAACGCGATTTTGAAAATTAAATGTTTTTTGATTTCTCAAAATGATAATACTGATTTTAAATAATTTTGAACCAATATTGTTGAGAATAAAACTAAAAATTGCCAATAAAGCAATCTGCATCAATAATAGTTCGGTTTTTTTTTTTTATATTAAATCACTCAACTTTAACATTTTTTCATTACACACTTACCAAATCACCATCATATATAGGTTATGCCACCATTCCACCTCTACTATGGTATTATGTTAACGGTTCATGTACGTATATTTGTAGTAAAAATCAATTTTCATTCAGCCCCCGCAATTTTGATTAAGTGGTCAACTAATTTCATCACTGGTGAAATACTAGTTTTCGGCCATATCTTTTCTATTTTTATTGAAATTTATATATTTATCTATTTGAAAATTTCTGGAAACTGACATTGGTTTTTTAGAAAATTACCTATAAATTTGCGTTTAGTTTTAAATAATTAATTAATCTTTCCGGAAGATTTTTCTCTTATTTACATACATATTTCATCAGGTTCGGTTGAAAGAGTGTGTAAGTATAGACCTTGAAAATGTAAATTTTTTACTATAAGAAAAATACAAAACCTGACTGAAATTACAAACAAATTTTTTCCCTTATCTATTTTATAATTTATTAGAATTGATAAAAACCGTTTTCATTTTCATAAAATTATTATCAAAACTAAAACATTGCAACTTTTATAAAAAATCAATTTTCAAACCATACCAACTTTCCCCTGATTAATGAAATTCAAATGAAGTCCAACAAGAGAGCATCAACAGCTTTTTAGTAATTTTCCGTTTGTATATGAAGTTGATGATAGCCAGTAAACACATGATTTGAAAAAGTAAAAAAAAAAAGAAAAAACATCTTTAACTCTGTTACTATGCAAGTAATAAACAGATACAAAATTACAATTATTTTACAAAAATAATTATAGTTGGGGGGGAAAAAAAACAAATCCACTTTACCTGTGTGGAGGATAAAAGAACATATTTGAACTTGCGTAAGGAGCAAACGGTCATAATTTTCTTAAAACGCGGGGGCTTTTTTTCTTCATTTTTTTGTTTGTGTTGTTTTATTTCCTAAATTATTGTCTAAAAGGTATTACATGCACACTTCAGCATAAAATCACGCTTCCATAAACATAATCGTGTATTTTCAAGGCATAGAGACCAGACGAGGCACAGGCAAGTCTTGTTATCTTCACGATATACCTATCTACCTGAGTCGTTCAAGAAAGCTTATTATAATTGCTCCCCACTCAGATATTTTTTATTTATTTTTTTTTCAATACCACGCCATCCATCCATCCACCTTTTAGGAAGGTAATCAAACTCCAATGTCAGCAACTAATGTTTGGCTTGATCATTTTAGCTCACCTATAGTAATTTTCTGCAATTTTTTTTTATATTTTGCTGCCTGAGGTGTTGCCAGATTTAATAATGCGATTGGATGATTTTTTGTTATTTATGTATGAAATTTGTGTGTTGTGATAAAATAAAAAAATTATTTATAATCTGATCTTGTGTGTGTGCGTGTGTAAATATAAATTTTGATAAGAATTGACATTGGTTTTTTGTATTTATTTATTATCGGATTGATCAAAGCAAACGAGTGACTGATTACATTGTTGCTTTTTATATTTTGAGACAATTGTGAAGCGTTTCATAAAAAAAAATAACATACGAAATTAAGCGAGATAAATAAATGTATTTTTTTTTTACTTGCCTAATATTGAAATATTGTGGATCAGCCGGCATAGTTTACTTTTCTAGACTTAATGTTGAAATTGATCCTTGATTATTTTCGCTATTCAGTTTTGACTTTATATTAGAGATGTATTTTGATGGTTGTTTCTGAAAATGAATTCAAATATTATAGTTGCGATGGTATGTATGAGCCCGAAGTTTTTCAAAATTGCTACATATTTGTGGATGATCTGTCCATTTATCGTTATGTTAAGATATCTAAATTTATCAAATATGTCAACTAGTTTTTATACTTTTTTGTCCACTCATTCGTAATATTACTCCGATATTTGAAATTTGGCAAATTTTAACTGTTGTAATCTGTTTAAAAATTTTCAATTGTCAGGAGGCTTTACATAGCGACCATAGGCCTAGTGACTATTGGCACAGTGCACGTTACCTCAGACGAGCACAGTAAGTCTAGCAAGGACGACCGTTGGGAAATAGTGTAACCCGCATATTGAAGGTAGAATAGCTAGTCTTTAAATTAAGATAATTGCCAAACTCATAAAAACAAAATTGGTACCATATGAAATAGAAAATGAAGCAGTCCTTATTATAAATGTCGGTAGCAAAATCAGCATAGGAAAGTGTGTCTCAACCACAACCGACGCAGTGCAGAAATAGGCATCTACCTGTGCTGTTTTCACTATTCCTCGACCGTTTGCCATAAAAAGCTCGCCTGTGCTCAGGCTTAAGCCAGTTAATTGGAGACACATGGCACTTTGGGATATGAGGGTCCTCTAACAGAAATCATTTTCTAACTTACTTTGGGTAATCGAGAAGAACAAAATAACGTCAAATACAATCGCAAACATAACACGGGAAACGCAGCGATTGCAAGTCAAAAGGCGAGTAAATTGATGTTCAGTCTCGAAAAGAAAAATAACGTAAAGTGCCAAACACAATTCCGACGATTCGAATCGATTCGATTCGATCCAACGAATGCATGAGCACAATTGTTCCATTCGGTTTCAAAGCCTTGACTTTCAAATGTTGCCAGATTTTGTCTTTCCGCTTTACATCCATCCATGAGAACATTCTATTTTTGTCATATAATTCATGACTTTTTTTATTTCCTCTACAAAAGCCTTTTCATCCATCTTTCAGTATAAACAAATCTTTACACATGATTTTTCCAGATTATGTCATCCGTAAAAGATGAAATTGGCTCAACTTCTCCGTTTCGATTCGATCCATTTCGATCCATTTCGGTGTAATGTGTCCACTGACTTATAACAATGGACTGAGCGTATTGTCATTTTCCTATAGGAAAGCATGACACAAGTTTTATAGTTCTCTCTTTCGCCCTATGGCAGAGTTGGAGCTACCAACACAAAATATTGCATTCTGGAACGTTTGCTTATGCCATTTGATGTTTTTATGTTGGCTACAGATGCAATCACCGCAGAAGGAATAAGGTAAAGATAGTGTTTACCATGCTCCGTCTCTCTTGCCCATAAGCAGGATTCAGTTAGGAATAACTTTTGAAAATTAAAGTCGGAATGAGTTTAATTCCTTATAAGCGATTAAAATATCACTTGGGCACAAGAAAAAATATTTTTTTAATTAAATTCGATTTACGGGTGTAAAATTTCATCTGATTGGTTGAGTTTTACATGTTTTTTATGTAATCGTTTTAAAGGGTGCTCTAACGGTGATATACAGAAACACAATATTTTTTGTGCGACATGAAATAGCAAATCGCTCAGTCCATTGTTATAAGTCAGTGAATGTGTCTAATGGGCCGTCGTACACGCTACATTTGTTGCTGTTGAGCGGCACTCGAGGGGAGGAAATTTTCTCCCCCCCCCCCCCCCCCCATTGTTTCTCATCATCAAAAAGTGACATGCGCGTGCAGTAAGCGACAGTACACCTTGACGCGCCGCCCCAATTGCACGTATGTCTTATATAAGCAAATTTGACATTTATACGAATCGAATCGAATTGTGTTTCCCACTTAAAGGGGAATCCCTGGTCGAATATTCGTATTTAAAGTAAAGGGAAACTCCCGATCCGATTGTGCGAGTCGGTTTAGTTGTTTTGTAATAAAATAATTTAGGGAATAACCTTAAATAGACAGAGTTGATAGTATTATGTTAATATGATAAAACAGTATAAACATTATCTCTGACTAACCTAACTTGTAATATGCTGTTTTATTAGCTAAGCCTTGGATCACCGGGCCCAGGCTTAGCAAGCCCATATATGGAGCTGTATATGCTGTGCTGCGTCTAATATACAATAAGAACTTCAGCTTTGCTAGCTTCAAGCCGGCTTGAGATTTGATCAAAATGCAAATTTCAAGTCAAATGACTGCCAAATTGAGCGAATTTTGAACGCTACCAACTGTGCGAATATCAAATATCAGCGTTTTTGAGACAGTTGAGAAGTAAAAACTACCAAAAATATTATTTTTACTGGTGCATATCGAAAACTATCCAAAAAAGCATGTATTTATCGTAATTTTGGAAAATCGGATGAATTTCTGAAGCTGGCGGGCCTGCAAAGGTTTGCTTGCCTGGGAATTACGAGCTCCATGCGATCTACCGCTACTGCTGCCTTTGAGGTCACACTTAATCTGCCACTCCTGCATCTAGTCACTCAGGCAGATCCCAAACGGGTTGTTTGCAGATTGCGCTCATGTGGATGTTGGGAGGATGCCTGGACTGGCTTTTCTTATTGATCTTTGACATATGGGCTGGATCTGGAAAACCCTCTGGCCAGCATGCCATTTGATGCGATGGTACCAGAACTTCGTTTTGGGCGTCGCTTCTCTGTGAGTTTTCCTGTAAGGGAATCGTGAAGTGAGGGAAGTGCTTTATCGAGCCTTCCCCGGTCCGCTCTAAGAATTTTTACCGACGACTCTCTTACTAATGAGGGAGCCGGGGCGGGCATTTACCTTCCTGAACCTGACATAACCTGACATTGGGATGGAGTACTCACTTGAAAGACACACCACTCACTTCCCTGCTGAAGTCTTCGCCATTGCAATGGCAGCAAAAATAGCCCTTGATATGAAAATCAAGGCAAAGGACATTACTATCCTTTCGGATCGTCAGGCAGCCTTGATGGTTCTGAGTGGCACTCGGATAACATCTAAGTTATTGGGGGACTGCAGGTCGTCTGTGGATAAATTGTGTATCCGCAACATGGTGTGACTTCAGCGAGTTCCTGGTCACATGGGAATCATGGGGAATAAAAGGGCTGATCTTTTAGTTAGGGCATAGGGATTGCCACCTCGAGTAACAGGTCTCTCATCAAAGCGGATGTTCATAGAAGCATCAGCAGAGATTGGGGACCCTGAGTACTTGCAGGTGCACAAAACTGTTTCTTGATGGGTCTAATAGGAATATCTCTGATTTTCTCATGGGGTTTGGTAGGAAACAATGTTGAACTGTGGTTGGCATCATCACCGCCCACAGATCGCTTCACGCCCCTTTAACAAGTATGGTAGTTGTTGATAGCCCTGAGTGCGTATCCTGCCTGGAAGGAGAGTCTGAGACAACCGAACACTTTTTGTATGCTTGTCCGGCCTTCGCCCGAAGCAGGCTGGATACTATAGGATCTGCCCTCCTCTCTGTAGAGGAGTTGAAAAGTCTTTCTCGCCGTGGCCTGATGGGCTACATTAAGAGGGCAGGAAGGTTTTGGTGATTGGGCTTCTAGCAGGAGAGCACAATTGGCCTCCGTGATTGAGATCTCTCGTCCCCTGTCTTATAAAAAGTCCTTTCACACAGTTGATCACACATTTTTATTAAGTTAACTGGCTTTGAAATTCAATTTTTCAAATTCTAGTAAACTCGTAAGTTACACATATCTCAAAAAACCTTTTACTATTATTCTATTTATCACAATACAATCACACCCATATCCTCTGTGCGATATGTACGCCATCTGTTGTATCATGTAAGCTTCGGATATTTTTTAAGGACATAAGATTATGCTCGTTTTAAGTATACTAAAAGTCTACTCGTACGATTCCACGTGGTTTCTGGTTTCCTCATGCTTCGGCTTCTGTGAGGACTCGAATTGGCAGTATTGCTTTCTTCGTATTTTGCAGCCAATCCAATACCATTTACTTCATTTACTCCGAGCATCTCCGTTTCACGTCAGAACTATCCATCTCGGAGTATCTGTCGATAAAAGATACCGCAATAAAGGTTTAGTTTCTCACTTCTTTTACGCAGTTCTCAAAAAAGCAGTTATTGTCATTTATATAGTCAATACTTTGTCGATTATGCTCAGACGTAGTATATTTTTGATATTATTCAGCATCAGATATTTGATTAAAGACTCTGCCGTTAACTCTTAACTGCTGCTAACCTTTAATTTCGTTGTGTTAATGAAATGCCGATGTTCTTTTGAAAAAAATCTAAAGAAATGGAGCCAAGGAAAATGAGTTCATAACATTTGTCGAAAGTTATTTACCCAAAGCTTGGAAAAAATTTGCTTCTAAAGCAATTTCCCTGTTATTATCAAAGTTTATCTGTCCTCTTACCATTGTTGTTTATTGTCACTCTGATTTAATTCGACTGTACTTATCCTATAAATTAGACGCCCTTTATGAATTCAATATTTCGTTGTGTTTTTTAAATTTTTATTTTAACCTCTACTATTATCTGTGTTGTTTTATCTCTGTGATCTGATCCGGTTCAATTTTATGTACGTAAAACAACAACAATGGATCACGTATTGTTGTTGTTTTACGTACATAAAATTGAACCGGATCAGCTCAGAGAGAAAATAACGCAGCTATTGTTGGACATGCATAATATTCCCTGGCTACTTCGTTTTAATAACAATTTTTCGTGACCCTCTACAATCCTACAGGTCTCTCTAATGGGACTTACATAATTTCCAAAAGCATATTAACGCAAAAAAGCACAGACAAGAACCAATGATCCAAATCTACAAAATCTATAAATAACGCGCGTATTTTTTTATGGTTGTTCATATTCCACACAGCACACAGAATAATCTCTACCAAAACTTGGGAGTAGTCTGTGCTACAATCTAGAAAACCAGTCCGCCCTATCTGATCATGAACGGGAACAACTTTTTGATACGCACCGACTGGCCGTGAATCGATGTTCGATATGGTCGATATGGTTTATGACCTGTTATGTTGGTCTACCTGTCCTCTCCACATAGTTCACAATATGCTCGTTAATTTTTGTATTGTTCTGCTCATCATTTGTCAAGTGTATACGCGATGCTGGGCCTATTCGTGCTTTCACTGCATTTCGAGAGATATGTACATATGTAGGTACGTAGTGAATCCCATTATAAACTTGAAACCATTTTATGTTCTCTGCAGTAATCTTTTGTTTAGCACAAGTCACAAGTGTGACTTTTTTACGATTCACATCAAAGCTTTACATCAGACTTTGTTTCAGTCTATCTTCTCTAGCCGGTATATTTCCTGTATTTACTTGATGACCTTTTGTTATGGTTTGGAATTTTTTTTGTCAAACAGAAGTGTGAAAGCTTTCTGTATTTGTATTACGTAATGCAACCTTAGTTGGTTTCGATATTCAACTATAATTGACTATAATTCGAGATAGATTTTGTGGGGTATTCGAAACAAAAATTCTAGTTCTATTATATTCTCGCAAGTAATTCAAATGTTGTCAGAGTTGTCTTCTACTGGAACCCTAGGACAAGAAATGATCTTATGAAAAAAATGTTGATAGTGAAAATTTCGGGTAAATGAATTGGCAATTATTTATACGTTTTTAATGCTTTCACACCATAATTAGTAATTAGTAATAATGCGATTTTCATATTTTTTTATTTATTAAATTTACATGGGAAATGAAACCCATTTTGAATATTAAATCTACAATTTTTTTATAAAATATGCGCAAACAAAATTTCACCTCAGGTCACAAGTAGTATACAAATTAACAAGGTATGGCCATAGGATAAAATGATAACAGAAGGAAAGCTATGGAAAATTCCTGGAGGGTGATTCTGATCTTCTGTCGTACTTTAATGTCAAAATATACGCCTAAACGAAATGAACTTTTTTACTGATTTTTTCGTGTTTTTATTCAGTCAGTAAGCCCTGCATTACGTAGAATGAACTGAAAATGACACTTCACATTACAAACTCAAAATATTATTTCGAATTTAGGCACTTGTATTGCTCTAATTAGGTGTAGAATTTACCACAGTATAAAATTTTTGTCACAACCTCGGAAGCAGTTGACTAATTTGTCGTACTTTTAAGCGTGTATTCTGACATTAATTCATTGCAAATTCATTTTAGTTTATTTTGTGGTTGATGAAAAGGATAAATTAAAATGAATATGGTGAATATAAAAGTACGATAAATTTGAGATGAAATGTCAAAATATGTGACTAAAATATACACCTAAGCTACGACAAAGAGATCAGAATCACCCCCCTGTTTCCACCTACGCCGATACACATTCCGTCAAATAAGTTTTGGGACTGAATCTTTCCTTTCTTTCTTGCCCGCGTTAATTTTTTTAATTTTTTTTATTTTTCGTAAGTTGATAGCATTGTAGGGTATTATGATGCTGAGTTTGAGCGCGATCTGTCATTTACTTTGTTGACAAGAGTCGAAAATATAAGTTATTTCAGTAGTGTCTGGCGATTTTTAATATGGAAAAAATATCGATCAACGAGTATGTTTGAAATTTTGTGTTGCGAACAAAATTCAAAGAGGGTCGTGAAGCCGTTAACGATTTGCCTCGTTCTGGACGGCCTTCAACCTAAAATACTGAGGGAAACGTCGATAAATTGAAGAAATTAGTGCTTGAAAATCATCGTTCCAGTCTCAGAGAGCTAGCTCGTGAGTGAACTCAACATCTCTCTCTCAACAATCGGTTCGGGCTATTGTGGTTGATGTTTTGGGCATGAGACGCGTCGCAGCTCGGCTCGTTCCGAAAGACCTCAATTTTCTTCAAATGGAGCATCGTAATCGAGTGTGTGGAGACATGCTAGAACGAGTGAATTTGGACCTCACATTCGTGGGATGCGTCATTACAGGTGAAGAGACTTGGGTCTATGAATATAATATGCAAACTCGCCAGCAATCATCGGAATGACCCTTGCCAAACTAGCTGAAACTCAAAAAAAAAACCAAGGCAAAGTCGGTTCAAAATTAAGGTTCTTTTCAGTGTTTTTTTTCGATATTCGAGGGATTGTTCACACGGAATTCCTTGGGAGGGTCAAACAGTGAATAAACAATATAACTTGTTGTGAAGCGTTTAAGAGAGAACATTTGTAAAAAAAAGACCGGATCTTTGGAAGAAAATTCATGGATGTTGCACAATGACAACGCATCGTCTCACAAAGCCATCATTGTGGTCTAATTTTTGCACAAAATCGCCACGAATATCATCGAACAACCACCGTGTTCATTAGATTTGGCTCCGTGTGATTTTTTTCTGTTCCCGAAGTGTAAATTGCCGCTTCGAGGAATCCGTTTTCACTCGATTGAAGACATAAAGACGAATTCGTTGAAGGAACTCAAACCAAATTTGGCTGTCTGTCACCGGACTGTGTCTCATGAACCGTAATAAAAATTAAATTAAAAATTAAACGGGGCCGTGATGTTTTCGGCGTTTTTTTCCTCGTTTTATTCTCATTCATTATTATTATCATAAGTAGGCATTTTTTTGCAAATGACGCCACTTTCATTTGAAAAAAAAAATGGACATTGGTTTATATATTGTACGATGGTACAGAACCCTTCGTGCACGAGTCCGACTCACACTTGGCCGATTTTTTATTTGCTTTATAGCTTACCGTAGTGCATATAATTTGTGTGCCGTCATTGGCTATTATAACAAGACGAAGATGAAGATTTGATTTTGGATTGGTCCTTATTATTAGGTATTACATATTTTGGTACTGTCCTGCTCCCTCAAATGGCATTTCATGACTGGAAAATTTTTATTTACTATTACATTTTACATTTGGTGGGGGGATGCATACAGGGCTCCCGCCACTCATCTAGTTGTCGCAACCGACATTACCCTTAAGTGCCCTAGGGCGCTCATTGGAATTTAAGGTACTTTACAACGCCTATGACGTTCTTGGTGGCCATCCTTGCAACGTCTTCTTGCAGTGGGAATGCCTTTTCCAGATTTCTTAGCATTGTATGGCACGGAGCTTCACAGTCTCACAGGACACGTGTTAAGCGGTTTAATCGTTGCGACAAGTATCATAACCAAAGCAATTATGGGTTTAGTCATAACAGACCCTACGTACCTACCTGTGATTATTGCTTGTATGCAATTTTATGATCTGACTTGAATGTGCCATGTGCATGTGCAGTGGGGGCATTAATAAGAAGCAATAAATTTTGGGTTACACGGAAGAAAGTTTTTGAAATAAATAACGGCATTTATGAAATTTGTGTGTAAAAAAATCAAAATTTTGGAAATATTTGAGAATAATTTAAAGATGCTTAATTACAAAATACAGAGTAATACACTTTTCGACAGCTGCTTTTCTTTGCTATTTAATAAGCCAACAATAATCAAAATCTATAGGGTGACTCAAAAGTTATAATCATTTATTCCCATCAGGGTTCACGAATATTGGCGAAATGTTCAACTGCCCACAACTCCTAAAGGAAGGTTTCTAGGGAGGGCGGTAGGTAGGTACGTGGAACAGTTTTTTGATCAGCTTACTTCAAGAAATCGCGTGGTATACCGGAAGGTATCTTGATCTGAATCACCCTGTATATATTGTATGTATGATTTGATTTTGAATTGTTAAAAATAAAAGCTCTTAAAATTCTTCTATTATCCATCTGTTATATATGTTTGAGTCCTGCGATATGTTCTCCAGAGGACAAAATTGAGCACCCGAAAACTCTTTTTAATTTTCATAAACCTAAAAAAAATAATTTTGGAGAAACAGAAAGCATGGCTGAGAAACTAAACTATTTCTTCGTAATAGACGGAAAGTTGGCGTGTCCAGTCTAGTCTTTGTATGCGATAGTTTGTCTATGACCCTATTTTAATGGTACTTTGTAACGTCATAAAAAGCAATAACATGGGGCAAATGCTACCTAAGTAGCTGAAAATTTAAATAAAATAATTTAATAAAAAAAAACAAAAACGTTCAACCGCCTTAAAAAAATCTCTACAAAAGCGAGAAGTATATAACTTCTTTTCTTCCTAAATTTTGAATTTTTTAAGTCGGCACTAAAATTAATAATCTCTATTTGAAATCTGTATCTTTACTATACGCCAAATTAATTATAACTAAAAGGAAAAACTATAATTGAATCAATCAAGAGACATCAATTAAGAGACATTATGCGAAGAGAACTTTTTTCTTAGAAAAATGAAATTTTTTTAATTAAAGCTAAATTTTGAATGAGATTTTTTATTTGTTGTGTGGCAGGGAGTGAAGGTAGCAAACACGGAACTGCCTAAGTGGGAGAAGCTATAAAAGTGGAAAGGAAACTAGATAGGATGAAAAATTGCAAAAGCCTGTCGAGGTCGGATTCCAACCCTACGACTCCTGGGATGTTAGATGGTAGTCAGTCCACTTACCAACTGAGTTATCCAGGCCAAAGCCACGGAGTTGTAGTTACAAAACTCGCAAGGGATCGCTCTGATAAATAATGTTTGATTTTTATTAATACAATCAATTTACTAATAGTTAGGTATATTTTTAAACCCCGTTATAACATTCTGGTAGTATAGGAGCTATTTTCTTTCAATATTTTACATAAGCATATTTACGATTGTTAGTACTTACCTAGGTAACTAAACGTAAGATTTTTACAAAAAAAAAAAAAAAAACGAAATCGAATTTTAAGGCGTAATTGCAGGTAGTAATGTATTTTTATAAGTTAAATAATGAAAATAATTCCATATCGAAATACGATTGAAATTAAAAAAAAAAACACCAAAATAAACTTGACTTAACATGAAAGCCTGTAAACAACCGCAGAAGAAATTTTTAAAGTATATACATACATACCTACCATAAATAAAACCAAAATATTTCCTTAAGCCAGCCGGAATACAAGGATTTAGTTAAGGATTTTATGGAGGCTATAAAATATAATTTCCAATACATTATTGCAAGGTAAACGCCCAAGGTTAAAAGTAACTTGACTTTATTATCCTTTATTTTTACATGTCCTTAAACATTTTCCAGATGTTAAGGGCTACTTATTCTGTATTGTCTTCAAAATATTTAAATTTCCTAAGGACATTTAGAGACATAAATCAATGCAAAAGCTAAAAAGGGCACACACAAATACCAATGAAATATAATATCCTGAAATTGTACTGGCACAGTTTTATTAACATCCCACCTGCACGATATAAATTCATTTCATTTCGTTCTATTTATATTTTATTTATTTATGTATTTTCTACTTCTTACTCGTATTCCTGAACGTATTATCCATTTTTTAACATTCTATTTATACATGATATTAGTAGAAGATACTCAAAGTAGAGATCTAATACTACCTTTTATTTCAAATTTTAAAAATGAGCTCGTTACACTTGTCTGATTCCCCGATTTTATCCTGTTTGCAATGATAGAAAAGGTCGAATAGGCGGGGAAGCTGTAATTAACGCCAAAGAAAATTTAGAGTTCAATTGCAATTCTCCAGTTACTTGTTTAGGTAATTACGAGGGCTGTTTTTTATAAGTCAGTTATCTTAAAATTAAAGGTTTTTTTCTTTACCAAAATTCAATTTATTTTTCGATATAGTCTCCTTTTATAGCTGATTACGCTTTGAGCAACGATTTTTCAACTTCTTAAACATTAAAAAACAAAAAACGATTTCTCAAACTCTGCATTTGTTTCAGCGATGACAATTTTATCCACCGAGAAATTTTTTCATTCGAATGTAATTCCGGTCGTTTTTCTTGTCATTTTCCGTACTATTTGCGCACGGATTTCCAAGTCTTTGATTTTATTGGTAGTTGGAGGCTTTTTCCTTATTTTTTGCACGTGGAAGTAAGAGAGAATTTTAAGACTTTTCCATGGCGTTTCTACCAAAGAATAACTAAATACTTATTTATACTTTGGTTTGTACATGGAATTCCTAGGGATTTCAATGCCTTTTCTGCATTTTTTAATTAATGGAAATCTAACAGAATTACAGATCTTTGCACTGCTGTTCATATTATACTTTGTAATGGAAACTTAACATATTTATGATATTAATCATGGTACAAACAATAATATATTTTTCCAGCCTTATTTATTGTTCACAGAGTCAAATCCCTACTTCTTACCTACATAGAATCTGCACTTATAATTTCACCACCAAAATGATTTGCTATTTCTACAGTTAATTTAGTTTAACCAGTCGTCGCTGTAGACCCTAAAATAATGCCGCATTTATAATGCAGAGTGGAGTAGAGTAGCGTAGAGGAGGAACAGGTATCCATTTTTTCGCACGCAGTAGTGCATATGGCTATCTCTGTTTGGCTCGAGAGTAGCGCAGAGTGAAGCTGCATGAAAATAGGTTGTATTCTAATATCACGCTGGCATTTCTGAAAACTTAAAAACTGGAACTTCGAACTACTAGCATGTAGATGGCGTGGAAAAAGCTTTTTATCATAACTAACAAGTTTTAATGTTATTTTCTGATTTAATATTTTTTAATAATGCTAATAAAAAACAAGCAGTACTTTGGCAACCTTCATGATCTAAAAACTAAAAAAAGTACGTTAATTTTTAGCTAGTTTCGAAGAAATCTGTAGGGTGATTCTGTGGGTTTTGTCGAACTTGAATGTCAAAATAATCGACTAAATGAAATGAACATTTCTACTGATTTTTTCGTGTTTTTATTCAGCTCAGCAAGCCTTGCATGACGTAGAATGAACAGAAAATGACACTTCACATTACAAATTCAAAATATTATTTCGAATTTAAGCACTTGAATTGCTCTAATTAGATGTAGAACTTCCATTTACCAGTGTAAAATTTTTGTCACAACCTCTGGGAGCAGTTGACTAATTTGTCGATTATTTAGTCGTGTTTTTTGACGTTTGTTCATCGAAAATTCATTATAGTTCATTTTGTGGTATATAATAGTGAAGACACAAAATGAACTGTTTTAAAAGAGAAAACTCGACAAAATATGTCAAAATTCACGACTAAATACAACGACAAAGAGCACAGAATCACCCTCCTGATGGTGCAACAGGTGTCTCCTTTTTCGAATTTATTATTTTGACAACGACAAGGATTTTGATTTGGCGTTCTTATGGCATTTTATTATATTAATACATTGAATAAATAACTAATTAGGAAGCGGGGTATCGTGCGAATACATTGTACGAGTTTAAGCATTTCAATGACAGTGCGACCTATGGTCGGGGGGAGAAATGACAAGAGGGCTAGTGGCTATTTTGTGTCAGTTCAACATTCTGACATTTCATAATTTTGAAAATAAGTTCTCGGATTTGAATTCGTGATATTGTGAAAAATAAAGAATTACACGTGATTTTTATGTAATAGTAGTGTGATATAAGTGCGAAATATTCTTTTGTGAACGATATTTTGTGTAATAGAGGCTCCGGAGTCTTAAATTATCATAACAAAGTGCGCTGTGCTCTGCTGCAGGAACGAACGGAGTTATTGTCGTGGGAAAGCATTCTTCAAGTAAATTTAATAGGTTTACTAATTAATTATAGTGTATTTAACAAAATAAAAGTGAAATATTTATAAAAATAAACAGCCATGGCAAAAAAAATTTAAAATTTTACCAATGCCGGTTTGTTTGTTTACAATTGAATTGTCATTGGTGCCTAAATTATTCCAGTCATACAAAGGCAACGCCAAGCAATATTATCTGAAAATAAGAGGACTCTAAAAACATGTTTATTTTACATAGCAATTTGGATTATAAAAAATGTTCCCTTCAGAATTTCAGAATTTCATTACTTCCATGACGAAACGAATACAAAAAGTGCACACTAATACATTTCGCCGAGTAGCTTACGTTTTTACTCGATATGCCGTTTCCTTATTAGTTATTTATTCAATGTATTAATATCAAAGTTCGTTATTGATTTGGCGTTGTTATGGCGATTTGTTACGTTTAATTTCAAAGTTCGAATCTTACTCTGCGCTGTATTGTGAATAGCTTCGCTCTGGACTCAAAGATCACTCTACACTACTACTCTACTACTACTCTGTTTCACTCTGCATTGTGAATGCGGTATAACAATTAAAGGAACTTTCCGAAGCATTTTATTAGAAATACAGAAGAAAAATTGGATATCAAACATTGCACAGGAAAATAAAGTCATGAACTGTCAAAACAAAATTGCCATTAACAGTGCGAAATAAAAATTTTCGTATACCTCGAATAGATTTGTAAAGCTATAAATGGCTTCCTGTAATCATTTTAAAACAGATATGAGTGTGAGAATTCCGTCACTTTTTCCACTGGAATTCTGTGAGAAAATTCCACATCTGGAATTTTTGTTTATTGGGAAGTGACAAGAGGTCAAATCTAGAGAATAGTGGTGAAATGGGGGAGCAGTTAATGGAGGAATTCGAGAATTTTTATCATGGGATTAGATGTATAATGCTGTACAAATGGTGTTTTCAGCTGATAGGTATTCTTCCCCACTTTCTGTTGTATCTGGGATTCCTCAGGGATCAATCCTGGGTCCATTATTCTTTTCTATGTTCATAAATGATATTTTTACCTGTGCTAAGCAGTGTGATATGCAGCTGTTTGCAGATGATGTGCAGGCGTATCTCTCAAGGCCTATTGGTTTAATTGAGGATGGCGTTAGCTGCCTAAATGAAGACCTCGAGAGTATCCACCAATGGACCATCCTAAATAATCTTCTAATTAATCCAGCGAAATCGAAAGCTTTGGTTATTTACAGGACTTCTATTGACACGTCGTACTTTCCTCCGATTATTCTTAATAATAGCACAATTCCATATGTTGAATCGGTTCGTAATCTTGGGGTAATTTTTAATAAGACCTTGAAGTGGAACGACCACATTAAGTTTATTATGCGTAGAATTTACGGTGGCCTTCGTTCGCTTTGGGCCACAAGCTTCTTTCCACCTACTGAAACGAGATTGCATTTAGTGCGCACACTACTGGTTCCCTTAATATCTTATTGGTGTGAAATCTATGGCAGGCTTGATTCTGTTTGCTGGAGGATGCTTTTAACTACATTTAATTCTATGATTAGGTACATATATAATCTTCGTAGATTTTATCACGTCTCACCGCATGCGTCTGCAGTTTTCGGTTGTACTCTTGAAGCTTACTTGCAGTTTCGATTGGTTACTTATGTCGCTGAAATCATTAAATTTGAGCAGCCCAAATATTTGTTTGACTAACTTACGTTCGCTCGGTCCACCCGGACAATAACTCTTATTTTGCCTAATGCTAGTTACCTTGTTAGTAGACGCCTGTTCTTCATCCAAGCTATCAAATTATGGAATTCTTTGCCAGCTTCCTTGCGAAGATCGCTTATGTCAAGCACGTTGGCCACCTTCAATCACAATGCTTTAATTTACTACTCTTCTTAGAGTAATTCTTTATTATAATTTAGTTTTAAATTTTCTTTCTACTTAAATTAATTATTTTCCTTGATCTTTCTTAGCCTTGTAGTTTTGTAAGTCTAAATATAAGTTTTGAGTTACTATGTAGTATAAAAATCTTTGTTTTTCCTTTAGTTATTGTATCCTTTAACATGTGCAACCCTAAAGAATTTTATATTCTCATTTGTACAATGCCAATTGCTGCATAAATTGAATTGAATTGAATTGAATCCTGTGAGAGTCTTTCCAATTTTAATGAAGATTATGCTAAATAACGCCGCAAAACTCACTCTGACTACATTTGAATATGTCAAAACACTAGATACCTACGTCAAAATAGATGATTTCGTTTTTGGAAAAACGCTTTTTTATCATTGAATAAATAACTAATAAGAAACCCACATACCGGGAGAAATCCTAAGGCATTCGGCGAAATGTATTAGTGTGCTGTGTTTGTAGTATTCGTTTCGTCAGTAGTGAAATCGTGACATTTTGAAGGGGGACATTTTTCATAATCCAAATTTGTTATGTAAAATATACAAGTTTTTAGCGCCCCCTTATTTTAATATTTGTTGGCGTTGCTTTTGTATGGCTCAGATAATTTAATGCTCATGTGACATTTCAATTGTAAACAAACTAACCGGCATTGGAAAATGTTAAATTTTTTGCCATGGTCATTTGTTTTTATAAATATTTCACTTTTACTTTACTTAAACACTATAATTTGTTAGTAAAACTATTAAACTTGCTTGAAAAATCCTTTCCCAGACACAAACTCCGGTTGTTTCTGCAACACAGCACAGCGCACTTCAACACCATAATTGCAAGACTCCGGAGTCTCGTTCACAAAACACTTTATTTCACTACTATTAAGTAAACATCACTTTTAATTAGTTTATTTACCACAAAATCGCTAAATCAAACACGGGCTTTCTTTTCATGAAATCTGAAATGTCAGAAATCAAGCAGAATTGTCAAATAATGCACAGCCCTCTTGTAATTTCTCGCCCCGCACAACGGGTCTAACTGTCATTGAATTGCTTAAACACGTACACTGTATTCGTACGATATCCCGCTTCCTTATTAGTTATTTATTCAATGTTTTTTATGACCAAATTTTTATACAGGTGGGGGTATGAAAAACACGTTCATCTGAAATTTTTATCATCTTTGCCAATAGCCATATTTCGTGTATTTTTACTCCACGTTCATGCAGGAAAATATCATAAATTTGTTTGAACATGTCTTCAGTTTGAGACCTCAATCGGAAGTTCTCGGAGCTCTGCGGATCTCATGCTTGTTACGACTACAACCAAATTCAGTGAATTATTTATTTATGAACATGTGAATGACGAATACTTTTGTTCAGTTTTCCTTAAATATTTGCCGCGTCGCGACTATGGAGACTACTCAAAAATGCAATTTTACCGCTGCCACTGACAATAAGATTTTTATTTATTCGCAATAAGTCCGCGTAATTCGTCAAATGCGACTTTTGGCATTCTAAGGTATTCGCAGTATCGATTCTCATCAGAGCTACTACTAACAGAACTTCTTCATAGAAACTAGAATACATTTGGAAAAAAAACCGCCGCGCCCAATGTGAAAGCTCTATTTTACCGCATGCATGTCACCATACCGCGCCGTTTTTGGTGTGGCCACGACTTAATGATTTTTCCAGACAAAAAGTAGTTCTGTATCAGCACATGGAATTTAATTTTTCCATTCCATCAAAGAAACACATACTTACCCACTTTCGAACTATACATATATATCAACAATTTTACATTTGACAGATCTACTAGGTATAAACCTTGTGTGTATTACCTAAATAAAATGCAGATTTCAAAAATAATAACTAGATTAGATTTGTGAAGGGGTGTGCAGGCATTAGCTTCGCATTCACTGCGACCTGGAAGATCTATTGTGACTCACCTTTCAATTTATCCCCTTTCTAGGATTATTTTGTTAATAAAGTTCAGAATCATTCTGGGATTGAGATTCCAAACGCAGTTTGGTGGAGGAAGAGCATGCCCAAGTTGGAGTAATCTTCGCCTGGCCTATGCTTCGCAATTGCGGTGCAGGTACTCCGAAATTTCCTGAACATTCTGACGGAAACGGGAAAGTCTCAGCTAAGCCCATCTTGTTTCGGTGATACCGCAAGGAGCAGTGGCCTGAGAAGAGCTTTTTGATCGTTTTAAACTCTGTTCTCCTAAGGAGTGGAGTTCTTTTGTTTTCCGCCAGAGGTGTCCATAAACTTTTTTGCCTGACTAAGTCTTTGTAGCCTTTCCTAATAAAGCGATTTTTGTTTGTTCTCCCAGCTATTTAGAGCAGCTCTGAGGTAACACTTTGAAGTGCCACACAATGGCTCTGGTTCGACAAATGGAGTTTCCGTTGCTCTTTTGGCCTGGCAGTCAGCAATTGCATTGCCTTTATGGTCCTCATATTCAGGTACCCACATGAGGATATATAGATAAATTTTTAAGGATTTTCAGATACGCCCAGACTATCCTTGACTTAATAGTGAAGGATTTTAAGACCTTGAGAGCGGCTTGACTATCCGAGAGAATATTGATGGTTGTGTGGCTCTTTTAATAAAGTTATTGGCGCATTCTTCTATGGCTAATATCTCAGCCTGGAATACGTTAGGAGTAGAGACCAGGGCCTATGAGATATAGTGTTTGGAACTTTATACTCCAGTCCGACTGCACCATCGATCTGTGTTGGAAGGACGGTGTAGTGGAACGGCATTGTTATCGGCCTCCCAAAACCACGTCGAATAATCTTACAAAATCCACCTTGAAAAATTGGATATTACTCATCCAGACAAAAAAAAACCAGATAACTCCAACGGTTTTTGAGATACAAAGCTTTGCCGGAAAGATATTTTTAAGCGTACAGAAATGTTTAGTTAATTAATTATAAAGGCTTATTACTCTACGACCTTCCTCCTTTGTTGGTACTAATTTTGTACACTTATAATGTCATGACATAGGTTATTTATCAGAAACTCAGTAAGGTGGGAGTTAACAAGAAACAATGTGAATGGGCAACCTCCATGCTCCTCACCCAGAAGATAAACTCATGCTCAGAGGACGAATTGGTAGGTAAAGCAGTTTGCGGAGATTGTACTTTTCACTAGGAAACGGAAAATGCAACAGTTTAAGACACCCAGTGGGTAGTATCAACTTAACCCTATGCAGTGAGGCTAAGTATTTATGTGTCTAAGACCATTAGCCAGTCATAGTAAGACTAATCTTGTGCTACGGCTCCATAGTCTGGTGGACGGTACGAAAATATATAATCAATCAATTAATCGTCCAGAGAGTGAACTGTTTCGGTTTAATTGGGTTGCTACGCACCAAGCCCACGGCTACATTGGAGGTACCTAATGGTCGATATTTTGCCAATAGACCTCTATTGTAGGGGTATAGTGGCTGCCAGCGCAGTCAAGTTAAAAGCAATGGGTTGGTGGAAAGGAAATGGAGTGTGGACCTTCGATTAATGCCAATGTAGTAAGAGACTCCCGAGTTCCTGCCCTAACATTTAATGGAATGTTCAATATGACTTAGAAGGAAATTGTAGCATCAGTCGTCTCTAGTTTGACAGATGGTTTTAATACGAGTACAAATATTAGAACCAGAGTATACTTCAATAACTAGCATTAGAACGAATCATATAGACTGCTGAATAAATGTAGTGTCTTTCAGGCAGAATCGGTGGCGATTCCCCAAACTCTACTACTTGAATCGATGATGGCTGGAGATGTAATTGGCCATTAAGGCATTGGATGCTGTGGTGGAAAAATCAAAGCTAGTGCAGTTATGCAAAGACAGCCTAGAAGAGATTTCCATATGGCACAAAGTAACCCTATGTACTGAGCGCCTATGTCCATAGAAATATTTATGGCAATGAAGCTAATAAAAAAGGGGTTTCGAAATGGATAGCTCAAATGCAACATCAAATGTGAGAATCCCGATCGGAACTTTAAAAGGCGACATCGGTTGGTCAATCGGGACACATGCTGTAGTGCGAAGCAATTATGGCCTGTGTAAAATAGGAATTCCTAAGTGGGACTAGAGTCGAGAAAACTAATAGGGTATTAACGGGCCATTAGGCCATTGGTAGCCATGTTTCGGAGAAAATACAATTAGTTTGACATGTGTTTTGCGGTTGTCCTACTCTAGCGATCAAATGAGGTGGGATACTTGAGCTTGATTTTTGACTTGCCCCATCCGACAAATTTGATATTTTGAGTTAAGTACGGTTTTTGAGATTATTACTGAAGTTGAATTAAATGCTTTAATCAGCTTCTCTCTAAGTTATATAGGTATCGAGATTAATCATGTCATCTTTGCACCATATCATATTTTTGCTACAGAAGTTAGTATTGGTTTACCCCAAATCAAATTTGTTCATACTTGGGGCATGAAATACTTTAAAATATTGTTTAAATATTGTTGTGATACACGTGCGGAAACTTCAAACTATAATTAATATGGAATTGCTCCATGTGGTTAAGAACGCTGCCACGTAGAGTAAATAAAAATCTTGGTTTGCTCCATGTAGTTGCAACGATATTGCCTTATATAAATAGAATTCTTTTGTATTTAAAACAACAAAAGGAGTCTTTTAAGGTATATTACAAAATTCTGCAGCACAGGCACAAGTTATTTCGGAGTCAATAATTTTGATGACAGCTGGCACAAATAAACTTGGAACAACAAATAATTTAAGGACTGATTTAAAAAAAACCACCTATGCATGAAAGCAACAACTATTGCATAATTATCTCCATTATTCACAACCGACATGATATAATTACTATGTGCTATAAAATTGGTGAATGTTCTTCATTAAATCTTGTACAGACAGTATCCAACGTACCGGACGCTCTTTTATACAGCATCTTAAAAATGTCTTTCTTAGCAAAGTGGTTTTTGTCGATTGGTCTTAATTTTGGACAATTTGGAGTATTCGCTTCCTTGGGTACCTACTACGGATATGAATTGGGCATCGTAGAAACCTCTCGCTTTTCTGCCGTAGTGGCAAGTTGCTAAATTTGGCCAAAACAAAGCTGAAGCATTATGCTATCGAAAGAATGAAAGAAAGCGCTTTTGAAGACACTGGATAAAGTTAGTTTTCAACTAAGCCGAATTTTGTTAGGAAATTTTCATAAAAAATTCGACTCCTGGATTTTACAATTTGGTTCTTTTCTGGTGTTCTGTTCGGTGTTTTCTGGACAAGGAAAGTTCGTGGGGCTTCTCTTCTTTTAATTCGATGGATCTAAGCATATGACGTTCCAGCCTTAAAAGCCATATATCTCTCAACGACATGTTGGCATTTCGTTGGAAGTTGTCTACCACTTCATTGGCCAATTTTTGGTCTATCGAACCTGTTTTTCTTCCTGACCCAGACTTTCTCTGGACACTATAAGATTCTCGAAATTTACTGAGAACATTTTAACCTCTTTGAAGCCTATTCGGATTTGCCATATGGGGTGGAAAGAATTAATTCGGGGCATTGTTGTTGTTGGCTGACTTCCGTTTTTACTGCATAAGAATTTTGCATTTAATGGCTGCAATTATATGTTCAGACCTTTTATAATGCAATCTTACCAGCGTACTTTTCTTTACCTGGTGATAAGTAATAGAAGCGGAGATAGGTGGGTCGGTTGTTATCTGAAACAGTGATTATCTCAAAACAATGTACCGATTAATATCAACCAAGCTGGATTTAAAGATAAGGCAAAAGATATAAAATCTCTTTTAGTTTATCTTCCAGCCAGATGCAAATAGAAATTATTATCAAACAGTTTTAATACTCAAATCAGGAGTGTTATTGAGTTATTGCGTATATTATTTTGTTTCTGTTATTTTTTATTTTCCTATTTTTTTTTTATTAATAACTTTAATGAAGTAATATTTGTTCAAGTAGGCCTTTCTGGGATTCTCCGGTACAAACTAAAACCAAAAAATGGATTTTTTTTTTATTTATTTTATCACATAATTTTGTTTGCATTCTCCTATTTTCATTATTTCCTTTTTCGAGTTATTCAATTCTGTTGGTTGGGGCCTGTTAATGAGTCGAACCAAAACTTGAAATTTTGCTACCTTAAATAAAATGATTTTGTGATAGAATAAATGTAACGTGCGCTGTCAATCACATTCCATATTTCCTATATGAACTAAACCTTTCTAGAAACATAAATAAAAGATTGGGATCTTGCTTAGAGTAAGAAAATTTATAATCACAAATACCATAATATTCTAACTTAATAATAGCTACAAAATACAACTATCTAAATAATTAAATAAATAATACTTAATACTTAATAAATAATAATAATAATAATATCAATGAATAAATAAATACTTGATGAAAATAAATAAAAAGAATGCGACTCTGAAGATACTCAAAATAAATGAATAGAATATTAAATTCGTCTTATACCGGCTGAAGCTGTCTCTATATTTAGACCAGTTGTCAAGTGATCGCAGCTTAATTCACCCTATTCTTAAATGCAGTTCTGAACAATCCCCAAAAAAACATTGTCCAAAAAAAGGAAGAGGCAGCGGCGAAAAAAGGTGTTCGGCGGGCGGAGAAGCACCAAGGAGATAAGCAAGCGAAAATTAAAAAAGTGGATTGCCAGCAAAAAGGGAGGCATCACAACGCAGAAGCAAGAAAATAATAAATCGGACAGCAAAAGAAGAGCGAGACGATCGACGCTGGAATAAAAGTCGAAGAAGCAGCCGCTGGATGTCTAAAATATATCTGGAACACGCAGACACTAAAGCCAAGAGGAATAGGAATCAGATAATAAAGTAAAACAATAATAAGCCGGTAACTAATAAATTAAAACTTTATTTTGTAATACTAACCATAAATTCAAAACCAAAGCACGAATTAATTAATACTAATGCATATCTATAGCTAGTGAAATTTTTGGTAGCAGGACGGACGGCCGTGGTAGGGACCGCAAATATTTAAAATAATAACCTGTAAGGAAACCAATTTTCAATTTATCAATAAAATAAGTATTGTAACGTGAGAAAGAATATTTCGCTTTACATCTTTCCTCATTCATTGAAGTGTAAGCTGTTATTACCAAGTTCCCTAGACAGCAGCTTACATAAATAAAAAATTTACTTTTTTACTACTTGAACAAATATAAACTTTACCCCGGTAAAAAAATCATAAAATTAAATTCATTGCGAATGAAGAAAATGTGTTTTTGGTTAGAAAAACTAGAAAATATTCAAGGCTATATGAAGAAGTTGAAGTAATAAAATATTTCTTTTAACTATATTAGTACCAACATTGTTTTGCTCCATAGCATTTTTTGGGAAAGCATGAGGAAGTTATGATAGCGTTTAAGTTGTATGTAAGATACGGTAGCAAAATAGGTAGAATAGTTTTAACGAATCTAGGATGTATGCGATCGAGACCCATTGCGTTCTTGCGATCTTATACCAATAACTGCCGCATATACCTCCTGTTCAGTCATATGCACAAAAGAAACCCCTCAGCAGGAATATTACAAATGAATTCAGCATATCTACTATTAAATACAAATGGATAGTTTTCGAGATGCCCCAGTTATATTATAAAAAATATATGTTTTTTTGGTAGCTGTTTACTTCTCAACTGTCTCAAAAATGTGCCAACAGAAGTTATTCACAACTGATATTGGACATTCGTACAGTTGGCAGTGTTCAAACTTCCCTCAAGTAGGCTGCCATTGGACTTGAAATTTGCAATTATATCAAATCTCAAGCCAACTTGAAGCTAGCATAAAATGTAAAGATCTAATTGTGTTCTTCTACACTGATTTACATTGTCAACAAATCTTAAGCTGGCTGAGAAGCTCCAATTGTGCTTCAGGCCTCAGTCAGTCACCGCGCCGATAGATTTGTCAGTTACATTCCAGAAGTTCGATCAATCAGATTTCCCATTCAGTCCTGTTTGTCTAAGCCGTGTTGGCCTAATTCGACGTCAGGCGCGCGTTAATTGTGTTGGCCTGAGAATAGGTAAGGGACCGAATCAATTCCGTCACACACCCCCCATGTTGGCCTATTTCCCAAGAAGCGCACGTGAATCGTATTGGCCTGAAAAGTGGCAGCTTTAAAAGAAGATAGTGATTGGCAGAACTGCTAAGGGAGGATACAAGCAAGGCAAAGGCCATATACGTGATGATTGTGCGTGTTGACTTCAAATTAATACTTTGGTATGCTATAAGATTACTTGCTGTATTCTCCAGATTCTCTTAACTTGAAGAGCGGGTTATAACCTTCTCGACGTCCACTCCTGTCACTTGTGTGCTCATATGATTAAGCCCGAACGAAGTAACCAGTCTCGTGTAAGGATCAGCATGAGGATGCACTGGGAGTACCCATGGCCTTATGGTCATGGCCTACGAAGCCATACCAATCTTGTCGGCTATCTTGGTACCACAGAGTTGAGGAGCCCCGGATAGTGCCACCATAGTAGTGCTATTCGTCTCAAAATGGAGAAGGCCCCTTGATGGGATTGCGGTTGTTGTTGTGGGCCATATGCGGACAGAGAGAGATTGTTTGAGTCTGCATGACTTAGACGGACATTCTTCTTCTATCAGAAAGGTATGTCCTTTGTATAATTGCATACTGCGTCCGATGATCTGAAGGAGGAGCCCCGGATAGTGCCACCATAGTAGTGCTATTCGTCTCAAAATGGAGAAGGCCCCTTGATGGGGTTGCGGTTGTTGTTGTGGCCCATATGCGGACAGAGAGAGATTGTTTGAGTCTGCATGACTTAGACGGACATTCTTCTTCTATCAGAAAGGTATGTCCTTTGTATAATTGCATACTGCGTCCGATGATCTGAAGGAGGAGCCCCGGATAGTGCCACCATAGTAGTGCCACCATAGTAGTGCTATTCGTCTCAAAATGGAGAAGGCCCCTTGATGGGGTTGCGGTTGTTGTTGTGGCCCATATGCGGACAGAGAGAGATTGTTTGAGTCTGCATGACTTAGACGGACATTCTTCTTCTATCAGAAAGGTATGTCCTTTGTATAATTGCATACTGCGTCCGATGATCTGAAGGATCGCCCGAACTAGATGTTGAAATAAAGCTTTGATTCAGTACATTAAGATCAACATTCAACGTCAATAGGCTTAGATTTCCCAACGCCAATATCTTTAAGATTCATCCAAAGTTTCTTAGTGGAAACTCTGTCATCAAACTTGGACCTATAATAAGAGATCTTGGAATTTTCTTTGTTTACGGAATTACGCAGAGATCCAGCATTCACTGGTGCGAAATCGTTTAATCGTTTCCATTTACGATAAGCAAAATTTTCGAGAAATAAGACTTTCAATTCTTCTAGTAAACCATGGACAGCAGGGATTAATTATAATTCGAGTTTTGATTGGAACGGAACGTATTTATCGAAAAGATATGCAATGAAATTCTCAATACAACTAACTTGATCATCAACTGATGTGAGTGAATAAATAATATCCCAATCAAGCTCCGGAGCTTGATTTAAAAGGCTATCATGATCAACACATCTGAAATCTCGGTATGAAAAAAATTAATTTGTAGGGGAAACAGGCTCTAAATCGTAAGCAAGAAAAATTAGATCATGTCTAGAAAAACTAGGAACAGAGATTTGATTAAAAAAAATTAGCAGCTTCTTTGTTAGCAACGATAAATAAATCAAGCAGGGTAGAGGAAGTAGATGTAAAATGTGTTGGGGTATAGTAGTGTTAACGAAATCTAATCCATATGCCTTGTATCATATTAGTCAACGCAGTAGCTGTAGTACTGCGTCCAAGTAGATCTGCATTAAAGTCGCCAGAAATAATTATATGTGAGTATAGATGTCCAAATCCATCAAGGACAGCTTTCAAAGTGGCAGTATTGGAAACATTTGGCGGTTTGTACACAGAGAAAATCAAGCATTTAGCAGAGTTAACCTGAATTTCAACAAATATATACCCAATACCTTACCTTCCAAAAAAACGAAACGACGCAAACCATGTAAAGATCGAAGATACATAGGTTCCAGGGTTACGAAAATACTACTTTTTAAAAAGAAAATTGAACAAAGGAAACATTAAAAAAACAAAAATAATATAAAATTTTATTACATACATACAAAAAAAAAAAAAACAAATTCAATTAAAACAAAATAAAATATTCAATTAATTTATAAAAAATAAAATAAAAATTAATCACTGTCTGATGAGTCCATAGTGGCTGTTGTCGTAAGTCGGCTTTCTTTCACAAAAAATTAGTCCAATGTTTGCTGAACAGCTTTTTTTTTCAACGTAAAATAAATTTCCTTGTAGCAATTGATATTCGTAGCTACCGCCTGGGACACTTTAAAACTCCGTCCGCTGTCAGGATTGTTTTTTAAAAAAATCTCCATAGCTTCGTTAATCAAACACATCGCTTTGAAAATTTGTTTGGAAGTTAAATTTTGTTCTTCGGAGATTTCTATTGAACGGTCACTGTCATCTTCTTCATTAGCAAATTGCAATTCCAGTTGCAATAGTTCTTCATTAGACAATTCTTGGTTGTTCATTTATGTCAGTTTCCTCCATACCTTCAAAATTAGACTCTCTAGCTAAATTAGAAATTTCATGACGAACAGCTGGTGTACCATCAACTTCTGCAGCGCATATTCTGTGAACACATTCAGGCCATATTTTGCGCCAAACACCATTCATGCAAGATGGTTTAAACTCCTCCCACGAATCGGAAATAATTTCTATGGCTTTCATAATGTTGAATTTTTTCCAAAACTCTAGCATGGAGGCTTATCTTGTCCATCAGTCTCACTTAAAAGAAGTTTAAATGTTCGTCGAAGGTAATAACTTTTAAAAGTCGATATTACTCCCTGATCCATCGGCTGAATAACTGATGTCGTATTAGGCGGCAAAAATACAAATTTTACGTTTTCTGACAACTCATCAACATAAACTGGGTGGCCAGGAGCATTGTCTACTAGGACCAAAGCCTTGAAGTATAAGTTTTCCTTGTTCCAATAAGCTTTAATTTCTGGAATAGCACAAGTTGAAACCCAGTTTTGAAATAATGATGCTGTCATCCATGCTTTTTTGTTTGCTCGCCAGTGGACAGGAAGCAGATTCTTTGAACAACCTTTCATAACTCTTGTATTTACTGATTGATAAATGAGAAATGGTTTAAATTTGAAATCACTATTTGCATTACCACCAAGGAGACGAGTCAGTCTATCCTTGCTAGCTTTAAATCCTGGCGCAGATTTTTCTGTTTTAGATATGATAGTTCTGTTAGGTACACGTTTCCAAAATAACCCAGTCTCGTCAACATTAAAGACTTGTTTCGGATCATAGCCACCTTCATGAATTAACGCTTTTAACTCTGTTGGGTAGCGCTCTGCAGCAGTTATATCAGCGCTAGCTGCTTCGCCTTTAAGAGAAATGCTGTGCAGATTTGCTCGAATCTTAAATCTCTCAAACCAGCCCTGACTAGCTTCAAATGTTTCATTCTTGTCTGTATTACTACCACTAGCATTATCGTTGAATACTGATTTACTTTTTATGTCATCAAATAAGCTTTTTGCTTTTGTCTGAATTACCATTTTACTTAATGATATTCTTTGCGCAACTTGATTTTCAATCCAAATAGAAAGCAAGGACTCCATTTTGATCATCAAAGCACTCCTTGTACGGGTCATCGTTTTAGCATCTAATGATGTTGCAAATTTTGCAGCCTCTCTTATTTTATCCCCATCTCGATCTCTAATAGTTCTGACAGTTGTTGCAGCCAGACCAACAGCCTTTGCTATCTCCACAGCCTTCTCTCCCTTATCAAATTGTCGCGGAATATCTAATTTTGTCTCCAAGCTGATAGTTTTTTTTTAATTTTTGGTAATTCTACCAGCGGCGCCCTTTTGACTCATTTGGCTAAAAAAATTACAAGTGTATGTAAAAAAAATAATATAACTCTGCCAATAAATAAATTGGAAAAATATTTACCACTTTTGTAACCAGAAACAACCCGTAAAAATTTATAAAAATTTATTATTCTCTTTTAAAAAAAAGAAGCACAACACACTAACTGAAACGTTACAAAAAGCACAACACACTAATTGAAACTGAACTCTAAAATTAGCAAAACAAAGTGAAAATAAAACTGTATTAAAATTGCGTTGATTTTCAGTTAGAAATGGAATCCCCGAGTTTTGATGGCATGGCGCAATTAGAAACAAAAGTCGTGTCATCTTTTAGAAAAAAAAAGAAAATTTCAAAAAATTTCAAAAAAAAATTATAGACTCGAACCCAAAACAACGCAACTTCGAAAATCTAACGACGCACAGTGAAAATTAGTACTAATTTAGCAGCGACGCAACTTCGAAAAAATGCAAAACGAAACGACGCAAAGCGAGGTATTGGGTACTCAATTTCAGAATTAGGATCAGATTGAGTCACTAAACGAGCATGTAGCGAATTGTTAATAAAAACAGCAACTCCACCTCCCATTCTTGTAGTACGATCATTACGAAAAGTTGCAAACTGATGGAGGTCTACCAATTCATCACATATATGCGGCTTCAATCATGTCTCCGAGATATAAATAACATCTAAGGAGCAATTGGAGAAAATATTTCTAAATTCGTCAATTTTGGGAAACAAGCTTTGAGCATTAAAATGACGAACCTTAAGACCATCTCTCTTGTTACACAGAATATTTAACATAATTTTAGTATTATCGTACAACCCGGGAGAAAATGCAAAATCGTGAGCACTCATGACCCAAAATCAATGTGGAAAGTAATAAAATCACTAGTATTGAAGCAAGACAGAACAGAAATAAAGGAAGTTAGATTCAGGAATGGGATACTTCAAAATAAAAGGAAAATAGCGGAGGAGTTCAATGGCTTTTTTATCAGCAGTATTGAGGATATACATGATTCTATACCGCCAATGCAATACAAAAATGCAAGTTGTAACATTGAAAGCGAATTTGTGTTTGACTTAGTGAGTTATCAAGATGTGTACAACATACTAGGAAAAATAAATCAGAAACGAGATTTTAATCGTATTAGTGCTAAAATGATTAAGGATGGAGGAAAAGCTACTATAAATGCGCTAGTGGATATTATTAATACATCATTTAAAAATGGCGTTTTTCCAGAAGCGTGGAAGGAATCTGTAATCGTACCAATACCAAGGGTGGGGAAAACAAAAAATTGCGAGTAATTTAGGCCTGTGAATGAATATGCTACCTACTGAGGAGAAAGTTTTAGAGAAAGCCACACAAATGCAGTTTGCACAATACCTAGAATCAAATAAGATTTTATCAGAATATCAGTCGGGATTTAGATCTGGCCATTCATGCGAATCTACTTAAACTGGGTTGATAGTGAAATGAAAAGAAGCAATTGATAAGGGAGACGTGATTGTTGCTGTATTTCTTGACTTAAAAAGCGCCTTCGAAACCATCGATAGACATATTTTAAAGAATAAACTCGGAGCAATTGGAATTCGGGGAAAAGAGTTGAAGTGGGTTTCAGAGTTTTTTGGATGGCCGTACACAAAGAACCAAAGTGGATAGTGAAATATCAAATAATAAGGTAAATCGGCTAGGAGTACCGCAAGGATCAGTGCTAGCAACACTTATTTTTTTATAGTATATACATATAAATGATATTGTGTGCGTGCTAAGGAACTCAGATATAAGACTTTTTGCAGACGATACATTAATTTTTATATCGGGAAAAAGCTTAAATGAATGTGTTGTAAAGTTGAACGAAGACTTAGGTAGACTGAATGTGTGGTTAAGAATGAATAAACTTAAGCTGAATGTAACAAAAACTAAATGTATGGTTCTAAATGCGGATGAAATACTTAGGTGTTATTATTGATGAAAAACTTAACTTCAAAACTCATGTGGACTATGTATGTGCAAAAATAAGAATAAGAAAGAAATTATCTATGGAAAGTGCAATTAATATTCATAAAAGCATAATTATGCCACATTTCGAGTATTGCCAATCAATTCTGTTTATGTCTACGAAGGAACAGATGGCAAGGTTACAAAAATTACAAAACAGGGCAATGAGGACCGTATTATGTTGCCATAAAAGAACACCCATTAGTGCAATATTAAATACTCTTAAATGGATGTCAGTTAATCAGCGAACGATTTTCAATGTATTAAAAATGGTGTTTAAAATGAAAAATAATCTTCTGCCAGAGTATTTATGCCGGGAACTCCAGTATGTAGCGGATATGCAGCCTTACCGATTGCGCAACTTGGAAGATTTCAGACTGGAGCGACTGAGAACGAGTTGGGCTTAAAATACAGTAATGTATAAGGGACTTCAATTACTTATATAATAGTATACCAAGTGATTGCAAAAATGAAAACAATTTTATGTTGTTTAAAAAAAAAATTGTAGAATTTATACGCAAACGTTATCCGGTTCGATAGTATAATAAGAGTATAAAATAAGAAAGAAAGGTATATTATTAATATTAGTATTATCATAAAGCATGATTTATTGCTAATAAATATTATTTATTAATTTATTTATTAACACACCATTGGATAACTAATTAAGGATTATTTAAGCAAGCATGATAAATAGCAGCAACGAACGCAATCGATATATACAGGGTGTCCCGTATGAGGTCTGGCACCTGAAGGCTACAGATAGGTCATGCTTAGACAAACAAAAAATTGTATGGGTGGGGGAAGGGAAATCTTAACGGCTTCCGAGATAACGGGACTTAAGGATATTTGGGTATATTTTTATAGATGACTCTGTAACTTCTGAACGTTGCACCCTATGATGATGACTTAAACTTTGGTAGATAGGTAATCGTTGGATCTTTCCAATATTTTATAGATTTATTCCCCACCCTTTCCGTTTTGAAGTTATGGCTCAAAAAATTTAAAATTTCGGAATTTTTACTAGTTTTTTTTTATTTAACTACTATTTTTATCAAAAAACACGTTATCAATATCAATTTTTCATATTTAATTTAAAAAGCCCACAAGCTTAGCTTTAAAATGACCTATTACACTTTGTACCCAAAAAGTTACCCTTTTTACGTTATTTGGACTTCTTCTTAAGCATCTCCAGCGAAAATGGCTGAAAAAGGTCATTTCCAAAAGATAATTGCCTACTTTCTGGCACTTATTGAACTTTTTCAGCCATTTTCGCTGGAGATGCTTCAGAAAAAGTGCAAACACGCAGAAAGGGTTACATTTTCGGTACAGAGTGTGATAGGTCATTTTAAAGCTAAGCTTTTGGGCTTTTTAAATTCAATATGAAAAATTGATATTGATGACATGTTTTTTGATAAAAATAGTAGTAAAATAAAAAAAAACGAGTAAAAATTCTGAAATTTTAACTTTGTTGAGCCATAACTTCAAAACTGTAAGGGTGAGAGATCCGACGATTATCTATCTACCAAATCATCGTCATGGGGTGTAACGTTCAGAAGTTACAGAGTGATCTATAAAAACATACACAAATATCTTAAAGTCCCGTTATCTCGGAAACCGTTACGATTCCCTCCCCCCACCAATACAATTTTTTGTTTGTCTAAGCATGACCTATCCGTAGCTTTCGGGTGCCAGACCACATACGGAACACCCTGTAGAAATACACACTGGTTATTAAAATTGAGTTAATTAAGTAAACAATCATCCAGAATTTTAACAGCATAAATAATAAAAAATAAAAAGAGCATACACAAGAGCAATTATAAAATTTTAAGCAACATATTATTAATTTTTTTGAAAATATAATACTTTATATCAAGATCAATCATCATTATACTATATTCAATGTACCTAATAAGCTGATCGCTACAAATCTCTACTTTATACAAAACAAAATTGCCAGAAAAATAAAATAATTAAATAAATAAATAAATGAACAGAATTATATACATAATAAAGACTACCACAGAGTAAGAATGCACGCAATTATGGTCATGAATCAGTTCGATCTTTCATTGGTAGATATGTATATGAAATTCATTAAATTGAGCGATGCTGGTAATCACAACGACATTATCTCCATGCTTTTTTTGTACATGATCACGGCCATTAACAGTGAAAACACTCACAATCTTCTTCAAATGCTTAAGGCGTAACGCTTTGCGATATATTTGCATAGTTATATTTAGTAAGGCTTTCATGAATATATATGCGACTAGTTGAGTCTAGACCAACATCACGCAGCATTAATGGTCTCTTGCATGCAGTCTTTAAATTTCATTGATACACCATTTAAAATAATATTTTTTTGTCGTGCGGTGAGCGGCACTTGATAATAATAGAGGTGTCACCTATATCAGGAGCACTAATACACTCAGAAAGATATATCATAGAATTAAGAAACAACCGATATACAATAATTAAAGAAAATTGGAATTGAATACGAGCCGATGAAGCAAGTTATTAGAATATAGATGTGTTTTCCATAAAATCAATTAACCATTTCTTCATGGTATCAATGTTACCCTTCTTACGCTTTGAGAAACTTTTCTTTAAAATAAAAACTCATTTCCATTAACCTTATGAACGCATCTGTTAAATCATCTGTTAAATTTAAGAACATATATTCGTACGAATAAGGAAATTTTTAATTAATTTATGTGTTGTTTAGAGGAAATATGTCTTTAATTTGAAGATATGCACTTCATTGACGCAATGATTTCATTTCTTTTGATATAGTTAAACCTTATATTGATTTAAAACAATTTACCTTATTGTTTTTCTTTAATTTGAAGACGTCATTTTTTTTAAAAATATACTCAATTTCTGACATTTTTTCTATACTGAAAATAAGGAATTTCAAAATAAATAAAACATTAAATTTTTTTAGAAATTTTATTTGAAATATTATAATATATTGTAATATTAACCTAAACATAATACACACTAGTGCGGAAAACTATCTGCAAGACTTTATTAGTAATACAATTAGATTCTTAATACACTTTCTCCTGATTGTGTGAGATAGTTAGAAGCAGGAGGATTTTTAAGAGTTCTTAATGATTTGACTAAAATATTTTCTTTTATATCCCACAAGATGTAACTTGCCAAATGGATATTAAATTTAAGAACTTCCAGTAAATGAATATACTTTAAATGAGAAAATATTATTTTTAAATAAAAAACTCCAAATTGCAACCAAAGCATTTTAAATTTGCCATTATTAAACTTCGAATGTTTTAAGCTGTGTAAAATCAGATAAAAGACCCGATAATGAATTGCTATTTACATCAGTTACAGTCGAAATCTCGAAAAAAATATTTCTGGATAAAAGTCCATAATAGTTGGGCCTGTTTCGGATATTGAAAATCGATTTAAAACATACAACTACCGCCTCGACAAAAGTTCTTATAGCTTACATTGTAAATAAAGGCATAGAGAGTCAAATTAAAATAATCCTCTCCTATGGCGATAATAATAGGCTGCAATGTGTCCTTGTTTTTGAAGCGTTCGTTCCGTAATTGGTCAACTGTATTATTGTAGTCGTTAGAAGTCCTTACATGACGAAAAAATGCATTCTTTGAGTCACAGATCGTCGCTTTGGTAAGCTGAGATTATTGGCACAAGTAGGGAATGAAGAAGCATAAAAACAACCAAACTGTTTGTATCTGCAATTAAAAAAATATTTAACATTTTAGATCATAACAGGTTTTTTTTTATTTAACCTAGATACCTTTCGACAGGCTGAAGTTTTCGCTACTGTTTCCGTCCTTAATATCTCTATACATAAGTGACCGGTGATTCTGATCTCTTTGTCGACTATTTAGTCGTGAATTTTGACATATTTTGTCGATTTTTTTCGTTTAACACAGTTCATTTTGTGTCTTCACTATTATATACCACAAATGAAATTTAATGAATTTTCGATGAACAAACGTCAAAAAACACGACTAAATAATCGACAAATTAGTCAACTGCTCCCAGAGGTTGTGACAAAAATTTTACACTGGTAAATGGAAGTTCTACACCAAATAATCAAAATAATCGACTAAATGAAATGAACTTACTTTTCTACTGATTTTTTCGTGTTTTATTCAGTTCAGCAAGCCTTGCATGACGTAGAATGAACTGAAAATGGCACTTCACATTACAAATTCAAAATATTTTTTTCGAATTAAGCACTTGAATTGCTCTAATTAGGTGTAGAATTTCCATTTACCAGTGTAAAATTTTTGTCACAACCTCTGGGAGCAGTTGACTAATTTGTCGATTATTTAGTCGTGTTTTTTGACGTTTGTTCATCGAAAATTCATTATAGTTCATTTTGTGGTATATAATAATGAAGACACAAAATGAACTGTGTTGAAAAAAAAGTAGACAAAATATGTCAAAATTCACGACTAAATAGTACGACAAAAGATCAGAATCACCCTCCCGATGCGGTCAACAAAATCTTCTAAGGGTTCTATTAAATGATTAGATTTAGACGAGAATAAAAATTCAAAGTCGATAAAATGGGAAAAAAAATAAATACAAGTTAGTTTAGTTTGATATAAAGCCTACCAAACTATATCTGAAATGCTGCTCGTATAAAGGCCATTCTTTAAAAATGTTAACTAATATGACTTCTTTGTTCTTGAAGGTGTTTGCAATGTATTTCGTGCAGAGGAGAGAGAGATTTTATACTGAAACGATTTTTTATTATTTATGATATCTTCACCTAGAAAATTTTATATTTACAATCAACTTTATAATCAATATATTTAAAATTACTTGGATTCTCTTGGGACTCCGTTTGCAATTCTCTTGATATTGATGGTAGCGGATTTAAATGGAGCTTTTTGGGTAATAAACCTTCTTGTCTTAATTTCGTAAGATAATTATGGTATTTTGCATATAGAATCCCATTAGGTTTTTTCCTTGGAATATAAGAGCAAAAAATACCCTGAAATATAAACTACAAAAAGAATTATTGAGAAAAACTTACCAATGAATTCTGTAATGATCATTGATCTAATATCCGACTGTGCTACTTTGGTATGGTTTAGCAAAGAAAGGAAGATTTCTTTGAAATGACAAAATATTATATGCTGTAACGAAATTCTGTCTTTATTTCAAATTCTTGGCTTTATTTTAAAAGGAAGGAATCACTTGTTTCTGAAGTTTTTACCTTTAATTCAAGGCAAATGAAGGCAATAGTTTCAAAAGAAAATGGTCTTAATAAAAAACTTCATTAATTTCTTCTTAAGAAAATATAACTTGTTACTATGAGCCATTATAATATTTTAAGTCTATAAATTTTCGTCTTATTTTCAACACCATTCCCATTGTATTGAAGAAGGCTCTATGATTCAGAATGAGTTCATTTTCCTTTGCATTTTGTAAAATTTCATCCACTTAAAGAAAATTTTTATTAAAAATTGGAAAAACTACATTTCATCAAATTAAATATACATTTTCATATGAATTTTTCTGAGTGTATAATAAGTTCAAGTTAATGAAATTTTAACAGAAATTTTGTTCTATTGAAACAAAAATAAATTCCAGAAATAAATAGACGGAAAACAAAGTTTTCATGCAAATTTAAAAAAAAATGTATCGAACAGTTTTTTTTTATAATAAAGGCCGCAACTTTAACTGCATTCATCTCAAAAGTATATTTTTGTATATATGGGGTAGGGGTAAAACAGTATTCAGGCGACGGTTTCTAATTTCGGTGCAAATTAATATTTATTTTTTGGAATATTTTATTCAAAATAAATAAAATAAATTGTCAGTTTATATATGATTATAAAAAACAAACACGAAACGAAAAAAAAGCCTTCCATCAGAAAAATGCCATTATACTAGATTTTCGTATCCAAAATTTATCGTTGGTCTCAGTTCGTCTGTCAAACTACACCAGTATATTTCAGTACATTTAATATCGAGTTTTTATACATTTTTAATTAAAAATTTTAACACAATTTTCTCTCGCTCTATCAATATTTGCTTATAAACAAGAAATTACGCAATTTGGTGCAAAAATTTCACCACTGCGAACATAAGTAGAATCAATCCTAACTCAACTGATAAGAAAAAAATAAACTAAAAATAAATTTTCTCTCGTTTTTTTCTTTTCTCTTTCAGTATGGTGTGCATACAAGAAGAATTGGGTCAACTTGGCCTAGGTCCGACGGATTTGCCATTCAAATCGGATGACCATAGTCGAGCTACAGATAGTAGCACCGAAAATATTTGCCAAAATAGATGGCCTCCGAATGCAGGAAATTTTATGCATCCAGATAAGCCGATTGGCTGGGTGGATGGCCTTTTGGGATGCATGAAGCCGGTGCTTTCATTTATTGGAAAAGCTGCTGTCATTGAAATGAAAAATAAACAAACAGAAGACTGGGAAATTCCTTTTGAGGCGATTACAGATTTGCAGTGGCTAGGAAGTGGTGCACAGGGAGCTGTTTTTAGTGGAAAATACAAATGTGAAATTGTGGCTGTGAAGAAAGTTCGAGATATTAAGGAAACCGACATTAAGCACTTAAGGAAGTTGGACCATGAAAATATTATTAAATTCAAGTAAGTGTTATCTTATTATTATCACAGTTATGTAGTACGTAAGTACATATGTGTATTGTATATTTAATTTATAGAGGTATGCAATAGATATTGATTGTTATCACAAAATGCAACGCGCAAATTGCAAAGGAATTCTATTCGTTTGCTGGTTTTATGGCTTCAATGTCGCACCATCACATGTTGTTTATTTCTACTCAGTTAGATAAGCCAATTATAGAATTGTGTGATGGTAAAATAATCTTTCTACAAGTTTCGTTTTGTAGGTTTTATATATGTGTATAGGTACAGATATACTCGAACATTACTTGAAAAATTGTTATCCAGAGGTTTCGAATAAAACAGACTCGGTGTTGATATAATCAATATTTACTTGCTAGAGTCTACTATAATAGTAAAAAACTTCCAAATTGAAAATATATAATAGAAATTGCCTGTTAAACAGGAAGTAATGTCAGTAACAAAAAGCGAGTGATAGGATTATCTTCGTGGAACTTAAAAGATATATTCGTTTTAAGGTCTAGCACACGTCTGCACGATTTTTCAGGATCAAACAAAAGGATTTGTATCGGATGACCCAAGAGGGAGACCAACATCCAGAATCACTCAATACTCACTACTGATAAGGGAACGAAAATCCTGATAGAAAATCCACCATTAACAAATATGAATATAGATATCTAGAAGATGTCTACCGCAAGCGCACGTACAGGATGTAAGTAGAAAGTCACATTCATCAAATGAGTGACAAACTGCCACAGGAAGTAAAAACCTCGTTTACGACATGATTGTCACGAAATCTCTAGTTTTCTCCACAGATATATGACAACGATTGTGCATATCAAAACGGCGAAAACTTTTTATTCATTCGTGGAGAGAAATAATATAAAAATCGATATAAAGCACGTGGTCTCTCACGTCTAATTCTACTATTATGAATTGAAAGTTTTTTATCTGGTCGCCTAATACGAGTTCTATTACATAGCGTTACATCGCATCCTCACCATATAAATGCCGATACGCCTCAGGGCTCTCTCATCTTTATATTCATTAAAGATCTTCTTTCCTTTCCCTTCGCTGAAATCAAAGATATTGTCACCTTGATTTCTCTTATTCGTTTGACACTCTCGCGGATTCCAAAGGAAATGCCGCATGTGTCCAACGAGATTGCATGATTAGATCACGGGATTCTCGCTTGAGGCAGACCGAATTGCGTCGAATTCAATGCGTCCCACAACACGGTGTTCCTTCAGTGCATTCCTGGGCACATGGGGATCAAGGCGAATGAGAGGGCTGACCTCCTATCCAGATGTGGATCAGGTTCTCCCTTCCTTGCACCGGAAATTGCTGTAGGCAGTTCAGATTCGGTGATCTTGTCTATCATCAAAGCGAATGTTCGCATGAAACATCAGCTACGATGGGCGAACCTGAGTACTTGCAGGTGTACAAAACTTTTTTTTAATGGGTCTAATGACTTTGACTTTCTCTTGGGGCTGGAAAGAAAACAATGCAGAACTGACCACAGCTCGCTTCACGCTCATATAATTAGGATGAAAGTTGTTGATAGCCTTGAGTGCCCGTCCTGCCTGGAAGGAGAGCCTGAGATAACCGAACACTTTCTGTGTGATTGCCCTGCCTTTGCCCGGAGTATGCTGGATACGCTTGAGTCTGTGGACGAGCTGAAAAAAAACTTACCCCACCTAGAGCTGATACCCTTCAATAAGAGGATAGGAAGGTTTTGTTGAGAAGGTCTTTCTTAACAGGTTAGCATAATGGGCTGACTTGACCTCCGTGTGCTTGGGATCTTTCGTCCTCTGCCTTAAAATAAATAAAAAATAAAGTCCCAAAGCTGTCCGTTGCCAAAGATGCATCGAAATATGTCTTGGATTTCTGAAAAGGTGTAAAAAATATTTCAGCCCGTCAAATCTAGCGCTTCTCTATAGGTCCTACATCAGACCTACATGTGGAAATAGCTTGTCATATCGGTTCGCTCGACCACCGCCTCAAAGTTTAATGCATTTCGCTCTTTTATTGCTACGTGCATGGTTATGATGAAATATCTGACCTGATCCCTTTTAGATTAATTCCTCCACGCAATACTTTCTCTGCAAGCCGCGCAAATGTTTTCACCCTTGAAAATAATTCCACTCGTACAATAAAATTCTGTAATGTTTTTTTTATTCTGAGCCATGCGAACCGTTTGCCATCCTCTGTTTTTCCTCTTCGCCATTCTCCTCGTGAGGGAAAGGAGTCCTTTAACTATTTCCTTCCTACCATGCTGTGCTTAGCCTTTATGGGTATCCATTAAGCTTGGCTTAATAATACATAGCGGCGTGGAGATAGGTTTAAGTGTTACAAAGAAAAAAAAATGTCTTGCGAGGTGTCGTTTCGGAGGTATGGGTTATATGATTTTAGGTTTTTTTCTCCTAACACCCTGTATACCTTTTATAATATATACCCTATGTAAAGCTTATAGGTGGTTTTGATCTCAAGTGATAGTAAACCGTCTAACTCAACAAATATGGAACCATCAATACACCCCCATCATGTCGTAGAACTCAAAAAATTGGAAGAAAATTGCTAACTTTTTTTAAATCTTAATGATTTTCCTGCCAAAATGCCTGATAACCCTTATATTTTCTTAGAAGATGTTGAATCTCAGAATAATACCTTTCATTTGATCCTACATACATAAGTATGCCACCTACATGCAACCGTTTTTTAAATAAACCTGTTTTTATGGTGCATAAACTTCATTAATTTTGCTACTGACGTAGAATCGCTCATAATTTTACGCAAATTTATGCATCACAAAAATTGACTTATGTCAAACACGGTTGAATGTATGTAGATAGATGTGCCATATCAAATGATAGGAAATATTCTGAGGTTTCCAAATTTTCTAAGAAAATATAACAGTTATTATGCATTCTGGAGGGAAAATCATTAAAATTTAAAAAAATTTGCGATTTTCTTCCAATTTTTTTATTTTGACGTCTTATAACTAGGGAGATGATGGGGGTGGATTGATGGTACAACATTTGTTGAGTTAGACGGTTTACTATCATCTGAGATGAAAACCACCTACAAGCTTTACACAGGGTGTATATTATAAAACGTATACAAGGTGTTAGGAGGAAGAAACCTAAAATCATAAAACCCATAACTCCGTAACGACACCTCGCAAGACATTTTTTTTTCTTTGTGACACTTAAACCTATCTCCACGGCGCTATGTATTATTAAGCCAAGCTTAATGGATACCCATAATGGCTAAGCACAGCATGGTAGGAAGGAGATAGTGAAAGGACTCCTTTCCCTCACGAGGAGAGTGGCGAAGGTCCTATTTAAAGAGAGAGTGACAAGAGATGGGTGTGGAGTTGGTGTTGCTGAATGAAACAGCTTCTGCGCTTCTGGTGCTTGTGTGGTCATAAAACAGCCTGTACATACAGCCTAGTAATCTACTAGTAGGTACCTTGGTAGCTATAAGATTGCAGGGTGTAATCTCTAGCCTCTCCTAACACGAAGGGCGGATCATAACCTTCTCGTCGTGCACTGTCGTTACCTTGTGTCCTAATAAGATTATGTCTCGCTATAAGGATTCTGCATGAAGAATGCACTGGGAGTAAGCATGGCCTTTTAATATAAGGTCATGAATTACGCAGCTATACCCATTGGGTAGCCGGATAGCCGAAATTGCTAACTTGGTACCACGGAGTTGAGGAGCACTCGATAATTTTACGATTGTTTTACAATTTACACAATTTACCTCAATACGGTTGTAAGCCCCTTAATGGGAGCATCGTGGTGTTTATGGTAGCAGAGAGAGAGTGTCTGGACCTAGCTTGCGTAGGTGCACATTCTCTAGATAATGAAAGAAGTATGTCGCTTGCATAAAATGCGTACTGCAACTTGGGATTTGAAGTTTGGTTACCTACGCATTGCATGATCAGATATTTGGCACTCGGCGTAGAGTTGCGCTAAATTAGCCGGGTGCCGTGACCTGGCAGGGATTTTAGATAGGTCTCGCTTCGATCAGTAAGTTGATGTCAATCAAGCATGCACTGGCATAACTGCTACTCATATGGACAGAATATACTCTGTCTCATGAGGGCGCTTATTGTCCCATTGTAATGGGATAATGGAGACAATATCCAGTTTATAATTTCAATGTATTGAGGCTTGTTTTCTTGAGAAGGAAATACACGGAATAGTTGATTTTTATTACACCAAAAACGTAGCTTCTGAATGTCATTTTGAAAGTGTTGGCAATCGGATAGATCAGACTCAATAAATTTTGATGTTATCAGCATATATTAAGGACGAAGAGCATAATTCATTAGGAAGATTATTAACATATAATAAAAATAAAAGGGCCAAGAATCGAGCCTTGAGGATGTACACTTCAGGTTTGCGTATATTGATTTGATGAAAATCCATTAATTACAATAGTGATGATAATTTGGGACATATGATATAAACCAGAGAGCCAGAATCAATGCCTAATTTTCTTATTTTATCTATGACTATTTTGTGATTTACTCTATAAATGTCTTAGATATATCCGCATAAAAAACATCTAATTGTTTAGCTTCATCAAAAGCTAAAGCAATATAGTCAGTGAATTTCGAAAGATTACCGTAGATTGGCCTGGCAGAAAGTATTGTTGTTTAGTGCTGATGTAGGCTTTTAATTGCGGTATAAGGTTATTATAAATAAGTCTTTCAAGGATCAAAGCTAACTCATTGGAAGTAGAAATAGGGCGGTAATTCTACATTAGTTTTTTATCCCCTGTTTTGAAAGCAGGGTAAACAAATTGGTCTTTAAGAAAATCAGGAAAAGTATGTTTGGCAATAGAACAATTAATTAACACGGAAATAGGATGTGATAGGATAAGAGAGCCGTTTTTATAAAATATGTCAGGATAGGAATATAGTCCGGACCCGCATTTTTATTTTTTAATCCAACGATGCGAGAATTATTTCAATATCACTATGAAGTCACTATCAGGGGAATATGTATAGAGAGAGTATGTGGATTTATTATTCAAACAATATTACTATAGAAGTACCTGCACATATGTATATAGATGTAAGATTTAAAGTAAATTATTTGAATACACAATTTTGTCCTCATTTTATTTATTTTTTCTCATTGGTTTTTTTTTCTTCTTTTCTTTTTTAACAGAGGTGTATGCACTCAGGCGCCAGTATTCTGCATTATAATGGAGTTCTGCCCATGCGGACCACTACAAAACATCCTAAAGAAAGAGGAAGTGATGTTGCCATCGCGTCTAGTCTCGTGGTCGAAGCAAATAGCACTTGGCATGCAATACCTCCATTCCCACAAAATCATCCACCGCGACTTGAAAAGTCCAAAGTAAGTATAAAATTATTTATGGAGTCGTCTACCCGGCGACGGGCGACAACGGCTGTCGTCTAAATACCAAGTACTAAAATATATAAAAACTTAAAGTTCACTTTACGTTCAGATTATTTAAATGTTTATTTTTGTTGCTTTCGTTTCCAGCTAAGTACATGTAGTAAAAATAAGGAGCACGCAACCCAATGTATGTTAAATTTTTAAGGATCAGATTGCATTCTAATTCAATAAATTGCGTAATTACTCACTACTAAGTAGTACAGAAAGGTGTCAGATTTTGCTGTTTGGAGAAATGTTTATCCACCTTGAAGACGTATTATTGGATTTTTCTTGCTTTGTAATCACATTCCATTCTAAAGCAATTTAAATAGAACAGCGCCCCCTAAATATATTATCATCGTCTCTTGCATAATTGACGAAAATCAGTTTTAATACTAATTTGTCATATCCGGAAATTATCAGCAATCACCACCACCACCGCCGCCATGGTGCTTAAATATGAAAAGACATTCTAGCTAGGTGCCATGCTGTCCGATGTTTAGATATTATGAAAACTCGTTTCTGAAATAGGAAAATTCCAGTGTCTCAATGACAATATGAAAGAAAACTATTTTTGATTCAGTAAAATTATTTGTAACTGAAGTAGGTAGGTACATACAGTTATACTGCCCACTACGTTTCATTGATTTGTATAAAGAAAGACTTGAAAATTGTTTTTATGTTTGAAAAAAAACAAAACAAAAAAAAACACTTTCTTCCTACATACATACATATTTATCGACTTTGTAACAACAAACCAATGTATAACGCACGTATCTATCTAAACGTGACTAATTTAACTATTCTTGGATCTATATGCAACTAATGACGTAGGTAAAGTTTTATGTACGTGCCACTGTACTCGTCCGATAATATTTATTTAATTATCTAAAGAATATCTACGGCGAAACTTATTTTTAAAGCAGGTAGTTAGTTACTTACTTACCAGTCATTTCATTCAGTGTTCAGCAAGTTTAGACATCGTAAAATTACCAACGAAAAGTATACTTACTAATTTCAGGGTACACAAGTCAAAAGAAATGCAGATTAACGATGACCAAAGACTGTTCTTGACTCCTTTTAATTAATGTTAATTATAAGTATATCACTCCAGGTCAAAGTATTTCAGCTTCCATAGCCAAAAGAGCCATCAGTTTCGTTGACTACAAGCAGCTAATTGTTAGTTAGTACCTTCGACTGGTGATTCGTAGATTGCTGAAGAAGAGAACCTATTCATTTTTTGGATAATGTCTTACATTTGACATATACTCATGACAATGTACTACAATCCTGAACAGGGCTTGAATATCGCTCCGAAAATATTGTTGCAGTGAGCTGTGTTCCGTGTAGGAGAGGAAAATTGGAATTTTGTAAAATGCAAAATATTTTTTAGCTCCACTAAAGATACGGTTACACATTGCAACTTTTGCATTGAAAAGCGGTTGAGTCCCCCGGGGGGAGGACTCTGGAACTTAGGCTACAGCAAGGCCCATTATTCACCCTCCAGACTTATGAGAAATATAGCTCACAGGTCCCAGCCGGAAGCTTTAACAAAATTCAGAATTGCCCCCAACCCTCCCTGCCTGCCTCGTGCAGTTCTACCAGGAGGTGTGAGCCAAGGAATCTATAACGCTTTCCAGAGAGTCACCGTTTCGGGTTCCTCTCTGCATCCTCTACATCAACAAGTCTCATCTTGTGTAGGTGATGCCTGAGAAAAGAGTGCTCTGTGAGAATTGACACAAGTGTTCTCAGAGTTGGCTTACTCAGTTCCAATATCATTTTCGTCAGATTTGGGCTAGGTTTACCCCACAGTTCCTTAGTAGGATCATCCAACCAAAGGCGACGGTGTTGGTAGTCATGCAAGAATGTTTGGTCCAATCCAAATTGTAGAGGATGATTCTTCTGAGGTTGCACCAATACGAACGAACTCATCCGCTCTTTCATTCCCGCTGATATCGCTGTGACCTGGCAGCCACACAACACCGTGTTTCACAGCGAGAGGGAATTTAAGGTGGTTTTGTACTCCAATACAAGCTTGGAGGTTACGAAAAGTTTTGGCAAGGAGTTTACAGCTGTTTGGCTGTTCGAGCAGATGGCAATCTCCTTGTTCACCGTATCCGCGTTTAGGAGATACCTTACCGCTTCAAGAATTGCCTTGACTTCCGCCTGGAAAACTGTAACATTGCTTTGAAGGTGTAGAGCGATTTCCATACGAGGCTCCTCACAGAAAATACCTGGTCCGGTATTTTCTACAGTTTTAGAGCCATACGTGTAAACAATATGGCTTGTTAATGGTTGAAGCACAGAGTGTGACGCCTAGTCTGCACTAGATGGAATTATTGATTTAAATTCGCTTTTCAGTTGTGTCTCTACAAGGAGGTTGCTGTCCGTGCTGATGTCAGGAGCGATGGATTGCACGATCTCAGAGATGGATTCATGTGGAAATCTTGCTTCAGCATGAATCCACCTCTTCTGATTGAGATGCAACCTCAGCGCTGCGATTGATGCCCCCTTCTTTATTATATGTATCTGCATGGGGTGTATGTTGAGGATAACCTCGAGGCGGATAATAGAGTTATGGCCCTTTTTTAAAGTAATTGAATAAAACAGAAATGTTACTGTTATTTTTCAATTATTTTACGTACATCGACCTTAGAAAATAAACAAGCAGATTTAGAAATATTACAAATACGTACGAAATTATACGCAAACAAAATTCGTTGCATGTAAGAATACGCCTAGATTGCCATGGAACTTTTTTTTCTTCACTGAAAAGGAACGGATTACCCCCTTATAGTCCACAGACTGCATTATTTCTGGCTCTGGGCATGTATCTTTTTTCTGCTCAAAGTACTCCGAAAGCTCTGAATACCCATTTCTTGTAACTTTATTTACCTTCAGAGCATCTACCTATACTCTGACTGAGCGATCTGAACGTGTATATTTATTATTACTCAGAGTGTTTAGACAAATCGTAGGTAGACCTTCAGCGGTATGGTCTAGCCCTAGCTGATAACTTCATGTAAATGACCGTTTGTGAAAAGTTTGGGACTATATATGTAAAGATAGTCCTTCGAGAAGACTGGTGTGACGGATCGACACAATATTGTGGCAGCAGATGAGACACTTCGAGTTTGCGTTGAAGCTGGGTATCCTGGCAGTCAGCAATACGGATGTATTGGGGACCAAATAGTATCGGGTCTGCACGAAATCACCGTAGCGGATGTAAGTCCGATCGCTTGAGTCTGAGGCACCGTTAGGTGTCGATAGTAAACTTCCACTAACGCCTTTATTACTACAATGTGCACTCACGCGACAAGGAAGTCCAAGTCGGCTTGCTGGAGCTATCTGACAAGCTGTAAAATAAATTTAGTTTCTGGGCACAAAGAGAAAAAAGATTAACATCTAAGGCCCATTCTTTATTTGAAAATCTTCGAATTGACTTCTTCTTACTCAGCACTTACTTGTTTTTTTTGCTTAATACTTGAAAAGTAATGCCGCTGGCACACTTGCCTAGTCATAGCTAATCTAAAAAACTCATGTACCAAGATTTGTAAAAACGAAAAATTCTCGGAATATACGGCAAGTTCTCTCAGCCTGTAGGCCATACATATATCGAGAGAATCTAGTATTATTGCTCTTCAAGCACTTCTCGCAAGCGTGAGAACCCGAGAAAATGCTTGCTGGAACCCAAATTTAGCATAGTGCAATTCTATTTATGTTGAAGTGGTTAACGTCGATTCTGAGTTGATCAGAGTACCGTAATATTGAAACATTATTTTTCTTATCACTGAAATAGGTATTTCATCTAGAACATCTATTAGATTTCCTCCAGAAATAAATAAAAAATGCTCCGAAGATAATCTTGTTGGTAGTTCAAATGATCAAAATGAATAGGTTTCCTATTATGCCGGCCCTAATGTTCACACTAAATCTTCTTTGAAAATAAGTTCTTCGTGTTGCATGCGGATTAGGAGATGACCAGTGATGAATAGTATGGAAATTTACCAAATTTTAGCCACGTAAATGTGGCTTTGCCTGTCCATTAACTTGCGGCTAATAAACCGCGAAAACTCCATTCGAGTCGTAGAGCTTACAATCGCTGATAGTGATAAGGCTGCACCTAATGAATAAGATAAGTAACAAGAGTAAGTAAGTACTACTGTATACTAAGTACAAATAAATAAAAATGCAAAGAATCTTAATATAAAATAGCATTTATTTCTAAATTTTGATATCTACTTTGTTGGTGCCCTTTTGGCTTTATAACGGCCAAGACTCATTTTTGTTCATAGAACACTCAAATTTTGCGCATTCAGAAATAGATAAATTTTCACGTTCCAGTCTCAGAGCGAACTTCAAACCCTCCATCGAAAACAGGATGTAATCCTTGGCCCTTTATTTTTATACCCTAAATGAAATCTAAAGGGTATACTAAGTTTGTCATTCCGTTATGCTTCGAGCAAGTGACGACAATATCTGATATAATCACACCCAGAGTGGATTTTGTAAGACCATTCCAAGTGGTTCTTGGAGACCGACAACAATGGCGCTCCACTAAACCGTCCTTCCAACAAGGATCGATGGTGTGGTATACAGACGGCTCAAAAACAAACAGTGGGGTCGGATTGGGTATATACGGCCCCAGATGCCATATATCAAAGGCTCTAGGCTCTACCCCTACCGTATTCCAAGCCGAGGTATTGGCCATAGAAGAATGCGCCAATACCTGCATTAAAAGAGCCATAAATGGCTCAACCATTAATATCCTCTCGGACAGTCAAGCTGCCCGCAAGGCCTTAAAGTCCTACACTGTCAAGTCAGGGATAGTCTGGGAATGTCTACAAACCCTCAAAATTCTATCAAGGAGAAACAAAGTTATCCTCATGTAGGTACCTGGACATAAGGGCCACAAAGGCAATGAAATTGCGGATGGCCTAGCCAAAAGAGGAGCGGAAACTAAGTTTGTCGGACCAGAGCCATTTTATGGCACTTCAAAGTGTTACCTCAAAGCTACCCTAAATAACTGGGAGAATAAACAAAAATCCCTGAATTGGGAAAGGCTACAAGGACTTCGTCAGGCAAAAAAGTTTATCGACACCTCTGGCGGAAAAACTAAAGATCTCCTACTCCTTAGAAGAACAGAGCTCAAAATGATCACTGAACTCTTCTCAGGCCATTGCCCCTTGAGGTCTAAATAAGCTGGGTTTGGCTGACACTTCATCCTGCCGCTTCTGTCAGGATGCTCACGAAACCTCGGAGCATTTGCTCTGCAACTGCGAAGCATTGGCCAGACGGAGATTACTCCACCTTGAACATGCTTTTCCTCCACCAAGTTACGTATGGAACCTCAAGCCCAGAATGGTTCTAGACTTTATTAACAGTCTAAACCTATAAATGGAGCAAATTCAACGGGGACTCACAATAGATCTTTCAGGTCGCAGTGACTGTGAGGCTAACGTCTATACACCCCTTCACAAATCTAATCTAAACTTGTCATTCAGTTTGTAACACCACGAAATAATGATGGCAGAGCAAAATGGATTGAACACCCACGCATAATATTAAAATTTATTTTGATTTTTGCATGTCCGTCCGTCCGTCTGTGCGCACGATAACTCGAGAACGCGTGTACTTAGAGAGCTGAAATTTTGTACAAAGACTTTAAAAAAAAAACTAAAATTAAGTTCGAAAATGAGACAAATCGGGCAAATCCTTCGTGTGGTTGCCATACAAAAATTTCGTTTTCCACTATATATTTGGACACTGCCTGACATAGAGAGGTGAAATTTGGTACATGGTGTTTTCATAGTAATAGCAAATAAAATTTAATTTGAAAAATGTAATAAATCGTGCAACCCCTTCTTGGAGTTGCCATATAACAATTTAGGTTTTTTACGTATGTATACTGTGAAAACGATCAGTCCAAGACATTTTTATTGTACTAAAAACTTCTTCAGAATACGAAATCCTATAAAATTTGATATAATCATTTTTTCTGTCCGACAAACCGTTCTAGAAATATATGCGAAAAATCACTTCAAAAATCAAAGTTGCATAGATTGGTGACCATACTAAATTACATACGGGCCTTCATCTAGCTAGGGTATCATAAGAATTGGTTTTAGACCAAATCTAGCTGTTTTACTTTATATACAATTGGGATTTAGGCCTGGAGACTAAGCAGACCAGATCAAAACTAGTATTTCCTCCTTGCAAGTCAATCCCATGTGGCATGAAAAGTATAGCATAGAGCGTTCTCCCGGTGAAATATAATCGAAGAGCGATCGGTATTTTGAAATATTTTAGAAAATTTTACCTCCAGCGTGGTTTCAAGGACAGAAATGTAGCTGATACTGCCGGTATACAATCCCGAACAATTATATTGGCACAGCCATGTGTTTCACAGTAAATACCACGCAATCAGGACGATATACCTTTCCAGTTCTCCTTCAAACGAACGGCGTCCCAAAAAAACAGAATATCTGTAAAAATTCCTCGTAAGCTTCGCTTTCGCGTTTTTGCAAGTCACAGGATAATTTCAAATCATTATCGGCTATTTTTTAAAAGAAAATAATGTATGAACTTCAAAAATTAGATTCGTCTGACCAAAAGACTTTCGCCCAATTCTCATTATTCCATTTCTTATGCTTGTTAAATCAAAAAGAACAAAATGATTTGAAATTAAAAGTTTTTTTATTATCAGTATATTTTATGTTAAGATAACGCCTGGTTTTGATGCTGACTATTCTTCACTAGTCGCCTGAAAGAGAAAGAAAAGTATTTGTGAGTAGAACGACTCAGTGGAGATTCTAACTACCGAGGGTACATTCACATTCACACATAGTTTTCATAACCGGACGAACACGGACTAAAATGTGATTGGGGTTCAAACTCTCGCCAATCTCTCCAGCTTTTTCTTGGAGATCCGCAATTTGTTGGTGGACTTACCAATCGCTGCCAATTGCTGTGGTTTGGGTCGGACTGACACTGACCCCAGCTATTTCCCCACTTAATCATACATACATCACACCTTGTCACATTTACAACAACACATAATCCTACTATAACTACATATATTTCTATTACTTCTACGAGCTACATCCCACCTTTTAAGAATCTCTCGATATGGAGCGAATAAATGAAAGTTACACACTAATTAATTGGTCGCGCACTAATCAATAATGTCCGCCTGGCACTGAATTGAACACTGAGCCCAAGAATTGATTCCTACCCAAGGAATACAGAATATTGCTCCGAACCTCAGGCAACATATCCTGCTTCTCTGTCGCCAGTTTTATGATAGGGTAATTAAGCTGTTCCCAGAAAAACGTCTGGCTACGGGTTTTTCTTTAATGTACCGCTCTGTTCCCAATTGCTTAATTACCCGCAGATGTTACTTTTACTATGCACGAAAGTGTACCTTAACTTTCACTCTATCATGCTCCTGTCCAGAATTCATTCCAATCGCTTCCCTTGTTACTCTCTAAGAACCACGGCTTTTTTGTGGCTTTGCAACATTTCAAACCAGCTGTGCATAGTCTCCTCCTAACATTTCGGGTGGAAATTGTAGCTTTTTGTTGGTTAAGAAGCTCAGTAGCGAACTCAGCGGGCTTTTTTCGGATTTGCAGCGGATTCACGTATCATTTTTCGATCTTGACGTACCTACCAAAATGATACGATTCTGTCTGAATGTGCCTTAGAAGCATTTTTCTCAGTCTAAATAAACCGTTTTAATGTAAGTTGAACTGGATAAGGTGAACATTTTAGTTGCTTGGCTGTTCTCACTTGACTCATGCCTTAAGAGTCTAAGAGGGCAATTTGGGCACTGAAACCTTCATCTTTGGCATATTACCTTCTCAACACTAATTTTAATAAAAACTTCCACAAAAACCACTATGAAATACTTCTCAATTTGATAAATAATGATATTCACTCTTCAAGAACTCCTCTTGAAATAACGCAAATTTCACTAATGTGACTATAAATTAACTTCAGAAAACAAAAACGTGGAATTCTGCGAATTACTAATCCCTAAACACTCAAAGAAAAAATAATCAGGTGAAGAAAATCTACGCACGAGTGTGTTACTTTTTGAGACAGTGCTGAAAAATTAAGGTGCTTATACTTTTGGCTAAGGCTGTAAGTATTACTTTTTCTAGAGTAGCAACCCAGGACCTTGTATGTGTACCTTGGACAATAAACTGTTTCCATACTCACATATACTACACTTGCCATGCCCTCTTTCCCAGATCCATCTGAGTATACCAGACGCGGAATACACTTGGGAATTGTAGTTCCCAAGGCCTTCAATGAAGACTTCAAAACGCCCAAGTTTTAGAGTATTTGGATTTACGAGTATGTCTAAGAACTTAACAGCAACTCTTCAACAATTTTTTGACTGCCGACTAAGTCTGCAGGTTTTCTGGACTACCAATTAGCGTTTTGGTGCTAAGAGTTTAAGTTTAGACCCAACATCAGTCTCTGTAGTTTTTATAACTTTACTTAATTTCATGGGTAGTAGCAATTATGGTCTTACTATTGGAAACCGCTATCATTCAGCTTAAATCCATCTTGCAACACTAGAGCCTTTCATATCTAGCCCAACTACAAAATTTTGTTGATAGTTGCCCTTGTGTAGAGACGTGACAAATACTTGAAGAATTAAAAAAACTTACGTAATGCGCAATAGATCTCCATATAGATCCGATCAATACTTTCCCTGATTCCCCACGACCTGATCTGCAGTGATGAAAATTTCTTTGTGAGTTCTGTTCCTACTATACATCTCACATCTCCAAGTTCGTGGTATCGTTATTATTCTTGAATGTGATTACAAAATTAATTGAATTTCAATTTATTTTTTTTTTGTATTCTAAATGTTACTGAAATATTTTTTACATTAAACACATTTTTCTAATATTCTCCACAGTATTCTAATCGGTGCCAACAGTGTTGTTAAGATTAGCGACTTTGGAACAAGTCGTGAATGGGATGAAATAAGTACAAAAATGAGCTTTGCTGGAACAGTAGCATGGATGGCTCCAGAGGTTATACGTAATGAACCTTGCTCGGAAAAAGTTGATATATGGTCATATGGAGTTGTACTATGGGAGATGCTAACATGTGAAATTCCATATAAAGATGTTGATTCATCTGCTATAATTTGGGGTGTTGGTAGTAACTCTCTAAAACTACCAATACCTTCTAGTTGCCCGGAAGGTTTTAAGCTCTTAGTACAATTATGCTGGAACTATAAACCGCGCAATCGTCCGTCCTTTAGACAAATTTTAACTCACCTGGATATTGCTGGTCCAAGAATATTAAAAGAGTCTGAAAAACAATACCTCGAAAAGCAGCGTTCATGGAAAGAAGAGGTCCGTTCGCATATGAAACAAATTACAAAGAATGGTACAAGTATTCATAAGTATGAGCAAGATTTGATTAAAAGGAGAACAGCAGAATGGCAGCATGCGCAAGATATTCGATTAGTGTACGAGGATAAGCTGGAGAAAACCAATAGACTGTACATGGAATTGAGTGAATGTATGGCTCAACTTCAGGAAAAGGAAAAAGAAATTGCTGAGTAAGATTTCTAGATGCTCTGCACTTCTAATGGTTTATCTTATATAAGATTTAATTTTTTTTTCAGAAGAGAAAAGAAACTGCCAGGCTATAAGGCTTCACGTCGATTAGGTAATACTCTTAGGAAAATGCAATATTACAGACGTAGACTGAACAATGCACCATCATTGTCACCAGATCAACTATCAACAACTCCAAGTCCTGAAACCACACCTGATGTAAGAATATCCATCGCATTTATTTACATAAACATAAAACATATATTTATAAATTTAATTTTATATATTTCACAGAGTCCTGTAAAAGCAACACTTTATGCTCAACTGGATGGATCATCTCAACCTAAATCAATTGCAATTGTACCACCAAAACCAACAAAAAAACCACGACAGCATAGGCGTGTTGGTTCTGGTACATTTGCAGTTCCAAAAGCTAGCCCAAATCGTGAGCGACGATATCAAAGTGAACCAGAAAATCGAAAAATCAAACTTGTCGATACTGAAACACAAACTGATGCCATGGATATTAGTGAAACTGATGCAAGTCCAAGTCCATTTTGCGCTTCACGAGAATTATCTATATGTTTGAATGTTGAACAAAGAATTCCAAAATTAAGAGAACCAATTAATAAGCAAATCGCCGAACCACAAAGGCCTATTATAGATTATATACTTTGCCAAATTAGTCCGTCAAGTCCCAATGGGAATTCAAATTCAATGAGTACAAGTGACATAACATACCAAGATGCCTGTTCAAGTCCTGACCAGATGATTGATGATGCAATGAATAGCAATGAAAGGTTAGATATGACAGGTTGCAGTGATGATGATAATTTAGAAAGACTAGGTCGTAAGGTGACTGAGTTTATAAATGAAAATCGACTATCATCTAAACAGTCAACACCGCACCATGAAAATGGAAATGCAAATTCCATAGTTAATACTGATCTAATATACTCATCATCTGGTAAGAAGAGAGGATTTGTAAGTGTCAATGAAAATACAATAGATCCTAATTCGGGTATACATCATGGAGGTAATCATATGAAAAGTAATGCTAATAATGAATCTCAGGCTAATTGCTGTGAAGATAGTTGGTCCGATGAAGAAGGAGAAGATCCAGATTATAGTTATTCATTAAGAAGACGGAGGTAAGACTGATCTATGTTGGTTTTGCTGTTTTTGTATTTACTAATACATATAACTAGACGATTTCATATCCTCTGATGTCGAATATGCTTAAGCACAACTATATTTTCATTTAGTATAATTTGCAACCCCATAAATTGCATATATCGATTAAAAGTCGAGTTAAGTACTAAATGGCAACATTTTTCAGATATAATGGCGCCGCCATCTTCAAATTCTAAGTTTTAATCTAATATTCGTAATCCGCGACCCCGAATATTCTAGGATATTTATTTTGAGTCGAATTGGGTCATAATGGCTAAATTCGGTCGCCATCTTGTAGATAACATCTTGATTTTATATTATACTAGGCGAGCCCGCCAGCGTTGCCCGGCTATAATATAGATGCCTAAATGGCGTGGAGGTGGGTTTTTAAAGGGTGGAGTGGTTAGAAATGCATAATATCTAAGCTATCATCTGACTTAATTGCGCGATTCCGTACTCTAGGGTTACACTCTTTGTGTGTGCGCTTATTGGGTGCATGCATACTTTCATATGTGTGAGAGAGTGTAGCTCTCTACGTCGACACGTTTTCAGGCAGTGCTACGGAGTTGCCCCATTGGTCCCATTTTCGAACTTCAATTTCCCCTTTTTTTAAAAAAGGCCCGCGTACAAAATTTCAGCTCTCTGGATCGATGCGTGAGGCAGTGTCCAAATATATAGTGAAAAACTAAAGTTTTGTATGGCAACACAAAGAAGGTCTGCCTGATTTGTTCCACTTTAGGACTGCAATTGCCATTTCTTATGAAAACGCCATTTACAAAATATGAGCTCTCCAGCTCGACGCCTTCTCAAGCAGAAAAACCAAAGTTTTGTATGGCAACACCAAGAAGGGGTAACCCAATTTAGTCCATTTTTGAAATATTATTTACCATTGCTATGAAAACACCATAGCCAAATTTGACACCATTTTAAAGATATATCTGTGTACAAAATTTCAGCTCTATACGTCGACGCGTCCAAATATATAGTGAAAAACTAAACTTTTGTATGCCAACACCAAGAAGGGGTAACCAGATTCAGTCCATTTTTGCATTTTTATTGGCAATTTATGTGAAAATGCAGTGTACAAAATTTGAGCTCTCCACGTTAACGCAGATTCCAAATATATTGTGAAAATCCAAAATTTTGTATGGCAACATCAAGAACGGGTTCACGATTCCAATTTTTCTTTCCTTATAAACCTTGTCCAAACAATTACGAACGCAAAAACAAAAAATGAGCCAAATCAGTCCAGCCGTTTTCAAGTAATGATGTACATGCGGCAAATGATTTTTATTTATATAAATAAAAGTGTTGAATTATATTGTCATTAAAGACCTATAAGGGTGCCAATGTGGAATGATCGACACCTCCAGCCATTAGAGATATCTTAAACGATGCATTATGATATTCTGAACATATTTTATTAATAATATTAATTTCAATTTATGCGGGGGAAGGCTTGGGCGCTTAAAGTTTGATCTAGTACATGTTGGAAAATCTAGCACAGAATCGAATTCTTTAGGTCCTGAGAAGAAGTTTTATTACCCACACTCCTATACTCGGAGGCTTAAATGGTCATTCCCATACTAACTTTTTTTATTATTTCCCTCTTTTTTATTCGAACTGAGATTTTAAGCTCCTTAACTCAGTAGAGTTATGTCTGATCTGAAAACGTGTCTTACTGTTCGCCTCAGCTCATTACCAGCTACAATTCGTAGAAGAAATTTTTTCTCTCTACACTTTCAGGGTGAGGGGAAGGGTGGTTCTAATACCGCATGTTGTATATCAAATTAAAGGTATCGGGTGGTGTACTTTTTTTTCCGATTCAGAAAACTTTCCAGTCACGTTGTTGCCACCGGCAAACCCATTTTCATCCCCTTGGGTCGCATGCACCCCGGCTAATATATTTCACATCAATTTTTGTAGGTCTTTCTTCCATGGCTAGTAGTGCTCTGTTGTAAATATCATTTTCCACGATGCATCAATTCCGCGCAATCACGAGAAGTAGTAAAGTCCACTTTTTCACCCAAGAAAGTCGCTCAAGCTACATTCTATCGCCAAAGCTTTCCCAAGCCTTAATTGAAATAAACATTATTAATAAAATATGTTCAGAGTATCGTAATGCATCGTTAAAGACATCTCTCATGTCTGGAGGTGTCAGGCCTAAAGTTGTATGAAAAGTTGGCATTCCATTGGCACAATGGCTCAAGTGGGTGAAATTATCATTACAAATTTTGAATCATGGTCACATGGTAGCTTCGAGGTTTCAAGTTTCTCCGTTCGTAGGTCGAAACCAATGTTTATTGTTGGAATTCTTTTCTTGTTCGGACAAACAATGAAACATATTTTTCTAAATTAATTTATAATATTTCAAAGGTCTACTTAGTTAAAGCTTTTCTGTGTTCAACAAAGTATTCGAATTAAAAATTGCTAGGTTTATAGCGTAGTTGTTTCGAGGGTTTGGAAATGTGTGTCTCATGTCAGGCGCGTCGCCACAAACCAAGCCATTTACACCTAATTTTACATTAATTAAACTCACATAAAACATGCTCACAGTTCACTTACTTCTTCCGCACTGTCACAATAGCTATGTTCTTTTGTGTAACTTGTTCTAGAACTCCCATATACTGGAGAGAACAAATTGTTCTGTTGATTGAAGTGAACTTTTTGTACTGTTCACTTCATTTAAATCTTCTATGAAAATGTATGAGGCGTTCTTTTGTGTATCTTTTATTCTGCTCTATTCTGCGGACACAAAAGAACACAGATAATATCTCAACTCCCATCCATCTACCTTATTAAAATCTGATTTTCTTTAGGCCCAAAATGGAATCTTAGTTTTAAGCAAAAACATTTTCACAGTTATTAATTCCATTGCCAACTATTTTCATATTATATTGCAAAAATGTCCTTTTATAATAATAAATAAATAATGAAAAATAAAAAATAATCCTTTTCAATTTCTTCTAGTGCTGGTCGACTCCCAATTGGACGAGGAATGAGAGCACGCCGCTGCTATAAATTGCCAACTGCATCGGCTATTCCAAGTCATAAACGACATTCAGTGATAATTTCCGATGAGGAAAATACTTCCGAATACAGTCATTCTCCATCAAGTCAACATTCCACCCTCGAAAGTAATCCTGAAGTGCCACAAGTACTAAAGAAAATGAAAAAAATGCCAATCTCAACAACAACAGATAGCGATGGTCAAAGCGACACTAGCGATTCGGATTCAGATGATCCAACGATAGCTACTGAACTTAATCATGTAAAATGCCAAAACAATGAGATTACTACGGTTACGAAAGCAGGAACAGGAAGTAGAGTTTAAGAGCCCCCTTATTCCCTTATTATATATTATATTATAATATTTTCATTAATTCTCATCTGTAGAATGTTGAGAAATATTGAAAAACACAATCCATATTGTATTTATACAGTTATAATTAGACAGTCATGAAATATACTGTGTACATTCCATTTAGAAACTAAACATTCCATTTATATGACGTTTGCGAGGCGTTTCGAACTTAATTTTTCAAGTTTATAATACGTCTTTAGTTACTTAATTGTTTACACAGTTTCGTTAAGCGGGTTCAGCTTAAATAAAAAATGAAAAAAAAAAACATTGCCTTGACAAATTTAACGATAAATTCCTTTTTTTTTTCTTTTTAATTTAGTTTATACTTAATAAGCGAAACATTATGTATATGTAATTCTCTTATTAGTGATACTATTGAATAGAGCGTGAGGTCTGCATATAAAATACGTGTAAGATTGTGTGTGCATGTATATACGGAATTTATGTATAAATGATTATGATTGCGCTGCTGTGTGGTCTATATTTATGTACTTATATTGTTAGTGTTAATATTATTATTATTATTATTATATAATTATAAAGCATATTAGGTGATAGTTTGTAGAACGTTACAAAGTCAAATGGACCTGCAAAGTAAAGAAGAAATACTTATTAGTTTAGTTCTAGGCTATAAGGAACAAAAAGTCCTGAAATAAAACAATTTATTGAAACTCTATATACAAGAAATATGCAATTGAAGTTATATTATCGTTTGATATTCAAATCGCAGACTAGACTGCTTAATATAAGCAATAATAATAAAAGTGTATAATGTTGATGAAGTGATGAAATAAACTGCACACGTATATAGCTTTCTTAAATGGTTCGAAATCAATCTGAAGAAAATGAAAATATTCTTTTAATTTTATTTACCCAAAAAAACTCCTTTTTTATATGATTAGCCCGTTACAGATGTAAGAATTAAGTATAGTTTGTTAACAGTTTGGTCACAGCACATTTAAAACAAAAGGCGCTTTCGAAAATGAAAATACGAAACTGAAACGTGTTGAAAAGAATTAATTTTTTAAATTAGACACTACAACTAAATATTTCAATTAAGCCCACACTGGAAGAATGGAAGGAAGATTATCCAATTGATGCTTCAGGAGGTTGCCAAATGTTGTTATGAACTGTTTATTTGTGGTCACAGCGTATTCCGTTTGCGGTAGTATCGATATCGGCAGGAGCGATGGAAATAACCGTACAGCTGGAGAACTCCATCGACGTAGTCGGGATTGGTTAAGCTGATGTTGAACAGGAAACGGCTACTAAGTATGAAAAAGATGCTTTGTTTCTTTAGACCCTAATCGGCGGTGAACGGTTGTTATGGTACAAGGTGAGTGAGTACCTGTGGACGTGATGTCCAGACTATCAGCCAAAGAAGATAGCTCACTTCGTGATTAGCCTTGTGCAAAGCGGCACCAGCGCTGTCGTTTGAAAAATTTCAAAAGTTGTACAATTTTCTGCTATTTCAAATGGGATTTCCAGAAATCATTTGGAAATGAATAAAACCCATTTTTCTTACATCTTTAAATAAATCTTTATATATCTACTACCTGAATTCAGTGTACTGCAGACAATAGGCACAGTTCCATTGCTATCCTGATGAGATCACTGCGCCCTGTGCTTCTGATCGAAACACATAACATACTCTCAAAGTTTGTGCTGGGGGCTAAAAGACATGCTATGTTTTTTTGTGAAACATATATGATGCTATGTGGTGAGCTTATGGTGCACGAATTCCATATCTCATTTTGTTTTTGAGATCCGACTAGACTCCATATTCCACAGTATGGTAAGTATGCTAAAAACTCATATGTATCGCCATTCACAGCACCCAAACCATTCATGATCAAAATAAGAGATCATGATTAGATCAGATTTATGTCCATGACTAAGGTATGTGCGTTTCCTATTATTTTATCTAGGAGATATTTAAACTGGAGTAATACCTTAACCGAAGGTCCTTGCTTAATATGTGTAATAATACGTGTAAACAAACTACCAGAGACAGTACCTCGGTACATCATGCTAAAAATCAATTATGATATTACACCGTTTTTTCCCACTTTCGAGATTGCAACGTCGTTTCCATGATAAGCTATTTTATTATTCAGATATTCGCAAAAATATTGCCAAAGATGCCAAAATGAAAACATCCTGAAGGTAAATTAAAATGTAGCACAATAATAGGAGTTCATGTCTTTCACAAAGCTTTTATGAATCGCGTAATAAAGCCGCTCAAGATTCCTTTTTGTTAACTGCATAAAAAGACCTAGTCGGAACACCTACCGATCGGTCTAAAGGAGGAAAACCTGGAACTTTTGCATTTTTTATCACATAAGAGATCATCATGGCAAATTAAAAAGGGTGTGCCTAATTTCATTTTGGGCAATAAAATATATTGAAATGGAACATATTCAGAAAGTGAGTAATAACCATCATTTGGCTTCAGGTAAAACACCGACTGAGAATTGTGATGGAGATTTGCTGCAAGACCATGCATGTCTTTATCAATTAACAAAATGTGTCGAATGTCGCAAAAAGAAATTATGGAGCCTTAAATTCAAGTAAAAAATTCGTATTTTAGAGAGATATTTAATACAAAATTTAAAAATTTATGGTTTATACTTTTCACATTTTTGTGCTTATTTTTTTTATTTAAGTTGAAACATTTTGTTTTTTTAATTTTTAGATTTTTCAGCAATCAGATTTTCTTAGTTTTAAAGTTGTCAGTTGTTAATTAAAAAGATTCATTAATTAAAAGTTTTGATTCATTTTTGATCTTGTCCAATGGTGGATTCGAACTACAATTTTTTTTCTTTTAGAAACAGTCAGATGAAATAGAAGATTTTTTAGAAGGCTTTTTATTTTTTTAAGATTCAGTCGATTTAGTTTTTTTGCATATCAAATTTTTACAGTAATTCTATCTATGAGAGCTTCTATTAATGTAAAGGGAAGGTTATGCAAAATAAGGAAGACAATTATTTTAATATCATCAAAACTGATCTTTTTTATCTTGGATTGACATTCTTTAACCTTGTCAGGATTATTAATTTGTTGCTAGTTTTTTAGAGCTTTTTTTAGCATACTTTTGAGATTTCGAATATTATGCCTCTCAATATGAGACACATTATTTGAAATAACTCTAAAACATATTTTACAAAAGCTTGTTTCTTTTTTCTATCTAAGTCTCCGTCCAAACAGAGCGACATTTTTGGCCACGTTTAACCCCTGGTCACACCGGGAGCGGCGCGGCGCGGCACGGCATGGCGTGGTACTGCCCGGTGGCACGCGGCAAAATAGAGTGTTCACACCGAGAGCGGCAGATTTTATCCAAATGTACTCTAGTTCCGAGGAAGAAATTCTATTATTAGTAGCTCTGCTTGAAGAAAACCAAAGAAAAGCGATGAAGTTCGATTACAAATACGTAAGAATGCAAAAAGCCTCATTTAACGAATTGTGCGGACCTGTTTCGAATGAAAAGCAAATTTGCCGCCAGCGGCAGCGGCAAAATTGTGTTTTTGAGTGATCTCCAAAATGGCCGCGCGGCAACTATTTTGCCGTGCCGCGCCGCACCGCTCCCGGTGTGACTTAAGGCTGAACCACAATAGACGTAAATAACTGTACGAAATTAAACGAGACTGAGGTTAACTTACGAAAAATTGATACTTTTAGCCTAAATATATATCTCGTACGGAATGAGTTATTATCTTGATATTTAATGTTTTCAATTTGGAAAAGTGGTAAAAGTGAAAAAACTAACAAATGGAAGTTGATGTAATTGAAGATTTGTGCCTTCTATTAATTCGCAGTGCCCGAATGACATTTTATGTGTTAAATTTTAAAAGGTGGTAAAAGTATAAAAAATTAACAATTGGAAGTTGATTTAATTGAAGATTTGTGCTTTCTATCAATTCACAGTACCATTTTTATTCCATTTTAAGTTTTACATTGCACTTTTAATCATTTAGTAATAAATTAAATGTTTGACACATCACGTTCTTACGGAATGAGCGGAATGTGCGATTCTTACCGCACCTTTACTGACTGCAATTTGACTTTTAAATTTAACGAAAGTTCCCCTCACACGAGTTAAAGTTAATTTGTGTACGCCTGTTAAATTAAAGGGCGCGTTCGCTTTACGTAAGTAAATGTACTTACGTTTACTTCTATTGTGGTTCAGCCTTTATACATTTAATTTTGCAAGAACAATCGTGCAGCGGCAACTCAAAAATGACGCGCCGCGCCGCTCCCGGTGTGACACCCACTTTAGTTTATTTATTATTAGTATTCCAAGTATAACTTCTTGACATGTCCGGCCGTTGTGCTCTAGATCTATCGATTTACTAGAAATTCTGTCTTCTATATTATTTATATTTTTTGTTGAATTTTCAGGAATTATTCTAGATTGCCCTTTATTTTCGGATACATGACATTATATTGCTGGTATCACAACAACCACATTTAGAAAGTTTAATAAGGTAACTGCAATGCTCTGAGAGTTACTTCTCCACTAGTGATATTGATCACCACATTAGATTGTTACTCTGCACTTCACAGCTCTGTATGAAGTTCTGTTTTCCTGGTAAATTTCAAGTTAAGCTCTTGTCGGCATCGGACGTGTTTAATTTTACTCGTCCTGAAATTGGCGTATCACTACAGTGAAATGTCGGGTTTTTGTGGAAAATGTTCTGGAGAACTTTTCGATAAAAGTATCAGTTGCCTTTTATGTTGTCGCGGTTTTCATAATAAGCGGTGTGCTAAATTGGACGATCTAGCTCTTAAGCTTATAAATAATAACCCTGGTGTTTCTTGGAGGTGCTCAGTACGTACTGATGTGCCGTACAGCAGTTTATTGGAGAAAATATCGTTGCTTTCCTCTGAAGTTGCATCTTTAAGACAAGATTTTGCTAAGTATATTTATGTCTTTATCAAATAATTCTATGACCTTAACCTTGCCTCAAGTGGTTCATCGGAGTGCATTGACCTCGACATTGCCTACTGAGGGTGTTAAAAACAAATATAGCAAAAATTCTTCCAAACAGAATTCTACATCATCTAAGCAGAATGTATCGTGTGCTTTGCCGTTACCAGTGAACACTACAAAAAAAAACAAATTCGGTTAGTGCCTGTCTGACTGAGGATTTGCGCAATGCTGTGACCATAAGCGATACAATGCCTGCTGCTGATACTGTTCTCTCTGCGTTATGTACCGAAAATCGGCTGATGGTATTGTGGACGTCGAAACTGCTGGAAACTCTGGTGGTAATGCAGCTACTGTTGTGATCGCTGCTGACCTCGTTGCTGATAGTGCTGTAGGAGGGTCCGCTATCTCGATTGCCACTGTGGTCGATGATCAGCTGTCTGATAATAACAATTGGGCTACTGTTTACCATAATAAGCGACGTAAGCTGAAAATCGTTGATACGGCATTGTGTGAGGAGATATCTACGGTTTGTAGGCGTAGGTGGCTTCACCTCTCTCGGCTTCATCCTGAAACTTCTGCAAAGAACATTATTGACTATATTGCGGCTAAGCTGGAAGTATCTTCAGGTGTATTGAAATGTAAACGTTTAAGTAAATCGGATGTAGATGTTTCTTCTTGGAATAATTTTAAACTGGGTGTTCCTGATCATTTGTTTACTCGATTGCTGAGTGAGGATGTCTGGCCATGTGAAGTTATTGTTTGTAGATTTACAAATCTGACAAAAAACGAAGCTGGGATGCCACTATTTTATCAAATACGGCAGTAAAGTCTAGTTTTGTTGTCCGTCTAATACTGGCAAAAAAAAAACGAAACCCTTTGCGGATGGAGAGATGATAAAAGAATGTCTAACTGCTGTTGCAGAAATAGCATTTCCTGATAAAATAAATATTATTTCAAACATTAGTTTATCAAGATCCACTATTGCAAGGAGAATTGAAGACTTGTCCGAGAACATAGCAACAACATTTGCATTAAAAGTTGTACATGAAATTTTTACTTTTTTTTAAATTTTATATTTTTTTATTCTAATATTTATTATAAATAAAGTTTTGTAAATTATTAATGAGTGTTACTTTATGTGCGGTGCGCCAAAAAGTTTTAAAATTTAAATTGGCCCGTTGGGGTGGTCAATATAGAAATGTAACTCTGAACTGTTCCCTTAAAACATATCTTTTGCATAAAGCACTAGTTTTCCTTCATAGGCTAATTTATACCAATCAGCCTCGTTATCTCTACAATGGTATCCGATTCTTGTATTCCACTAGACATGTGGGTATTTGGATTCCCCACTACCATATAGTATTGGGCTAACGTTCCTACTTTGTTCATATAACTCGCAAGTGTCTTCCTGTGAATTTGCAACGCATGGGGTCAGCCGGCAAGTTTATAAGCCTTCTTTTTCAGTATTTATTAAACGAGAATTAGTCATACGTCCGATGAGCTTGAGAAATCTGTAGTGTATTTAGGTTTGTTTGTCAGTATAGAAGTAACTAGAATATAGGTTAGTATTTGTTTTTCCCCAGTTTTGAATTTTTTTCTGTTACTTTTTGTATTTCATCATCATCATTAAATCTATTTTTTCTTTTTTCCTATCTTTCTTTTGTTTTATTTTGCTGCTTTGTTTTTCCCTTTTCTTTCTTCACCTTAGTAGCATTTCCTGGTAGGAATTTTTGAATGTACATGCTGAAAAGATCTATGTAGTTGTGCATTATCCTTGAAATAAAATTGAAATTGAAAGTAATTATCAAAGCACCAACTGGAGCAGGTTGGTACTGACCAAGAAATGAAAACATTACTAATACAGATTCAACAATCGCGCAATGGAATCCAGGCAGTACCTAAAAAAAAAACAAAAAAAAAAAACTATATGGAAAATCTAGACATGAAAGTATCAGGAATTGCAAGGGAAGTCCTTCTTATTAGTGTGGAACTCACCCCCACATTCTCCGCCATTAGCTGAGGGGAATTAGCGTGCCGCCCTGCATTCACACGCTGATCACAAAGTGATCTATCAGCATTGGCTAATAGTCTGGACTTTACGTCCCAGACCAATTATTACAATTATTACCACTTATTACAATCACACACTGCATTTCATACCGTTTATGCATTGCACTGACTTCAACGAACTGGAATGCTTGGAATACTTAGAAAGTGCAACGGCGAATTCTGTGATTGAGAATTCTGGGCCGAAATCATGTATCGATGCTCGATAATCGTACGTTCGATGAATGAAAACGATAACGTCAGCTCGACAGTACATTTTTGCTTCATGTAAAAAGATTCATCGAATGTCGTTTGGTCTATCGAACAACCGCTGCATATAGTGCATATATAATGCTAATTCTTCTGAGAGCCTGTCATTTGAATTAACATTTGTGCATACTTATTGTTATAAATGCAGTTCAATTAAAATGCTTTTGTCATGTCAATGTTTCCTTGACAACGATAGCGAAGATACAGAGTTTGTTAACCTTCGACGAAAACGAAAATCTTTGCGAGATGTATGAGACCCTTTAAGTTTAAGCGAAACAAGGTATGAATAGAAAATTTTAAACAGTTATATATTAATTTTAATTTTTAAATATTGTAAAATATTTTAATTTTCTTAAAAGTTTTCAGCTTTCAAATACGTTTTGGATGCTTTAAATTTACCACGAGGTATACGCAGCACTTCTATTCCTCCAATTTATAAATTAGTAGCCACATAACAGAATTTAGAAGGAGGTGGATACCAGTGGCTCACAAGTAATGACTTTGTATCCTCCATAGCTTAAGGCACATTGTCAGTTTTTATGCAAGAACTGGTCGGCGAAATACACATTAATTACAGTGATTGGTTTCATGGCACATGGCACACATTTTAGCATACTACGACCTGCACAAAACTAGTACTGTTTTATAAATAGAAGAGGAAGGAAAAGCTTAAATGCCATGATTGTATAAAAAAAATCAATTTAAATCAAATTGTTTATTGTATCTTAGGTTTGTAATCATGATATGTATATAACTGCCATATGTGCTCGGTATGGGGGTGCCTCGTTTATTAGGACTTCATCAAAAGAGCGACAAATTCTAGAAAGGCGATACAACAGAAGACAAAGAACTCGTGGCTTCTAGATATTTAATTGAATATGTATTTGTTAAGCTAGTACATATTCTTCCTATATCATTGGGTGTGACGCGAATGCCCACCACATTGTATGGGGAAGCAGTGACACCAACAGACGAGGTGAGTACCTTTTTGACTATTTAGTTAAAAATAACATAGACATAGCTAATATAGGGAATGAACCAACATTCTGCAATGCCATTCGCCAAGAGTTCCTGGACTTAACACTCATCAGCCCAAATATGGCGGATGACATTGCAAACTGGCATGTCTCAAACGAAGTCTCAATGTCGGACCATAACCACATCAGGTTCGATATTAGGGTTACCTCTATGCAAAGGGAGGAAATAAGAGTTCCACGTCTCACTGATTGGAATTCCTACAGGGAATACATCAGAATGGGTCTAGAGGAGCTCGAAAACGGTTAAATTGAGAGCCGCATGGATCTAGATCGTATCTCCTCTCAAATGCATAGATTGATCATCTACTCCTATGAACAAAGTTGTCCTGTTAAACAAAGGGCAACAACGCGAGCTATGCCCTGGTGGAACAGTGAACTAGATAGATTAAGAGCCAATTCTAGAAAGCTCTTCAACAAGGCAAAAACAACAGATGCTTGGAATGAATACAAGCGCGCCTTGACTGAGTACAATAAAGAGCTGAGGAAATCCAAAAGAAGAACTTTGAGAAATCTCTGCGAGGGTATTGATGATCTACCCACGAGTGCAAGGCTTCAAAAAGTTCTCTCTAAGGATCACACCAATAGTATCGGCCTTCTACGGAAAGTCGATCGTAGCTACACGAGTAGCCGGGAAGAAACAGTAAGTTTGTTATTACAAACTCATTTTCCCGATTCGAGCATTATGCAAGATGACGACGAAATCCCTGAAGATCTAAGACCTGAATGCAGGCCCCCCAACAGGATTAAAAGTCTCTCTGGCAGAATCTTCACCCCAAGGAAAGTCAAATGGGCCGTCAACTCCTTTAAGCCATTCAAATCGCCTGGAGCTGATGGCATCTTTACAGCCCTACTTCAACAAGGGCTAGAAGAGATAATGATAAATCTCATTAAGATCTTTAGAGCAAGTTATACTCTAGGATATATACCAAGGACGTGGAGGGATGTTAAGGTAACATTCATACCTAAAGGGGGAGGGCGTTCACCTGCATTACCCAAATCCTACCGTCCTATCAGTCTAACTTCATTTCTCCTCAAAACAATGGAGAAAGTGTTAGACAACTATATAAGTAGCGGTGCACTCAAGCGATCACCGCTCCACCCAAATCAACATGCTTACCAAGCAGGAAAGTCTACCACAACTGCCCTACATAGTCTTGTCCTAGGAGTAGAAAAGGCAGTAGAGGATAAAGAGACTGCCTTATGCGCATTCCTAGACATCGAAGGAGCATTTGACAATACCTCCTTTGAAGCCATTGAGAATGCAGCTACCAAAAAAGGAATTGAACCTTCCTTGATAAAATGGATAAAAGCTATGCTTGAAAGCCGGAGAATCACAGCTAACCTGGGGGAGGACTCTATTACAGTAGTGGCTGCCAAGGGATGTCCCCAAGGTGGGGTAATGTCCCCTCTACTATGGTCTCTGGTTGTAGATGATCTCCTACAGAAACTAACAAACTCCGGCTATGACAATCAGGGATATGCGGATGACCTGGTCATTACAATTAGGGACAAACATGATCAGATAATCTCTGATCTATTGCAAAATGCCTAAACATAGTTTGCAACTGGTGCCAAATAATGGGACTTCGAGCCAATCCTGGTAAGACAACAGTTGTTCCCTTCACGAGAAAAAGGAAGCTTTACCTACAAGCACCATCCCTTGAGGGAACAGTAGTGGAATTCTCAAAGGAAGTCAAATATCTAGGTATAACTCTGGATAATAGATTAACCTGGAACTTTCACTTAAAAAGAATACTGGATAAAGCTACAGTGGCAACATGGACATGCCGCAGGCTTTTTGGCAAAACTTGGGAGTCTTAAACCAAAAATGACTCTGTGGTCATACACATCTATTATAAGACCCATGGTCACATACGCCTCACTCGTTTGGTGGCCAAAAACAAAACAAAAGACAGCTCAAGCTAGTTTGCAAAAACTACAACGGCTTGCATGTCTAGAAGTAGCTGGTGCCATGCGTACCTGCCCAACTGCGGCCCTAGAGGCTATGTTGGACTTGCTACCCTTACATTTGCATGTTAAGGAGCAGGCCATACTTAGTGCAATTAGGCTACAAAGGGCAAACCTCCTAAGTTCAAATAATCTGGTTGGCCACCTGAAAGTCCTCCAAGATTTCATAGAGGACCCGATGGCTAGCCCAATTTCAGACATTATGCCGAAACGCCATAACTTTGGAACACCATTTAAGGTGATCGTGGGGAACCGTCAACAGTGGCACACTGGGGACCTACCCTTTGAAAAAGGATCTCTTAAATGGTACACGGATGGATCCAAAATGGAAGGTAAAGCAGGCGTGAGCATATATGGGCCAAGGTGCCATCTCGCAAAGGCACTGGGGCCTCACCAACCATTTTTCAAGCAGAAATACACGCCATAGAACTCTACGCTCGCGAAATAATCTATAAAAATATGCGTGGAGCAAAAATATACATAATATCAAACAGTCAAGCAGCACTTAAAGCGTTAAACTCGTTTACCTTTGAGTCAAAGCTGGTTTGGGACTGTCTTACTGTCTTGCAGCAACTGGCCGAGACAAATAGGGTGACACTGATCTGGGTACCAGGACATGAAGGCATTATGGGAAATGAGATTGCGGACCGACTTGCAAAGGAAGGAGCCATATCTCCGTTTATTGGCCTGTCTTTGGACACCCAAAAAGCCACCTCTCAGCTCAGATCAGGCTTTGGGAGGACAGAACTAAGAAGGAATACTGGGAAAATACCCCGGGGCTGAGACAAGCGATCAAGTTTATAAAGTACTCGCAACAGAGGACCAAAGAATTCCTCACACTCAGCAGGAAGGAACTAAGGCTCATAACGGGCCTACTTACTGGGCATTGCCCACTTAGATACCACCTTAAGAAGATGGGTAAGGTCAATGATGAGACCTGTCGATTCTGTATGGAAGACGATGAATCCGCTGAACATGTCCTATGCGACTGTGAAGCTCTGTGCCGCATAAGGCTAAGACATCTAGGAAAGGCATTTACACTGCCAGAGGATGTCGAAAAAATTGCCCTAAAGAATATTATAGGCTTCATCAAAGACCTTAAGTTCGAATGGGCGCCCTAGGGCATCAAGGGGTAATCTCACAATAGATCTTATAGGTCGCAGTGACAAGATGAGAGGCAGAAATCCTGTCTGCATCCCCCACAATTAATAATAATAATAGTACATATTCTTTGTTTTTTATTTTCAAGGTGATTCAGGATAGCCCGTCATACCGTGGTTCATGACGCCTTACAGGCAATTGGATTTTGTTGAAGGAGGCGAATTACGGTTTATCGAAGTACATTGGAAGGCACAAAGTCTTATCGAGAAATGCATTGGCATATATAAAGGTAATTTTACTATCCCTATAAAAATGTCTCTTTCATAAAATATTAATGACTGTCCATTTGTTAGGACAGTGAAGAATATTGATGGACGAAAAAAAAGTCAGGCATTCTCCACAACGAGTTGTAAAGTTTGCAAATGTTTGTGTTGCATGGTTGTATGCAGACATTTCAAAGTACCATATGTAGAAAACGAATCGTTAACCGAGCACATAGTAGAAAATATTTTAAATATAAATTCAACTAACGGAAATCTTCGGACAAAAGCTGAGAGAATATGGAATAGAACTGAGGAATCACTGTGTAGATAGGAATTAATATATGTTACATATAGAATTAAAAATAAATATTCATTTATTTAATTTTAAAAATAACAGAGACAATTGAATTCTTATTAATTTTCATTTTCCAGCTTTAAAAAAACAAATATAAATCTATAAGGAGATTTTTTACTACCTATTTCACATAAAGCTTTCCTCGTATTTGAGAAATATATTTTTCGCGCATATTTGTTACAGGTCTGATAAACGCATTCAATTTTTGGAATGAATTTTTTTCATTTAGTAAATTAATTTCCATTGTTAATTTTTCTTTCGGTATTCGATTTCGTCTCTTGGTTGCGTTTCCATAATTTCTTTATTTTCTAATGGATTTCTCTCTTAGAATATTAAGCCAGCTTAGTCTGAAACTCCTTTTGATTTGTATTCTGTTTTCCTATTAATTTAAATGTTCCGTCTTTTTTCTGTTCACTTATGCTGATCGTTGAACTCTATTTGTGGTACTGTTTCTGCGTGTAGCTGAGATTGTTATTGTTGTCGGAAGAAACCTATCGGTGGTCGCTTCTCTACATTCGCTAGAACTTCTGAGTTGTTCTACTGACGCTCGGTGGGAAAATTTCCAGATTTAATAGTAGGTGGCACTTCATTTTCAAGTTGAGCTAACATTTCCTCTATTTCTTCTGGTATGCATTGAATCCGATGAGGGCATAATGTCTTCTGTAATTTCTGCACCAAATGGTTTAACATTTGGTATGTCACTAACTTGAGGCCCTATATGTTCTGCAACTATTACTCTCTCTTCAATCGTTGAAAGTGAAATTATTTCACATGGACCTCCGCCAGTTTTGAATATAATCTTATTTTTAACTCATTTTCTTTGTTGTATTTATAATCAGTCCATACCTGAAAGCCATATTAAAAATAATAATAAATGCTGCCAAGCTTTTTTTGTTTTTGTAGGTTGTCCATTACTATTTAACATGTTTGCAAGTTTTATCCATAACTTTTTCTTTTTTTCTTTTCCATTGCCGGCATTTTGGAAATTGTTTGTTGCCACAAGCGAATGTTTTTTCACGAATTTTATTAACATGTTCAGTTGTACCTGTGTAGTTTGTTGAAACCTTAAAAATTATTGCTGGTACAACAATCAAAATTATAAATTCAAACTTACATTTTCATATTTCCCGATTAATTTGTGCAAAATCTGCTGCCAGAACTAACAGCTCAACTAAAAACAATAATTCGATATCAAAAGTCATATCGAACTGTCTTTATCGAGCATTCGACATAAGGTAGTTGACATATCGAGTTACATAATCTAAAACCTTCGAGGAGATAACTAAAGGAGGCGACATGTGATGAAAAAAGCGTAGCAACTTTCGTTCTTCTTCTTGTTTTTGTGTGGTGTCAGAGGCGGCGTTAAAAATTGTTGATGCATTAAATATCACAACAAATTAATGGCGCGAAAATTCAACCACATTTCTTAGAAACTCCGCACAATCTTCCGCACCACCCACTGACAAGTATATAAATGGACTGACTGATCTCCTATTTCATGTAGCACCAGTTTTGATTTCAGAAAGTATTATTTGCGAATTTACTTACATATGCATGTCAGTGGAATTTACCGAATTTACCACAAAAGTATTTTTAAAGCATTTTCCTCAACACGGCTCGTTGTACCTATCTAAATCTTCGAGCACGTACAACTCTTTTTTATATTACTTACACTTAGTCCAATAGTCATTAACCATTTCCTATAAAAAGTAAATTATCCATTTGTAACTACGTCTCTGCGCAAAACACACTTCGCGGCTCTTTGTTTACATAAAAGTGACAGTCAAACACCCCGCCAATATAGTTACTATGGGATGTCGCCTCCTTTAGTTCTCTCCTCAAAGTCTAAAACCGAGTGACGGACCGGACGATAGTTTTCACTCGATATCGATGATTAGGTCCCTGAATTGCTTGATTGCGATACATCAAGTCAATAAGTCGCATATCAATAACTTTATGATTTCTTGATGACTTGTGAATTCTTCAATTGTCCTCACTAGTTGATTTTGGTAATAAAGACACAGCACGTTTTCGATAAGTCAAAGCGTTTTTTGTAGACTAGCTCTCCGACGCCTTACTTCACACACATATCGGATGAGCTATCTCGCCAGTATCAGCCTGGCACTGATCGGGATTGGGAATTAATCAATAAGACTTTTCAGAATACGGCAGCTTGACCCAATCATTACAAAAGAAAATCTCATATAGGTACTGTTGTTATTGTTGTGATTGGACTGTATAGAATGCGTGATTCAGACTATAGGGCAAAAATAAAAATAAATGAATTACTCCTGATTAAAAAAAAACTACATCTATAATATTAGTACTTTAATTAATATTCATATTATCATATAAATATACATTGCAATTTTCGGCTGACACATTTGGAAATTTTGAATACAATCGATTTTACTTATTACAGCCGTACTTCTCACAAATCTCATCAATTATGCGTTCAAGATGTCTTTTTTCGCACAGAAGTTCCCTATCAGTTTTATTTCTTTTTCCTTTCATAATGTGTTCTATAATATCGTGCAGATCCGTAAAACAAAGAAGACCTGCGGTACCGACTGATAGATCTAAATGTCGAAAACGATCTATATTGCATGTGCAACCATCATACAAAAGATACGAACTTTTTGACTTGAATACAACGTAATTACCCCAAGGAGTCATAGTTAAAATTCGATCAGCACATTTAAGACCAGTTTTGATTAAATTGCACAAACTCTCGTAACATCCAGACTCTGAGCCAATAACAGCCATATTATAAGGATCGCAACTGTATCCAGGATAACTGTTTGGTAAACAGCCTAAAGGTTGTCCACGTCTACACTCGCTATCCTCACTATCACATATGGTTCCTTCACCCTCTCCCTCCATCGATGATCCTCCATCACTTTCTCGTGTACCTTTACCTTTGCCCTTATCACCACCTTTACTTTTGCCCTTTGCATCACCTTTATCCTTCGATTTATCACCATCCTTGTCGCCATCTCCACTATCTTCACTATCACTGCTACTGCCGCTGCTGCCACTGCTTCCATCGCCTTTACCATCTCCACCTTTACCTTTTTTGTCTTTATCTTTGCCTTTCTTGTCTTTTCCTTTCTTGTCTTTTCCTTTCTTATCTTTGTCTTTTTTGTCCTTTTCTTTCTTGTCTTTTCCTTTCTTGTCTTTTTCTTTCTTGTCCTTTTCTTTCTTGTCTTTTTCTTTCTTGTCTTTGCCTTTCTTGTCTTTGTCTTTTTTGCCTTTATCTTTTTTCTTTCCTTTTTTACCTTTTTTACCTTTTTTACCCTTTTTTCCTTTTTTACCTTTACCGTCCCCTTCTTCATCGCCCGAAGATCCTTCGCTTTCACTTCCTTCACTTTCACTTTCTTCCTCTTCTCCTTCTTCCTCCTCTTCATCTTCCAAATCTTCACCGCCGGCACCTTTCTTCAAATCATCATAATCTGGCATAACCTGAGTTTGTGAAAGGCCTGGCGAATCTAGATTGTTCATATCTGAATCAAAGCCATATTTGGCAGCGACGCACTCCAGTTCTTTTTTACACTTTACATCACCTATTGAAATATTAAGAGATAGAACCTCAACATCATCCGAGGGAGGCTCTTTAAATACGCAGTGGCATGTTGGGGCTTTCTCGTCTATTGGTTTAATTTTGTCCTTCTCTTTTAGTGTAATTATTTTCAGGCTGTGTATATAAAATGGTGACGGTGATGGAAGATCAACTATTTGATTGGCAAAAATACAACACAACATATTTAGGCTACTGCACAGGTGGATATTGGCTGTCCGAGCCTGAAGCTTAAATCCACGACACTCATGCTTGTAAGGATCGAAAATATAAAAGAAATCACCTCTTTTCCATAAAGCGAATGATCTATCAGCGATCTGTACTATTAGGTTGGAGCTTTTGGCAAATATTCCCTTAATAGCAAGGGTTAACTTACTTCGTTTAAAATTCGGCAAGCACCTCCATGTACCACACGCTTCTATAGGTACTACAGAAATTGTTACATTATATCTTCCTATGCTTATTTCAGTCGGAATATTACGTATGAGAAGGTCTATGTGATGGTTGCACTTGGTCCAAGCATTGTAGTAATCATTGGCAAGGACTAGAATCTTATCAATTACATAGCCATCCCAAGTGGGAGGCGCATCAATTTTAGAATATATCAATGCAGTCACTGCTATGGCCAGGGAGAATTTGTATCGGTTTTCTTTAAAGCATGATTGGCCTATATGTATGTGACCTTTCAGAATGGCATGATAATCATTTATCACTTCGAATTCACGTTGACGAATACGACTTTCGATATGATTGTCAAATATGCAACAAGGAAACAGTGCTATCATCTTTATTTTACGCAGCACATAAACTTCGTCGTATGGTAATTCGCTTAAGTTAACAATAAGATGATTTACTGCTTTCAGGGATGTCAGTCCAATTAAAACAGCAACACCAGTCTTTGCGTTTCTTTTTAAAGCATTATCTCTACCATAACAATCGAAGACGAAATAAAGTCCAGAGCTTTTCCAGATCAAAATATAATAGTTGGCAACCGTTAATAGACAGTAAGTGAGTTTGCGCATAAATTTCGTTATGCCATAGTAGAAATTCGGTATTCTATAATCTTCCGATGTAAGCGTTCCAACAACAAAAGGATCATAGATATGCATCTCCATAGAATTTTGACAAATTTCCATAGTTTTACTGATATTCTTTTCAGTTATTGGTCCAGGATTTTCTATCCCTTCTTGTATAGCTTTTTCGGTCATGACAAGTAGGGCTTTATCGAAATGCTGTTTTCCCTCATGGAGAATTCTATTGAGCACAAGACTGTCCCATTCCTCTTCCGGGGTGATGTATATTTCTCCGAAAGCCATTAGACATGTACTGTAAGCCTGTATAGCACGGTTTACATCCAATGGTTTAACATCAGGATAATTTAGCCCATACGCTCCAAATGACACGCCAACTGGTTGACCCAAAGTTTGGAGTTTTATTTCTTCAATTTTTTCAATCTTCGTTGGACATCCTTTAAAAGAGAAACCAATTTGAATTAGACGAGATTACTGTATATTTCAATTGTTAAATGAATATTTAAAAATTTTATGTTAATCGGAAAATAAATTAGAATCAAATCTAGTAAACTCAAGAGACAGTTACATTATTTTATAGAAAGTGTCCACGGTAGAGAAAGCGTGGATAGCTCTACCAAAAATCTCTACCAAAAATCTCTCTACAGAGTGTAAGTGCGTGGACATATTTTTGGTAGAGCTCTACCAAGTGCTCTACATAGTGGTGTCTGCACGTTCTCCCAGTTTTATAATTTTGGTAGAGCTTCGGTACAGATCAGAAATATTATTCTGAAACTGATTTGAGATATGATTTCATTCGTACTTTAACATTAGTTGGTGTTAGATATTAAAAAGGGTGCTCAGTAAGCTCCAGTGGCAGCTACAGTATTGTTATTATTATTGACTTGTTAGTGGAAAAAGTTACTGCCACGAGATAGAAAATTTAGAACGCTGAGATATTTCCAACGTGGTACTATTGCTTCTTTGCCTGCACCATTTTTTGTGGTTCCTTTTTTCCTTAATTCACCACTGTACTGCCATATCAGATTGTGAATTTTAGCGGCGACATTATTCGCGCTAACAAAGTGCTTCGGCTGTATTTACCTACATGGAATTCCCGGTTTTTTAGCCTAAGTTAACCATTCCAAATAAGAAGAAATAACTTTAAAAAATAATTAGGCATGTGTTTCGAATTCTCTTACGCTCAATTCAATGGACAGGAAACTCTTGAATGCAACTAATTAACACAGCTATTAATTTACAAAAAAAGAAAAAAAAATCTTTTTTTTCTATGTTTGTATTAGTTAGAACAAACTTAAATACTACAAAATAAAAATAGAAAACAATTCATAAAATCCATTAGAAAAATAATATGAAATAAACTTAAAAACTTACATATGCAGCTAATTACCGCACGTCTAATTTTAATCGAATCTTGCTAATGAAACGTCCGATTCTGTTTTGAACTTTCAATATTCTGTTGGATATCCTTTGTTTTCAAGGTTTTCAATTACTGCGGAGCATATTGCTCGCATACTTTGTATTAATCGTTCACATCTGTGGTTTGAAATTGATTTCCAGGCATCATTGGCAAGTTCGTATAATAAAATTGAATTTATAGGTTTCATGGCTTTTATTACTTTGCCCACAAGTATTCTACATGGTTTCGATCAGGACTTTGCAGTGGCCAACTCGTAGAATAATATCTTATAAATTATGCAAAAAAATGCAAGTGCTGGTTTATATGTCATCTGTGTCCATGAAGTTTTCATGGAGCAGCATGACGAAACGTTGTACGGCAGGTGGGGCACCAGTTGTCCAGCGCCGTAAGTCACATAGTTTAGCCACCGTAGTGCTTAAGTCAGGTACTAGATGGAGCTCTCCATTAATCGGTGTAAATGAAGCATTGTGTTGTTGTGTTCTTTGTGCATTTGAGTATTTGTGTGCTTGTGTATGTGTGTTTTTGTGTGTTTGGCTTTCTGTTATTGTCTTTCCCCCATATCTCCTATACATCTGTCCCGCGTAGCAGGACAGTGCATTGTGCTATAAAATAATAATATATATTTAAATGCGTTCTCCCATCACGTCATGGTTAAACAATATCAGGGGTTTCAGATTTTAAGGGGATGCCGTGTAGGCTCCTGTTCGGCTATACTTAACAAGTTTCGTCCCCGCCACGGGACTCATCAGAAGTTTTCCTATGCTTAAAACGTTCAGTTTGTATATTATGTGCGTTTTTTTTGCACAATATGTTTGTTAACTAATCTTTTATTTTTCAGGTTTCCTATGATTATTTTGGCTATATTATATAACACGCGTACCGATTCCATGATTTCTGCGACTTCACTCTGCAAGGACATTCTTGTGATTGCATGTGTTGGCTGCAGGTACGCACATGTATTCATTGTTTTCTCTTGGTGGGGGTCTTCTTTGCGCGTTTCTCCCAACAAGGCTCTAACCCTAGTTTATTTTTTCATCTAAGGGGTCACTAGTGGTCTCTTTTATCATTGCTTTCGATTTTCTGCGTATATTGTTTTCCCTTTCTTTTTTCTCTCTCTCTTATCACTACTATCATTGTTATGACCGTTATTTGTAAGTTCTACCAATATTTTATTAACATATTTCTTTTGTTTCAACTTTTTCACCTTACTCTACCTCGTAATCATACATATCACCAATAATCATCACTAATTTCACCATCGCCGCCAACACTACCGCCACCACCACCGCCACCGCCCCCACCACCAATACCATTATCAACACCACCATCACTATTATTACCACCATTATCATCATTGACACCACTATGTCAACAACACAACGATACCATCAATGACAATGACACCCTTGGCAGCAATAACACCAGCAATAATAACAGCCACAGCGGTAGCAAAATCGAATGGTAATTGTATCGATATTGACTTAACCGCCTCGATAGTGGCGATAGCAATTAACAGTATCAATAACACCAACTATCATTTTATTACCCTATTGCTCTATTACACTGTTACACTATTCTATTATTACACTATTATTTTAATTTTTAATTTTATTTTATGCTCTTCTTTTTCAGTGCATTTAGTGCGTCGTGGGTAGGTAGGCATGTAATTAGGTATTTTCTTAACATTTTCACTTTGTATTTATGCTCTTCTTTTTCAGTGCATGTAGTAGTTGTATATACATATATGTAAATAATATAGTTATATATAATGTAGTTAATTTAATTTTATTTTAATTTTATTTAATTTTATTTTATTTTGTTTAATATATTCAGGAAATAAAACACGAGATGTAGATATTTGTCTTTTCTTTTTCCCCTCCCTTTTACTCTTTTATATACCGGTTTTAAAAACAACCCTTTTCTGGACTTCATATTTTCAGTGCTCCTCTCCGATCTTCAGATCTGTTTCTTTTTGTTTTTGTTTTCATCTTCGATAAGTTAGTTATTTATTATGGCCTATTACAAAACCCTCGAGAATACTTCACAACTACGTTTACATGAATACTTGAAGTATACTTGAAGTATGCTTGAACGCTCATCCAACGCGTAAATTTCAACTTAAGTAATTGGAAAATTAAATTAAAAAAAAATCAAGTCAAGTAATTGGAATCAATTCAATCAATCACGCGTCGAAAAGACACGAGTACGAAATCGGAAATTCGAAAATGTCTTGTACTCAGGGATCAATGAAAACTATCTATCCACATTTGTAAAGAAATACTTAGAAATTAACACCGCAGCCCACTTGTCGCTAGCTCAACGGCAAGAAGGTGACAAGCGTGTCTGTTATAAGGATTTAACAATTTGTGAAATGGCCCGGACAGTAGAAGATCGCCAACTCAATTGAACGAAACTGACACAAATTGTGACAGGGGATAAAATTCCACGCTTCGCATATGTACGAACTCTAATTATCTCCTTGTTTTTGATCAGGTTGGTGCCACGGCACAGCCTCCTGTCAGCGAGTTTAGACAGTGTCGAAATTCCTGAATGCAGTTTTTCTAGCATATTTCGGACAATAGTTTCTAGGCAGCTGTCAATATTTAGATGAAAGGATTTAAGTCATAACATACACTTAAGTAGGGGTTTGGATGAATAGGGGGACATGTGTCCAGCTAACTTTTTTTCACACAAAACAGATACCGGCAAAACTCTAGCAGGCCTCATTTCAATTCAATTCAATTTATTTAATTAATTCACGTGTGCAAAAGAGTATTTTGACTTCTTATTACTAGTACACAAAAATAGTGACAGCCAACATCTAAAATAATACAAATTAATAACTAGAAGTAAACCTACATACAAAAGAACATTATAAAAGAATATAAAAATAAGATAAGATAAAAATAAAAGTAAAAGATTAATAAACGATAAAAAAATGAGAGTAATGAAATTAATTTTGAATTTTGAACCAAATTGTAAAAGTTGATTTACAGATTTACCCATGAAGACCCTGCCACGTCAACTAACGAACCAACTCCGGACATACTTGCAGTTTACATATTCCAATTTTTAATAAGCTCCTTGAATTTAACAATCGAACTAGTGCGCTGAACATTTGTCGGCAGATGATACCACAAACGCGAAGCTTGAACGAGGAATCACTTTGAACAGAATAATGGAAAACAGATATTCGTGCGATCTAAGCAATCTTCTAAGAGGCCGATGGGTTTGCTAATTTGCAGTTGCATGTCATCAGTATATATTGCAATTGTCAACAGAATTGGGAAAATCATTTATAAATATACTGAACAAAAACGAACCCAGTATGGACCCTTGTCACCACAACTTAGCGGACAAGCACTGGATACAAGATCACCGACTTTCACACGTTGAGATCTTCCTGATAGAAAGCTACTGATGAGGTCGACAGACGGATTTGAGAAATTAAAGTAAAGCATTAGTTTAGACAGTAATTTGGGATGATTAACTGAGTCAAAAGCTTTAGAGAAGTCGAGTAAAGTTAAGACACATAGATTATTCATGTCAAGTGATTTTCTGACGATAAACGTGACTTCAATCAGTGCCATTTCGCAACTAAGCAAACGACGGAAACCAGATTGGTAAAGACTGAGCAGGTTACGACAATCCAAATATTCAATTATTTGAAGATACAATAACTTCTCTAGTACTTTGGCCAAGAAACAGAATACTTATAGGGCGGTAATCAGCTGGTTCCTTTGCTTTTTGAATCTTAGGAACCGGTAAAACTATTGCTGTTTTCCATATAGAGGGGAACTGTAGCAATGGCTCGATAATCCATGGGAAACGAATTCTTACAAATCTGGGGAAGATTCCGTCAGGTTCAGTGGCATTGGATCTAATAGCCAAAATAGCATTTATAACTTCAGATTCATCCACACACCTAAAACTAAAATCATCGTTATTATCATTACCCGATTCCAAAGTACATCGAGGGCTTGAAGATACTGTTAAGTGCAATAGAAAGAGACAACTGGTGACATCTACTGGCAATGGAGAGTAAACGACTTCAGGTTCAGAGAATCGATGATTGAATCTTCGGGAAGGTTCAGGAATAGAATGAATAGAATAGTCAAGAAGCTTCTGGAATAGAACACTTCAGAATAATCTGAAGATTTTCTAGGGCATAAATATAACAGTTGTCACCATCAGAAAAGAACAGTCTTTGCTTAGACGTCGCAGTGTTAACAAGCGAAAGTAATAAACGGGCGAAAGTGTTGTAACTGGATTGCGATAATTGAAAGTACAGTATTAGCGATAATTAAAGTTGAGTTGATTAATTGAAGGTTTGCAGTGTTAACAACCGATAGTAATAAAGAAGCGAAAGTGTTGTAATTAGATTGCGATAATTGAAAGTACAGTATTAGCGATAATTAAAGTTGAGTTGATTAATTGAAGGTATATGAATTATATGATTAGAGTGAAATAAAGAACTGGTATATTAGATATTTAATATTGTGTTTTATAACGAACCAAAAGGCCATACTCGCAACAACTGGTGTCAGATAAATTCGCGAAATAAAGTGGTGGCAATTGACTGAATAATTCAAAGTGTGATTAATTTTGTGAAATTGTGTTAAATTGTGAAAGTTCTGGAAAATAATTTATATTCAACTGTGAGTGAATTACTACAGTAATGGGGCGCAAAGTGGAGGAGCTTCGAATACAGGATTTGAAAGCCGACTTAGGGAAACGGTCATTACAAACGACAGGTGTAAACAAAGTTCTAGTCGAGCGACTTAGACAAGCTTTGATAGAGGAAGTAAAGAATCCTGAGACATTTGTTTTCGAAGAGAACTTGGAAGAAACCGAAGCTGAAGAAGAGCCTGCGATGAAAATGGAACAGCTTTTGAGTACTTTAATGAGCAAAATGGAAGCCCGTTTTGATGAACAAAAGAATTCTCTCGAGGAACAAAAGAAATCTATGGAAGCCCGTTTTGATGAACAAAAGAATTCCAATGAGGAACAAAAGAACTCTCTCGAGGAACAAAAGAATTCTCTGGAATCCCGTTTAGATGAGCAAAAGAAATCTATGGAAACCCGTCTGGATGAGCAAAAGGATGCTTTTGAGGAAAAAAAGAATTCTCCGGAATCCCGTTTAGATGAGCAGAAGAAATCTATGGAAACCCGCTTGGACGAACAAAAGAGTTCTTTGGAGAATTGTCTAGAAACTCGTTTCGAGGAACAGAAAAATTTTCTGAAACACTGTTATATGAACAAAATTTGAAAATTGAGCAGCTTGACAACCTTAAAGCAGATATGGAAAGGATGAAGCATCGACAACCTCGGCACGAAGGAATTGAAATATCCGGTGCAGGTAGAATGAAACCTCCAATATTTGATGGACAAAATTCGTGGCATATATTCAAGAGACAATTCGAGGCAGCTTCAGAGGTAAATGGATGGAATGATGAAGACAAAGCTATAGCTCTGGTGTTAGCACTTCGAGGTCCAGCGTCAGAACTCTTACAAACTGTACCGATTGAAAAGCAACGTGATTACACTTCATTAGTACAGGCGATAGAATTACGTTACGGAGATGAACACATGCAGCAAGTATATCGCCTACAGTTGCGCAACAGCAACTGCAGGCTGATGTGGAAAGGTTAGCGCATCTTTCATACTCCAGCATAAATGCGGATTTCCTTACTGAAGTGGCAACGGAGGCATTTGTGAACGCTATTGCAGATCAAAGTTTACAACAAGCGCTAAGGCTAGCAGGGAAGAAATCAACAGCAGAAGCACTAGCCTGTACATTAGTGTATGAATCCGCCAAACAAGCTTCGCGGAGTGCAGTACGAATGAGAGACATTTCGGTGGACGAATGTGCTTGTAGTAGAATGCAGCCATCCCAGAGCTCACCTTTGCGTGGTCTCCTTCGATGCTGGAATTGTAATAGAACAGGACACCTACAAAGAGACTGCAGAAAACGCCGACGACTGGAATCTCTAGATGAAGAGAGGAAAGTGGAATTGCGAAGATATCGAGCTAAGCAGCAGACTTGCAATAGATTGCAGTTATCACTGAGCACCCCTTCACGTAGTGTTCTTCGATGTTGGGATTGTAAAAAATTGGGACACCTTCAAAGCGACTGCAGGAAACGTCGTCGAAAGGAATCAACAGAAAAAAAAGGGAGAGAAGAATGTCCAAGTTGGCGATCTAGAGAGCAAACTATTCTTAGGGAGACTAGAACCCAACCTTATGGCTTTGAGAGCCAACACAGGAAAGGACGTATCCGTGGAAATACAGAAGTACAACGTCCATGCGAACCTGAATGTAAGCATTCCGGCTGGGAAAAGAAAATAAGAAAACAGCTACTATACACTTGGTAACTGTGGAACCATCAACAGGTTGGGACATCGACAGTTTGCGAAGAGCGCAGCGAGAAGATCCGGATATATCGCAGACATAGAAAAACCAGAATGGAAGGATATTTCGAGGATGAGTGAAAATCTGAAAAGCTACTGGGCTCAATGGAATTCTCTTCATGTTGAATGCGGTATATTAAATCGCAAGTGGGAAGCACCTAACGGTAAATCGTTCCGAAGGCAAATAGTCGTGCCGGCATCAAAGGTAATGTATAAGCGTAATGTCAGAGCCCCATTGAAACAGAGAGCTGATGTACGGGGGGCCACGAGGGCAAAATTAGCAGTAAGTACCAATCGGATGAGGACCCGCTGTGACTTACGTGCAAATTCATCAGCATTCAATGAAGGTGATCTTGTTTGGCTATACAACCCGAACCGACGCGACGTAAGGAACGTTCTCCAAAATCACAACAACACTGGGAGGGACCGTATTCAATAGTAACTAGAATAAATGACGTAGTATACAGTATACAACGTGGTACGGGAGGCAAACGAAAAATTGTCCATCTGGATCGCCTGTGTCAATACTACAAGCATCAAGACCCTGGACCTCCTGTTGTTCGGGACGAACAAATTTAAGAAGGGGGCAGTGATTCGTGCAATAGAAAGTGACAACTGGTGACATCTACTGGCAATGGAGAGTAAACGATTTCAGGTTCGGAGAATCGATGATTGAATCTTCGGGAAGGTTCAGGAATAGAATGAATAGAATAGTCAAGAAGGTTCTGGTATAGAACACTCCAGAATAATCTGGAGTTTCTGGGGTATAAATATAACAGTTGTCACCGCCAGAAAAAGAATCATGTCTCAGACGTTGCAGTGTTAGCAAGCGAAAGTAATAAACGGGCGAAAGTGTTGTAATTGGATTGCGATAATTGAAAGTACACTATGAGCGATAATTAAAGAAGAGTTGATTAATTGAAGGTATATGAATTATATGATTAGAGTGAAATAAAGAACTTGTATATTAGATATTTAATATTGTGTTTTAAATAACGAACCAAAAGGCCACGCTCGCAACAATACATTTGGTGTTGAAGAAGTTTGCAAAGATGAGAAATGATGGTTGAATAATTCAGGATCAATATCGCTGATGGAAATATCTTTGCCTTATGTAGGTTAGTCCATAGGTTTCTGGTAGACAGGTTAGGTGAAAATTTTGTTCCGTAGTACTGCTTCTTGGCTACACGAAGTTTAGTATTGACCTTATTTCGTATCACCTTATAGTAGAAACAATTTTCAATGATTCTTAAACGCTGAAATCTGCGAAACAAAAAAAATCTCGTTCTGCAATAATGATCCCAATTCGGGATCAACCAAAGCTAATGTTATAATTGGTGACTATACATACACAATTTCATAGAACATCCAGATCTTCTAGTTTTAAATCGTTCCATGTTGAGTAATTCGTAGAAATAGCGAAAGTGTCATGGTAAAAACACGTCACGTTTTAGATAAGCATTTATTATATATATTATATATTATTATATATAATGGGCATCAAGCTTCTAGCTTTTCGGCCAAGGTCTCTCGGGTGGCAGCTCTTCTCCCAACTCAGCTGGAGTTTATTCTTTATTTCAATAGAATAAAGGAACGCTTGGCAACACAAACTTGGAAGCATAGCTTGGAATCTGTGCTGCGCGGCCAATCACGCTGTCTGAGGGAAGGCGATTCTCCAACCGACTACTTCTTTCAGGCAACTAGACGATGTACTGCTTCTTGTGAGGTCGAATCGATAATTGATGAATCTGGACAAGTCCTCAACGGACAACACCTATCAGAATATATTCGAGACTACTACAGTAGTCTCTACTCTGAATCGACGTCGACAAAATCCTTGAATTTCCTCATGAATTTCTTGAGAATATTCCCACTTTCTCTGAAAACAATAAGGAGCTCCTGGATACAGTAATCACATTGGAGGATAGATTGCTGCGACAAAGGATCTAAGGCGACACACTTCACCTGGTTATGACGGCTTGACTCCAGAATTCTTCATACGTTTCAGGGATTTATTAATTCCTGACCTTTTGGAAGTCTTCAATTCGGCGGTTGAGACACATTCAGACTTTCCTTCTAGTTGGAGGAGGTCTGTTATGCGATTGATTCCAAAGAAGGGATATTTACAGAGGATAGGGAACTGGAGGCCAGTAACCCTATGCATTGTAGACAACAAAATCGTCTGCAAAGCGTTAGGGCGATACTCCGCTCAGTGATTGCTTCGGTAATACACCCGGAACAGTCCTATTGTGTACCTGGTCGAAGTATCTACGACAACATCCCGGTCGCCAAGCTTTTGTTTGCCTACCATGAACAGACAGGTACACAAATGGCCATGATTTCATTAGACCAACAAAAGGCTGTTGATAGCGTCTCGCACGAGTATCTCTTGACTGATCTCGAGGCATTTGGGTTTCCGCCCAGTTGGCTCGATATCGTCAGGAAACTGTATAAAGATTCAGCGATTTTGATTAAGCATCAATGAAAAGTTTTGGCTCGAGGTATCAGACAGGGCTGTCCATTCTCAGGAATACTTTATGATCTTTCGTTGGAGCCGCTACTGGTGAGTCTTCGTCGAATGCTCGGACAGTATTCAGTTCGTCTACCATATACCAATGTGAGGCCTCTTATGTTGACGTATGCGGATGACGTTTCTATTTTCGTGACAAGAGATGAAGCTTTTCCGGTCGCTCGTGCTGTTTTCGAACAGTACGAACGTATAGCGGGTGTTAAAATCAACCTTAGTAAGAGTCAAGACTTTTGGTGTGGAAGGTGGAGAGATCGTACAGATACTCCACTGAACATCCAATGGACTAATACTTGCCTGAAGTATTTAGGTGTGTATATCGGACGCGAGAGTAAATTGAATAAAAGCCGCATCGCTCTTGAGAAACTCTCTAGAGCTGTAAACTCATGGCGTAGTCGACTGTTTCCATTATCCTTAATGGGTAGGTAAGTCGCGATAAACTATTTGATTACCTCGTCCATCGTTCATCTGCTAAAGTCTGAGACGTTTGATGAAGGCTTCGTAGGTCTTCTTCAAGCAAAACCGATAGACGCCTTTTGGTGCGGAAGACGATGGGTTGCTGAAAGCACGCTCTGTCTGCCAGTCAAGACAGGTAGATTAGGTCTTACTAACTTGGTTGTGAAATCAGGGTGTCTGCAAGTCCGTGCATTCCAAAGAGTTTTTTGCCAGAGAGACCGCTTGATTTCTCAACTGTGGGTGAATTTACTGGGAGGGATCGGCAAAGGGGAGAATTATTACCTGTTCTCTGTTCGACCACCCTATCCTCGTGACTGGCCACAGGATCTAATCTCAACGATTCAGACCTGGGGCAGTTTCTAGCCAGCATTTTACCTTAAGTGGAATGCTTTACGGTACACGCAATTCGCATCTATTCCAATCAGGTTTAATCATGAATTAAAGATTCAGTGTTCAGTAATGCTCGGGGTTTTGAAGCTGACACGCTGACAGTTCTCGGAGATATAATTGATATCTCTGGAAACTGTCGAATAAACACTAACACTTCACAACTTTTGACCAGTGACCCTGGCACTACGTTGGAAGATGCTTTCGTTCTGAACAGACCACCTCACACACCTTTCAGCACACTTACAACACGTGTGGTCCGTTGTCAATAAGACCTCCGGAGTATACAGGATACAACAGATGGCGAACACACCTCGGGGTGAATATGGGCGTGACGGTAGGGATAACTTGCAGAGTAGTATACAGCTATCCTTCTAATTACAAAGATGCTGATGTAGCATTCAAATTGCTGCATCACAGTCTTGTGCATCCTAATCAGTTGTCACATATTGACCGGCGGGTTCAGAGGACTTACACAGTTTGTGCTGGTGAATGCAACCTGTTTCACAGGTTCTTCACTTGTCCAGTTTTGCAAGGTCTAATGGATCTCGTGCGCGGTATGTGTCAGTTAATCCACCCGAATTTCGGCATTATTAGGACACGTTTCTATGGGGACGGACCAAAGGTCTGTAGTCGAGTGAATTGTTTGATTAGCATTGTGTTGACACTGGCCAAATCTACAGTTCACCTGTACTAAATGAGAGTCGAATATGGGAATCAGAACACTGACCCACAACACCACGCACAAGCACTTAAGCGCCACTTCGTTGACAGATTGAAGAGACGTTTACGTCTTGAATATCTGGCAACCAACGCAGACACATTCAACTGCACATGGCAACCACTATCGTCGGTGCAGGATGGAGCTCATGTCTTTCGCTGGTGATAGCAGGCTACAACATTTGCAACACTAGTGAACGGGGCTTCTCCCTGCTTAGGAATCGTTGCTCGTGCTGTGGGAAAGACAAGCACTCTGTTAGAGATGCTAAGCTGGAGGAATGAGGGCAGCTTGTAGAGGTTTATGACATACTACAGGCTGCTCCCGCGGGACTCTATAACAGTATCGGGTAAATTTCTTCGTTCGTTTGGTTATTAATTTTTAATTCGGTTTTGGTTTCGGTGCTAAATTGCAAAATTTTTTGTTGAAAATTCGTTCGTTTAGGTAAAGATATTTATTAGATTGTTTTGGATTTTTGGAACTTTTGAAACTGCCACTTACCCTATTGTCAACGTAGGGGCAAGTAAAAAATTTTTTTGTTTTACATCTTTTAGGTATTGTTCAAAATGTTTGTACCGTTTATTGTCTCTTTTGAGAACATAAGGTTCACTTTTTGTCCTTTTACCTGTTAGTGTCTAGTTTGTTTTTGTTGTCTTTATTGACTGTTATGTTTGTGGTTTTTTAGGTTAGCTAATGTCTTTTTCTTTATATATTGCACAGCCTTTACACCTACTTTTAAGGAATTTTGACAAGAGCCAAAAGGCTTATATACATAAAAAAAATTATTATACAGTTGGACTTGGTGTAACAAAAAACCAGAAACAAAAGGAGAGTCATGCTTACCGATGTTGAATTGTAGTTCAACATGTTACAATGAATAATGAATATACCTGTTTAGGGTTCAGCTTCGCCTTTTATATTAGATAGAGACTACCAGTGTGAGTATTAGATTATAATTAAGTGCATTACGATTAAATGCATTATATTTACCAGTTATAGATTAAAGCTTACTAGTTTGCAAGAAAGAAAAGAAGGGAAGAAGAAGAACAAAGAATGAATTGACTTATACCTTCTAATAGTATGTAGATTCAGGCTAGCAGCTTATGCTTAATAAGAATTATGTCTAATACCCTAGGCACACGTGGCACTAGAATGATCATTGATCCAATTACGTAATTGATCGAATGATCATTGCTTGGTAAGGCAAGCACACGATATCATGACAGTGCTCAATATTGTAAATTAAAAACTGTGAATTGTGAAGTAATTTGTGAAAAATTGATTCGAGCCTTGTATTAAATATATAATGTGAGAAACTTTAAATAATTTGCTTTGGAAAATATTCAAACTTTACCTTGAAAAAGGTATCAGCAAATTTTACAAATGACATTTGACAGTGATGGCTGGAAAATCAGCTGATTTTTCCAATAACTTTCAGTTTCTCACCACTGAAAGCGCACTTATGACATAAGGAATGACAAGTAATGAATAATTTCAAACGAATGAGCTTGTGGAAGCGTAATTGTTGCAATGACGAATGATCATTGCGCTAATGATGCAGTGACACACGAGCTATGCAATGATCATTGCTCCGTCAATGGTCAATGATATGTCCCGTGTTATTGCATTTAAGGCTAACGACATACGATTGATAAAATCACATTTTACTTTTGTTAATTTTTGCTTTTTTCCTAAATTAACTGGCAATATTAGCATTTAATCTAACATTTTTGGTCAATAAGAATTGCATTTGAATATAGTGGCTAATTATTTTGTCAAAAATAAATCATTAGCGAATACAGAAAAATGAATTTCGTTCGCGAAGTCAACCTTCTTTAAGATAAATTCATCCTACCGAATATACGGATTAAATCGCATTAATTATCCAAATTCGATAGCGTTACGAGCATACAGTTTGTGTTATAAAAGAGAAGTTAATACTAGAATTCTTTAGTAATCACCACTGACTTATAACAATGGACTGAGCGTATTGTCATTTTCCTATAGGAAAGCATGGCACAAGTTTTATAGTTCTCTCTTTCGCCCTATGGCAGAGTTGGAGCTACCAACACAAAATATTGCATTCTGGAACGTTTCCTTATCCCATTTGATGTTTTTATGTTGGCTACAGATGCAAACACTGCAGAAGGAATAAGGTAAATATAGTGTTTACCATGCTCCATCTCTCTTGCCCATAAGCAGGATTTAGTTAAGAATAACTTTTGAAAATTAAAGTCGGAGTGAGTTTAATTTCTTATAAGCGATTAAAATATCACTTGGGCGCAAGAAAATATATTTTTTTAATTAAATTCGATTTTCGGGTGTAAAATTTTATCTGATTGGTTGAGTTTTACATGTTTTTTATGTAATCGTTTTAAAGGGTGCTCTAACGGTGGTATACAGAAACACAATATTTTTTGTGCCACATGAAATAGCAAATCGCTCAGTCCATTGTTATAAGTCAGTGGTAATCACTGATTCGTCTCTCTCATTCTTTCTCGGAGCTCTCTCTACGATAAAGCTTCGATAAGTTCACTATACTCAAGGCACAGATAAACCCAGATGTCCAGACCTTATGGGGATCAGTGACGTTCAGTCACCAACTGAAATTGCGCTTGAGAGCTTTGAAGCTTTTACGAGGATTCTATGCGAGAAAAATGTGTCTTTGGGATTTCGGGGAGTACGCGGCTCAATGGTTATCTGTTTCTGGCTGCAACACTGCACCGCACGCCGCACGCACGGCACGATGGCTGTTCAAACAAACTTGAATATTTTCGAACTCTCTCAGATCCCTCCGCTTTTGCTTTCAATTTTATCTTTACATCTGTCTTGAAAATGAGAGTTTGGTAGATGGCTTGTGAGAGAAAAGCTTTAAGCAATTATTTGTCGGTTAGACGTTGTCGGTTAGCCGCAATAATTGGCGTCAGTTTTAAGTACGGTGAATGGTTATCTCTATTTTTCTTATTTGTGCTAAGGTGTATAGAAGACAAGGTATTCTCATTAAATTTTTGACACATTGCAGCTGATGTGCCGTGACGTCCCTCTGTTTTTATAATGTACTCTATATATAGAAAAATATATAGGAAATTAATGTCGATTTCCATTGATATTTTAAGAAAAGTACACGTCAATCAATGAAAAAAGAGTTAAATGGAACAACTTTTGACGCGATGAGAATGTAATAGTAGCTCATATCCGTGTAATTTGTCAGATTGAAATTTTCTGGGAACAATAACATCACGAATAACGTAGAAATTGTAATTTAAAAGATTTTGGCGTGATTATGGATAAATTTGGTAGAGTAGTAGTTGAAGATTGATACGTGATGCTCACTGACTTATAACAATGGACTGAGCGTATTGTCATTTTCCTATAGGAAAGCATGGCACAAGTTTTATAGTTCTCTCTTTCGCCCTATGGCAGAGTTGGAGCTACCAACACAAAACATTGCATTCTGGAACGTTTGCTTATGCCATTTGATGTCTTTATGTTGGCTACAGATGCAATCACTGCAGAAGGAATAAGGTAAATATAGTGTTTACCATGCTCCGTCTCTCTTGCCCATAAGCAGGATTCAGTTACGAATAACTTTTGAAAATTAAAGTCGGAATGAGTTTAATTCCTTATAAGCGATTAAAATATCGCTTGGGCACAAGAAAAAATATTTTTTTAATTAAATTCGATTAACGGGTGTAAAATTTCATCTGATTGGCTGAGTTTTACATGTTTTTTATGTAATCGTTTTAAAGGGTGCTCTAACGGTGATATACAGAAACACAATATTTTTTGTGCCACATGAAATAGCAAATCGCCCAGTCCATTGTTATAAGTCAGTGGTAATCACTGATTCGTCTCTCTCATTCTTTCTCGGAGCTCTCTCTACGATAAAGCTTCGATAAGTTCACTATACTCAAGGCACAGATAAACCCAGATGTCCAGACCTTATGGGGATCAGTGACGTTCAGTCACCAACTGAAATTGCGCTTGAGAGCTTTGAAGCTTTTACGAGGATTCTATGCGAGAAAAATGTGTCTTTGGGATTTCGGGGAGTACGCGGCTCAATGGTTATCTGTTTCTGGCTGCAACACTGCACCGCACGCCGCACGCACGGCACGATGGCTGTTCAAACAAACTTGAATATTTTCGAACTCTCTCAGATCCCTCCGCTTTTGCTTTCAATTTTATCTTTACATCTGTCTTGAAAATGAGAGTTTGGTAGATGGCTTGTGAGAGAAAAGCTTTAAGCAATTATTTGTCGGTTAGACGTTGTCGGTTAGCCGCAATAATTGGCGTCAGTTTTAAGTACGGTGAATGGTTATCTCTATTTTTCTTATTTGTGCTAAGGTATATAGAAGACAAGGTATTCTCATTAAATTTTTGACACATTGCAGCTGATGTGCCGTGACGTCCCTCTGTTTTTATAATGTACTCTATATATAGAAAAATATATAGGAAATTAATGTCGATTTCCATTGATATTTTAAGAAAAGTACACGTCAATCAATGAAAAAAGAGTTAAATGGAACAACTTTTGACGCGATGAGAATGTAATAGTAGCTCATATCCGTGTAATTTGTCAGATTGAAATTTTCTGGGAACAATAACATCACGAATAACGTAGAAATTGTAATTTAAAAGATTTTGGCGTGATTATGGATAAATTTGGTAGAGTAGTAGTTGAAGATTGATACGTGATGCTCACTGACTTATAACAATGGACTGAGCGTATTGTCATTTTCCTATAGGAAAGCATGGCACAAGTTTTATAGTTCTCTCTTTCGCCCTATGGCAGAGTTGGAGCTACCAACACAAAACATTGCATTCTGGAACGTTTGCTTATGCCATTTGATGTCTTTATGTTGGCTACAGATGCAATCACTGCAGAAGGAATAAGGTAAATATAGTGTTTACCATGCTCCGTCTCTCTTGCCCATAAGCAGGATTCAGTTACGAATAACTTTTGAAAATTAAAGTCGGAATGAGTTTAATTCCTTATAAGCGATTAAAATATCGCTTGGGCACAAGAAAAAATATTTTTTTAATTAAATTCGATTAACGGGTGTAAAATTTCATCTGATTGGCTGAGTTTTACATGTTTTTTATGTAATCGTTTTAAAGGGTGCTCTAACGGTGATATACAGAAACACAATATTTTTTGTGCCACATGAAATAGCAAATCGCTCAGTCCATTGTTATAAGTCAGTGGTGATGCTCAATAACATTCAGTTGTGACATTTCTCAGATAGATGTGTGCGTATTCCGGTATAACACCGCCGATTTTTCGAGTGTAACACCACAGGCGTTTTGACGTACACCATTTCTAGCAGTGCAGGTCAATGGAACAATTTTGGTGTAACACTACAAGAAAAGTGTAACACTTCTGCTAGAAAACTTGATCAATGGAAATCGGTATTAGAAAATCTTTGATATCTTAATAATTTTGGCAACAAATTACTGGAATTGTGTATAAAATGAAAGTTTTGAATATTTTAGATGTTTTTTTATGAAGCTTTTACCATAATTAAGTTTAATAAGGTAAAAAGATGTACTTTCAAGTTCAAGTGAAAAATAGTGTTTTTATGCCATAAATGTATTAACATAATAATGATTTTGTAGCAGTAAAATATTTAATTAATACATAATTAATATTGTTGTGTGTGCTTTTTTTTACTGCATTTAAATTAGTTTTCAGGCTATAAAGTAAAGTTCAGTACGAATAGTCACAACGTACCTATGTGAGATGATTTCACTTAACCGAATGCTAACTTGTGACATAAAAACTTTCATAAACTAGTCATCGTCAGGTATTTGGATATGAATAGGTATGTAAGGCGAATGTTTTCAGTATAAACTGTGTAAGTATTTGAAGACAATTTGAATGTTGAACATTTGCATACCAGTGAATTTCATATAAAAATGCACATGCACATGAGGAAATAAAGGCTCTGATTCTCCGTTCCTGGGACGGGGGTTTCTCATCAAAGCGGATGTTCATAGGAAGCATCAGCAGAAATGGGCGAACCTGAGTACTTGTAGGTGTACAAAACTGTTTCTTGCTGGTCCCAATGGGAATATCTTCGATTTTCTCATAAGGCTCTGAAGGAAACAATGTAGAACTGTGGTTGGCATCATCGCCGGCCACAGCTCACTTCACGCTTATCTAACACGAGTGTCTGTCCTGCCTGGAGGGAGAGCCTGAGACAACCGAACAATTTTTGTGTGCGTGTCCGGCCTTCGCCCGATGCAGACTGGATAGTCTAGGGTCTGCCCTTATATCTTTGGATGAGCCTGAAAAACCTTACTCACCAAGATCTGAAGCGCTTCATGAAGAGGACAGGAAATGGTGAATGGTGAATGGGCTTCTAGCAGGACAGCACAATGGGCCGCTTTGGCCTCCGTGCTTGTGATGGGGTCTCCTGTCCGCTGCCTTTAAAAACAAAAAAAAACGTCCTTTCAGGACTGGATGTGGTGCTTGGGTGCTTGGTTTGTTGTAGACACGATTTTTTTTTTTCTTTAATGGTGTCGTGATAGCGTAACGATTGGGTTACCCACTCCACTAACTCTCCTGCCCTCAATAAACGAGGTGTTAGTGTGCCGCCCTGCACTTGCAACGCTACTCGCTCACAGTGAGCTGTCGGACATGCTGACAGACTGGACCTAACGTCCTACCTTACTCACTCACCTGTAAGCATAACAATAGCCATCGTCTAATTATACGCGACAAAAGCTTCCAACAACAACTTTTATTCGACACAGGTGCTGACATTTAGATTGTACCTCCTACAACCTGAATTCAGCATCTAAATTGTGGAAGCGTGATCCCTAGATTTGATAAACAATATTAGATCTTCAATCTGAGCATGTAATTATCATCAGCAAATTTAGATTGCGCTACCAGTTAACTTGTCCGAATCTTATACCCACAGGTAGTATACAACACATGCAAGAGCCTACATTTTTCAAAGGTTTTATTCGTCATCCTAGGAAGCCTATTCCAATACTGAGCTATAATTCTAAATAGAGTTAACAATAATTTGCTTGTTAAAGGTAATAAATACCGATAGGTTGTTAAATCTGCGAAGACAAATCGGTGCGGCGGTGTGGAAACAATATAAATTTGAGCAGATACGTCCTTTCAGTTACAATAATTTGTGAAAATTTTATTAAATAAAATGAAAGGTAGTTCTGGTATGCTCTATATATGATGTTACAAGACGACTTCTTTCTTAAATATTTCTTATACTTACTCCATTTAAGAGGTCTATTTAGTTGTAAAGCCTGAGTACTTTTCCATAATAAAGTTAATTTCTCAATTTCTGGAATTGATTCCTCACGTTTGATTCGGGATGGTTTACGTTGTACTCTATATACAAACAAGAAAAAAAAACAATCTTTATGTAAACTAATACGAAGGATGTACGAAAGGAAATCTTACTCTTCTTCACATTCTATTTCTTCCTTTTCGCATGAATTTGAAATTTGCTCTTTACTCGGACAAAAAATTTTCTCACAACAAACACCAGAGCAATCCAAGCACGTCACTTTTTCCATAATGTTTTCATATAAATAATAATTAGATACACAATAATTTAATTAAAAATTCTAATTATTAATAATTTTAATTTCACGCAAAAATTTTGAAATATTTAATTCATGGTGTTCCATTCGTAATCGTATGTCATTGCCGAAGTTTTTTTTTTTTTTATTAAAAAGGCTTTCTATGATTTTAGTTATGTCGATTTCCATTGATATTTTAAGAAAAGTGCACGTCAATCAATGAAAAACCAGTTCAATGGAACGACTTTTAACGTAATGAGAATGCAATAAAGCGCTATAGTTTCCATAAATTTGTTCTAGCTACTATCTTTTTTACAACCATTAGAAAGAAAATATATTTGGCTGCAATTCATTGTAACTTTATTTTTCTGTGGAAGAGATAGTTTTAGGCTTTAGAATCTGTTTAAGATGAAATCTTAGTTCCTCCTCCATGATGAGTGTACAAAACAGATAAGAGTGAGATCTTACTACATGGTTGTAGCCGCTCTGTTAATTCCTTTTAATGTGTGGGTGTCATCGCCGGCTTTACGTCAATGAATATTCAGTTGTGACATTTCTCATGTAGATGTGTGCGCTATTCGGTGTAATACCGCCGATTTTTCGAGTGTAGAACCAGTGTCATTTGACGTACACTTTTTCTAGTAGTGCAGGTCAGTGGAATGATTTCGGTGTAGCACTGCAAGAAAAGTGCAACACTTCTGCTGGAAAACGTGATAAATGGGAATCGGTATAAGAATTTGCCCAGGTTCCCTTACAGCGCTTGCTCCATTACATGGTGTGCTTCCGCACAAATTAATTGCCTTTTGTCAATTTCAATGAAACTCAGCTTTTGCACAGTTCTCGGTGTTGCACTATTCTAGCAGTTGTTACACTGGACATGTCCCATTCTAGCATAACTACTATAAATTTCGTTGCACTCTTCTTATACCCTAGATGAAATCTATAGGATATACTATGCTTGTCATTCCGTTTGTAATGCAAATAATTATGGTAGAGCAAAATTGATTGGACGCATACGCATAATATTAAAAGTTATTTAGATTTTTGTATGTCCGTCTGTCCGTCTATTTGTCTGCTGTCTGTCTGGAAGATAACTCAAAAGCGCGTGTACTTAGAGAACTGAACGTTTGCACACCTTTTTAAACAAAAATGTAAATTTAAGTTCAAAATGGGATAAATCGGGTAACTCCTTCAAAGGGTTGCCATACAAAACTTTCGTTTTTCACAATATATTTAGACATTGCCTGAGAACGCGTCACGGTAAAGAGCTGAAATTTGGTACATGGAGTTTTCATAACAAACTAAATAGGGCAACCCGTTCTTGGTATTGCTATATAAAAATTAATGATTTTTACGTATACTGTGAAAACGATCAGTCCTAGACATTTTTATTGAACTAAAAACTTCTTCGTGCTAGAAATATATGCGAAAAACAACTTCAAAATCAAAATTGTATAGATACGAAATTTCATACGGGCAGTCACAGTGGCGGATCCAGCTAGGGGGCGCCGGGGAGCGGGGGGCGGGGGGGGATCTTCTGAATTCCTCAACTGCACTTTTTGCAAAAGACATAAAAATTTCTCGGGTACGTTCAGTTTGGAGCAGAACTTATTCGGGTAAAAGCGATGAGAGATTTGTTTTAATTGAAAACACAACGGCAAACAAATCATTGTATAATGATGTAGTGAGATATTACATTTAAAGCAAGACATTTATTTTGGAAAAACAGTTTTATTATTTCGTAAAATGCAATAGTAGAATATTTAGCTAAAACCTTAAACAAAAAAAATTAAATGCTGATTGGTAAATTTTAAATCAGAACCTTAGAGAAGTCTTGGCATGTGTGAATACATTCCGTATTCTTACAGCAGATCTCAACAACAGTAAAATCGCTCTTGGTTTAACGATAAGTTCAACGAAGTAATGTAAGAAAAGCGAAAGAGTCTGCTTTTCGCGCGTATCAATTGTATTATTCATGATTCTAAATCAAATTTATAAATACAAGAAGAAAAAACAACCGCCTCGTCCGGGATTTGAAACCGGGACCTTCCGCTTGCCGGGCGACTGCTCTTACCACTGAGCTAACGAGACAGATGATTTTCCTTCTTGCATTTATCAAATTTGTAACTAGCCTACTAAGCCACGTTTTTGCTTTCAGCTGGCATTAACCAGTAACGGTGAAAGCGCACAAATAAATTGTAAATTCAATTTTATTTATTTTTCCCGCGGACGGGAATCGAACCTACACTTGTTAGAATCGGTCAATGATGGAGAAATAAGAATTTTAAGAACTTTTATTTTTAATGATTCTAAATCAAATTTATAAATACAAGAAGGAAAATCATCTGTCTCGTTAGCTCAGTGGTAAGAGCAGTCGCCCGGCAAGCGGAAGGTCCCGGTTTCAAATCCCGGACGAGGCGGTTGTTTTTTCTTCTTGTATTTATAAATTTGATTTAGAATCATTAAAAATAAAAGTTCTTAAAATTCTTATTTCTCTGTATTATTCATGTTTAGAATTGAAACAAGTCCCTGGTCATGACCATCAAGAACAACTTCAGCAATTCCTCTATGCCGTCACTACTTAATATCGGTGAAGTGGATGTTGACTGACTCCCTTGATCAATCTAGTATCTTCACTGGTAGATTCGCTTTAAATTCTCTATAAAACAGCCAATATACATCCGTAAGAGGGATGTGTTCAAGGTCCTTAGGAAATCAACGTCTCCAAAGCTGTAGGTCCTGTCCTGATGGTTTCTCACCCCTGTTAATTAAAAGCTGTGCCTTATCTTTGGCTAAACCTTTGCGCAAACTATTCTACTTGTCTTATTCGACAGGAAAATTTCCAAATGGTTGGAAATAGCTCACGTTCAGCCTATTCCCAAGAAAGGTGAGGGTAGCGACGCCTCAAATTATTGACCAATTGCAATCACTTCGATTCTTTCAAAGCTTTTTGAATCTATCATTAACTCCAAATTAATTAAGTATTTATAGAAACCAAACAACTCATCAATGATCGGCATTATGGCTTCTGAACTGGACCCTCATCTGGAGACTTCTGACTTTTCTTGCGGAACATTCGAACGGTACACAATTTTGGTATTTTGTAGTCACAAAATCGTTGCTCTAGATATTTAAATGTCTCTGATAGAGTCTGGCTTCTGGCATCCAGCCGTTTTAGTTAAACTTAAAGCACTTGGTCTCTCCCCTCATCTTCTATTATAGATTGAAAGTGTTTTACCTGATCGCATAATACCGGTTGTACTAGATGGGGTTTCACCAGAACTTCACCTTATAAATCCCGAGACGTCCAGTGCTCTGTTATCTCTCTTCTTAATTTTCATTAATGATCTACTTTCCCGGACTTTTACTCCAATCCATAGTTTTGCCTATGGCAGTAGTCTTGATTTCGCTTACCCTTTTGACATTCTTGAGGACTCCAGAGAGAATGCCATATCTGTCAAACAAGATTGCGTGATTAGATCAATGGATAACGACCTTGATCATGTTCTCGCTTGGAGTAAAGCGATTCGTGTCGAATTCAAGGCATCTAAATGCAAAGCTGTCTCACCTCTTTGAAGCAAACTCATAGCTTTTCATTCCCATTTCTTTTGATGGAGCACTGATTTACGGTACACCGTATTTTTACATTCTTGGCTTTAATATTTCCTGTAAGCTAAGCTGGACAGATTTTTGTTTTGTCAAAGAAGCAGCGAAATGTCTAGGATTTCTGAAAAGGTGTAGAAATATTTCAACCCATCGAATTTAGAGCTCCTCTACTAATCCTACACCAGACCTAGAATATAATACAATTTCCATATCAGGGCCCGAGGCTGGTCGTTCATTGGATATTGTCCAAAAGAGAGCCTTCAAGCTCACTCAACGCCGCAATAATGGATGCCCTTCACTCCCTTATCGCTATATGCTTGGCCAATGTTCTAATGAAATATCTCGTCTGATCCCTTGCAGAATAACTCGCGCAGCAAACCTCCCATCAAATTACTTTCGGCCATGCAATAAAATTTCGTGATTGTTTTTATCACGAACTGTGTGAATGTGGGACAGTCAGGGGCGGATTTCCTTATAGGCCGAGTAGGCCCGGGCCTAGGGCGGCAGATTTAGGGGGCGGCAAAATGTTTGAATGATTTTTGATTTTTTCTTGTATTTGTGGGTATTTCATTACATTTTTATACTTTTTCGTTTTTTTAAATAAAATAATTCGTTGGAAAGTGTTATTTTTAATTCTACTCCATTTTTTTCAAATCTACTCCGATTTATGAGGCAGCCTACTCCGCTAATTCTAGCCTGGGGTCCCTTCACTGGATATAGATCATTCAATTTTTCGTGTTTTACAGGGAGTAGGGGGCGGCAATCTTCCATAGGCCTAGGGCGGCCAAGTGATCAAATCCGCCCCTGGGAACAGTCTACCATTTTCTGTCTTTATTGCAACATACAATCTGCGAAAGTTTAAGGGTGACATTCAGAGCCGCTGGCGCTCTCTTCACGTTCCCTAATTCGTTTCCATATCACCTTCCTGCCATGCTGTGCTTTGCTTTAATTCCTGTATTTTTCAAAGTTACAATTTATGATTAATTCGCCAATTTGAACAAATTGTGTTTCCCAATTTTTACTAACAATAATGGATGAATTGGAAGTTTTACACTTCCATTATTTACAAACCAAAACAAAATAAATAATTTAAGATCTCGCTTGACTTTCGCGAGTGGCAAAAGTTGAACGTTGAGCAACTTTCTTCGTTCCGAGAGGTAGCCACTCACTTATCTGACCGACACGTATCTTAATCATAAATTTTATGTATTTGACATTTGCGAGTGGTGGCGAGTGTCTTCGAACTTTTAATCTGTTTCCAGCTTATACCGAACCAAAGTTGCGCCCCTCCCTCACAAGAATCCTGGTCATTGACATTATATAGATTCCTTTCTTTCGTCGTCTACTTCGGCGAATCAGTACTATAGTCTTTTGCTATTTCTACTAACACTAAAGCAACACTTCTTGCAAATAGTGGATTGTCCATTACAGATGAGTCCTTCAAAATTGTCATCTTGAGGCGATATGAAATTAATGATCATATTTCCTTACGTACAATTATGTTGCAACTTTTCGGCTCCATTTAAACATCTTGTTCCCTAAAATCTTTTTCAGCCAACCCAAAAATTTCATTGTTTGTAAATTCATTCGAAATATGCTTCGCAGTCTCTAGATTTACAACAACAAAACAATGTAATCTCTTAGTGCGCTGACGTAACGAATTGCGTTCTATAAGAATCGCCGCAATTCTTTGATCTTTATTTTGCCGTGGTATATGCGACTGAAAGATTAAAAGTAAGAATCGATCCAAGGGAAGCGATGATCCGCTAGCTAACAGACCAGAAAGGATGCGATAGGAGAACTGTAAAACGAAACCTTTATAATATACCTCTTGCGTCCGTCCGTCTGTCTATCACAGATGTTTTTTTTTTGCGGAAACGGCCTGACAGCAGACCACTGACATATATAAAATGCACCCATGACACTACTAGAATTGCTCACATTATCATGGGATCACTTATAATAGAGTTCTCTTTTCGTTTCAATTACTTAATTCCGCTGAACTTCAAATAATAAATTCTATTTGAAATCCGCCATAGTCCAGTTTCAGTCAGTGGATTTTCCAAACGAATACAGTCAAACCATTATAACATGAACCTCGATAATTCGAAAATCCTCTGCAGCTGGAGTAAGAAGATCTCTTCCTTTCCCTACAAAAATTTTACAAGTAAATTATAGCTCGAAAAAAACCTGTACAGCTCGATTAAAATATCATTCGACATCCTCCCTAATTCGAAAAAAATTATTAAAAACTCTTTAATTCGAAATATAAAATGAGATAGGGGAGGGAAATTCTTAGAAAATACCGTTATAATTTTTTTCTACATGGTACCATTGTCCCATTTTTCTTAGTTTGATAAAGTTTTTCGTGATGTGCTGAATTTAAGCTAAATTGTGGCTAGCGGTTTCAAATTAGTTATTGCTCTACGTAGGGATTAACACAACCTGTAAGTTATTTTATTTTAAGGGCTTTTGAATGATTTCTCGGGAATTAACAGCTTTGCCAATAAGTGATAAAGTTAAAATCATTAAAATGGTGAAAGGCTTCTTCAGAGGAAAAGAAAGACATAGTTGCTCATTCGGAGTTCCGAGTAATACGCTGTCCACACTTCTTAAAAATAAAGACAATATTGTAAAAAACTACGACGCCAATCAAGAAGGAAGGAAAAGGCTTAAACGTCCTGAATTTACATCAGTAGAGCAATGTGTACTGAAATGGTTCAAGCAGTGGAGAGACCAAAACATACGCATCAGTGGAAATTTCCTTAAGGAAAAGGAATTGGAATTTAGCAAGGACTTGAACATACCTGACTTTAGGGCAAGTAATGGATGGCTCGAAAAATAAAAAATAAATAATGATATTATTTAAAAAAAAAAAAATTGTGCAAAGCGCTTCCGTGAGCTATTCCGTTTGTGCAGCCTAGGTTGGAAAACTGCAGGATATTTGTAAATATTATGGTCCAGATGATATTTTTAATATCGATGAGACCGCATTATTTTTTATATGTCTTCCTGATAAGACAAGAGTGATCGTTGTAGTGGTGGCAAAAATAGCAAAGAGCGGGTAACTCTTATGGTAGAAAGTAACATGTCTGAAAATGAAAAACTGACGCCTTTAATAATAGGGAAGTCCGCCAAACCACTGTGTTTCTCAGATATTAAGTCATTTCCATTGCATTATGAGAATAATAATGAGGCATGGATGACAGGCGAGATATTATCAAAGGGGATAAGAAAATTAGATAGAACTATGACATCACAAAAACGTAAAATTATTGTATTTCTGGATATTGCAGCTTCACATACACATTTGCACTTGACTTCAATCAAATGAGAATTCTGGCCAGTTAATACAACCTCTATCCTGCAGCCTTTAGATCAAGGTTAAATTACAAAGTTTTAAATGTAGGTAAAGTATAAGTAATCTCCTTGAAGCAATGCGTATAGTCTGGAGAAATGTATCCTCTCAAATGATAAGAAATTGCTTCAAGAAAGCTGGATTTCCAATTTTTTCAACTTGCGAACAATTTTCAACTGATAACACAAATGAGTGTGCTTTAGAAATTTGGGTCGGTATAACAGAAAATATGAGTTTGCCTTCAGAACTCAGTTTATGTTGCAGTTGATGATAATGTTGCAGTTGATGATAATGTTGCAGTATGTTGTCCTTACAGATTCGGAAATATTAGCAAAAATGACTACTATAAATGTGCTGTGTGATTCCAGTGATTACAAAATCAATAAGGAAGCGAGCTATTACCACAATAAGAAAAATCTTAGAAACTCAGTCAAACATTAGTGACAAGACATTTGAAACAATTTCTCACATTGACGATATAATTTTACAGCAAATGTTTCAAAAGAGTCGGCAATGTACACTGGAGGAATACTTTTGTTGAACAAAAAGAAATGCATTTAGTAGGTATCTATGTCAATATGTATATATATATACAAACATACATACATATATAATACAATGGCTAAGTACATTCTATGATGAATTTTATGAGAATTTTATAATTTTAAGTTCGATTTCTGTACAATATGTTTAATATCTAAAAATTATAGGAAATACATGTATATTGTTACGTGCAATAGAAAGAGACAACTGGTGACATCTACTGGCAATGGAGAGTAAACGACTTCAGGTTCGGAGAATCGATGATTAAATCTTCGGGAAGGTTCAGGAATAGAATGAATAGAATAGTCAAGAAGCTTCTGGAATAGAAGACTCCAGAATAATCTGGAGAGTTGCTAGGGTATAAATATAACAGTTGTCACCGCCAGAAAAAGAGTCTTGTCTTAGACGTTGCAGTGTTAACAAGCGAAAGTGTTGTAATCGGATTGCGATAATTGAAAGTACAGTATTAGCGATAATTAAAGTTGAGTTGATTAATTCAAGGTTTATGAATTTTGTATGATTAGAGTGAAATAATAGTATATTAATTATTTAATATTGTGTTTTAAATAACGAACCAAAAGCCACGCTCGCAACAATATATAGGTACATAATTAGGTTTAATTTCATTACATTTTATTTGGAAACTGTATATTTTCATACATGCACGGAAGTTATTCGAAGCCTTAATATCTCTAATAAACTTCGAATTATCGAGGTTCACCAAAATCTTCGTTTATGCGAAACATGTCGAATTAAAATTTGACTCCCTTCAGTTCGAGTATATATAGAATACAAATAGATGGCAATACAATTTTTGTAATCTTTTCTCTGTCCCCCATACATACCTACCTTTAGTAAGGATGGCCAAGCAAAAATTGCTTAACCTTATTTCTTTAAAAATCGATTTTAAGGTATGTTTGATTTAAAAGTATTTGGAATTTTTTGAACTTGTAATATGACTATTAAAGCGAAAATTAAACTTAAAAAAGATAATTCTCACACCCCACAAAATCGGTCCCATGCACTGACATGTATATAAATGGACTGAGTGATCTCCTGTTTCATGTGGCACCATTTCAACGAACCGCAATAGGTAGACAGTTGAAATTTTCACATAGTGCGTATTTCTATTGCCGGTATAACAACAAATAATAAAAATAAAATAAAATTAAAAATTAAAGGGGGGCCCCATACAAGAAACGTGATTTTTTCGGCGTTTTTTTCCTCCTTTTATTCTCATTTATTTTATTATCATAAGGAGGCATTATTTTTTCAAATGACGCCTACTCTCATTTGAAAAATAAATAAATAAAATGTAAGTGTTAAATTTTGTACGACGCGACGGTACGGAACTCTTCGTGCGAGATTCCGACTCGCACTTGGCCGATTTTTTTAATTTACCATATTATTACATATGCGATGGATTTTTGCTTATACACATGCTACCTGTACTCTGTTACTAAAATTTATATCACTCCGTGTTTTTGTCGGATATATTCTACATTATGGAATGTGTGTATTCAGAACTAAAAATTAACGGTAGATTTGAATTTTTTTTATGTCTTTCGCCTACTTTGATTAGATTGAAGGATACAGATATCAGAATTACTATTGCAATCAGTCGATTGATAATTTCAATCAGTTTTTTTCCAGTGTGAGTGAGGTGACTATCACGTCGGTAAAAATTGCAAATTTTAAAAACACAAATAATTTATTTACAGTGTTCATACCAATTCAAAAAAATTAAGGTAGGTAATACATTTCCAAGTAAAAGTTTTTAGGGAAAAAAATTAATAAAAATATTGTGTGGTTACTTGTGGGGACTTATTTATAAATGTCGAATATATTCGACATTGACACATAAAGAATTGCTTTGTTGAGATTTTTGGTATTTATGTGGGAAACGAAATGATAGTGTTTTAACTTGAAGAATAGCTTGTTATAATTAATTTTCGCAGAAAATGTCAATTTTGATTGATGATTATATTCTGGCGATGCTCGAGGCCAATTCCGAGGTTGATGTGGAAATAGTTGATGAAGGAGAAATCGTATTTGATATGCCACAAGTGCAATCAAAAGATGTTGAACCGGTGGAATACAATACTACATCAACAGAAAATGTTGATGAAATTGAATACCCGCAATTTGAATTGCCGGGCAATACCACCGATGAACTCGAAGATGTAAGACCTTTAGTTTTGGACATGAACATCGAGTACAATCCACACACAATTGACGCACACAATTTTGGGTATAGTGTAGAAAAAGAATCTTATCCAAAAGGAGAGAGAGCACCTGAGCCCAATGAGCCATGGATATGCAAATCAAAGAAAGATATCCGCTGGCGAAGAGTCAGATTTGGAACAAATTCCAGAAGGCCCTACCTTTGAGCAAGCTCAAACAGCTGAAGCATTCGAAGTTGGTACTCCGTATTCATATTTTCACAAATATATATCTAGTGATTTCTTTACGGAAATGACACACTTTACTAATCTTAATCGCAGACCAAAGGCTTGTCGTCTTTTAAAGCATGTGCTGTGGACGAAATACGTGTGGTTTTTGCCCACCACATTATCATGGGCGTCCTGAAATTTCCACGAGTTGAGATGTTTTATGACCCAGCCATAGGCTTACCATTTTTCACCGAGAATATGACTCGCAAGCAATTATTTGTTATTCGAAATAATTTACATCTGATTGATATAAGCGCTCGGAAAACAGGATGCACAGAAAGTGAGCCTTTATAGAGTTGGTATGCAAAAGCCTTCTACAACTGCCGCTTGAAGAAAACCTTTGCATCGACGAGCAAATCATCCCATATAAAGGAAAATTCATTGCAAAGCAATACATAAAGGGAAAACTGTGTCCATGGGGGATAAAAGTATTCTTCTTGTGCGGTAAAAGCGGAATGCCGTACGATTTTATTGTCTACCAAGGGTCGACAACACCTATACAGAAAGTGGGTCAAAACTGTGGGCTTCGGTTCGACTATCGTACTTCATCTAACGCAACGAAAGCATGGACGGTGCCGATTTACTGGATCAAATGATGCAATATTACAGAATCAATATTCGCACCGCCAAATAGACACTGCGTGCCATAATGCATTTCGTTGATTTGGCTCTAACTGCGGCATGGATGGAATACCGCCGAGATTGCAATTCCAAAGGAATTGCGAAAAAGAAAATTGCCGATTCGATGAATTTTAACAAAACGAAGTGGCACAGCCGGAAACGCCACGCCAACGAGGTAGACCGTCTAAAGCAACAGCTAGAGGTCTCAGGAGCATCAGTGACAAGGACTCAGACAGCGTCGACTCAATGCCTCCGCCACCACAACAACCAGCAGCAAAAAGAAAAAGAATATTTCAAATTGTACCACCAGTAGAGGTTCGCCACGACCAAAAAATGCACCTCCTAAGCCTCTTGGAAATCAAGAGCCCCGGTCGATCTCGATGTAAGGCACAGAGCTGTGATAAAAGCACCTTCGTCCTTCATAATATGTAAAATTGTGTAAAACGAGGATATACGTAATTGCTTTGAAAGCTTTCACACACAAGATAAAACATAATGAAAAAATATTAAATAATAAAGCAACAATTGCCGATAAAAAGAGCTTTTACTTTCGTCATTCCATTTCAAGAGTAGATAAATTTTTGTTCCTTTGAGTGGCAATGTCGAATATATTCGACACCGTCTACCGGACAGGTAAGAAATCTCAGCTGAAAAATATTATTTTTCCAGGCTTCAGGGCAATAATATTGCCCTATATACAAGTTTTCAGATTTTTAGCTCGACCTAAGTTATTTTTGACATGGAGAGGGTTAATCAATGACTCTTGAGTTTAGCATATTTTGATGTTATAATACGGAATCGATTGTCGAACCCACATAGGTCAAATAGATATAGGGGAAGAAGCTGTACCTTGGACATGTGTGTACTTTGATCATTTTATTTTCCACATGGACTGTAGGTACTACCTACAGAAACACAATTTTATCCGATTTTACTAATCAACAGATGACATTTAAGTTATTCTAGGAATTAGTTTGTCGGACAAATGTGCAGTTATTGCACTTTAAAGAAAAGTGAAAAAAGTAAATATTTTCCAGTAATAAAGAATTGAAAGTGTTGTTCATTAGGGACATCGAGTTATGCGCCAGCGAGGCCAATGGAGACTGTGCCAAAGGATCACGACGTCTGATCTTCAACCATAGGTAAGTGGTTTGTAATCCCATCAGGACTTGATGTGTATTTGCGGTTTTTCTTTGATTTTTACATGGGACGAAATATTTTTGTCTATCGTGATGGCACAGGCTTTACGTATCTTAGTCCATCCTACACTCTGCACAAAGGCGAGATCCTAACGTGCCAGCCTGAGCAGACTACCACCACGGAGTGCGCTATAAGCTTCGCCTGATAGACTGGACTTCACGTCTAAAACCACTCATTCAATACATAATAACATAATAATCTATGTCGAAATGATCCATCGTCGCTTCTATTTGTCTTTAAAAAATGACGAGGAGCGTTATTTGAGCCTTTTAATGATACAGTTTTCAGAGCACCAGTTTTATTTTGCTTGTTTTTTTTTAATGAATATACACGAAAAATTCAATGGGCTTATGGCCACGAAAATCACATATACCTACCATGATTGGGCTGTATAGAAGGTGTGATTCAGACTAGAAGAAAATTAAAAATAAATAAATTGCTGCAAATTAAAAATTAGTACTTTAATTAATATACATATTGTCATACAATTATTTATTTAAATTTTCGGAAGACATTTAAAAATTTTGAATGCAATCGATTTTACTTATTACAGCCGTACTTCTCACAAATCTCATCAATTGTACGTTCAAGATGTCTTTTTTCGCACAGAAGCTCCCTATCAGTTTTATTTCTTCTTCCTTTCATAATGTGTTCTATAATATCGTGCAGACCCGTAAAACAAAGAAGACCTGCTGTACCGACTGATAGATCTATATGTCGAAAACGATCAATATTGCACGTGCAACCATTATACAAAAGATACGAACTTTTTGACTTGAATACAACGTAATTACCCCAAGGAGTCATAGTTAAAATTCGATCAGCACATTTAAATCCTGTTTTGATTAAATTGCACAAACTCTCGTAGCCTCCAGATTCTGAGCCAACAACAGCCATATTATGAGGATCGCAACTGTATCCAGGATAACTGTTTGGTAAACAGCCTAAAGCTTGACCACGTCTACACTCGCTGTCCTCACTCTCACATGTGATTTGTTCACCCTCTTCCTCAATCAATGATCCTCCATCAGTTTCTCCTGTACCTTTACCTTTATCTTTCGATTTATCACTCTCCCTGTCGCTATCTCCACTATCTTCGCTATCCCTGCTGCAGCCGCTGCTTCCATCGCCTTTACCATCTTCACCTTTACTATCTTTATCTTTGTCTTTCATGTTTTCTTCCTTCTTATCTTTGTCTTTCTTATCTTTGTCTTTCTTATCTTTGTCTTTCTTATCTTTGTCTTTCTTGTCCTTTTCTTCCTTGTCCTTTTCTTCCTTGTCTTTCTCTTTCTTGTTTTTTTCTTTCTTGTTTTTTTCTTTCTTGTTTTTTTCTTTCTTGTTTTTGTCTTTTTTCTTTCCCTTTTTACCTTTTTTACCCTTTTTACGTTTTTTATCTTTGCCTTTACCGTCACCTTCTTCATCGTCTGAAGATGTTTCGCTTTCACTTCCATCACTTTCACTTTCCTCCTCTTCTCCTTCCTCCTCTTCATCTTCCGAATCTTCACTCCCGGATCCTTTTTTCAAATCATCATAATCTGGCACAACCTGAGTTTGTGAAAAGCTTGGTGAATCTAGATTGTTCATATCTGAATCAAAGCCATATTTCGCAGCGATGCAATCAAGCTCCTGTGGGCATTTTACATCACCTATTGAAGTATTAAGAGATTGAACTTCAACATCATCTGACTCTTCAAATACGCAGTGACATGTTGGGGCTTTCTCATCTATTGGTTTAATTTTGGCCTTATCGTTTAGGGTAATTATTTTCAGGCTGTGTATACAAAATGGTGACGGTGATGGAAGATCAACTATTTGATTGGCAAAAATACAAAACAACATATTTAGACTACTGCACAGGTGGATATTGGCTGTCCGAGCCTGAAGCTTAAATCCACGACACTCATGCTTGTAAGGATCGAAAATATAAAAGAAATCACCTCTTTTCCATAAAGCGAATGATCTATCAGCGATTTGTACTATTAGGCTGGAGCTTCTGGCAAAAATTTCCTTAATAGCAATGGTTAACTTACTTCGTTTAAAATTCGGCAAGCACCTCCATGTACCACACGCTTCTATAGGTACTACAGAAATTGTTACATTATATCTTCCTATGCTTATTTCAGTCGGAATATTACGTATGAGAAGGTCTATGTGATGGTTGCACTTGGTCCAAGCATTGTAGTAATCATTGGCAAGGACTAGAATCTTATCAATTACATAGCCATCCCAAGTGGGAGGCGCATCAATTTTAGAATATATCAATGCAGTCACTGCTATGGCCAGGGAGAATTTGTATCGGTTTTCTTTAAAGCATGATTGGCCTATATGTATGTGACCTTTCAGAATGGCATGATAATCATTTATCACTTCGAATTCACGTTGACGAATACGACTTTCGATATGATTGTCAAATATGCAACAAGGAAACAGTGCTATCATCTTTATTTTACGCAGCACATAAACTTCGTCGTATGGTAATTCGCTTAAGTTAACAATAAGATGATTTACTGCTTTCAGGGATGTCAGTCCAATTAAAACAGCAGCACCAGTCTTTGCGTTTCTTTTTAAAGCATTATCTCTACCATAACAATCGAAGATGAAAAAAAGTCCAGAGCTTTTCCAGATCAAAATATAGTGGTTAGCAACCGTTAATAGACAGTAAGTGAGTTTGCGCATAAATTTCCTTAGGCCATAGTAGAAATTCGGTATTCTATAATCTTCCGATGTAAGCGTTCCAATAATAAAAGGATCATAGATATGCAGCTCCATAGAATTTTGACAAATTTCCATAGTTTTACTGATATTCTTTTCAGTTATTGGTCCAGGATTTCCTATCCCTTCTTGTATAGCTTTTTCGGTCATTGCAAGTAGGGCTTTATCGAAATGCTGTTTTCCCTCATAGAGAATTCTATTGAGCACAAGACTGTCCCATTCTGCTTCTGGTGTGATGTATATTTCTCCGAAAGCCATTAAACATGTACTGTAAGCCTGTATGGCACGGTTTGCATTCAATGGCTTAACATCAGGATAATTTAGCCCATTCGTTCCAAATGACACACCAACTGGTTTACCCAAAGTTTCAAGTTTTATTTCTTCAATTCTATCAATCTTCATTGGAGGACATCCTTTGAAAGAGAAACAAATTTGAATTAAACGAGATTACTGTATATTTCAATTGTTAAAGGAATATTTAAAAACTTTATGGTAATAGCAAAATAAATTAGAAGATACGCATATTCAAATCTAGGTAAACTCAGGAGAGAGTTACTTTATTTTTAAGGAACGTGTCCACGGTAGAGAAATAGTAGAGAGCTCTACAAAAATTCTCTCTACACAAGTGTAAATGTAAATGAGTGGAGATATTTTTGGTAGAGCTCTACCATACCAAGTGCTCTATATAGTGGTGTCTGCACGTTCTCCCAGTCTTATAATTTTGGTAGAGCTTCGGTATAGATCAGAAATATTATTCTGAAACTGGTTTGAGATGTGAAGTGAATTCATTCACACTTTAACGTCCGATGGTGTTACATACAAAAAATATAATATAAAAATTGCTGCTCCAGTGGCACCTGCAGTAGCTGCTTATTTATTGTTAAATGAAGATGATAAAAATGATGGTTTTTTAAAAGAAATTATATAGAAAATATCCCGCTGCGTATAAAACCTTTCTGGATATGTCCAAATCAGACTTTGACTTGTTAGTGGAAAAAGTTACTGCTACGAGATAGAAAATTCAGAGCGCACACAGTACCTACTATTGCTTGTTTGCCTGCACTATTTTTTGTGGTTCCTTTTTTCCTTAATTCACCACTGTACTGCCATATCAGATTGTGAATTTTAGCGGCGACATTATTCGCGCTAACAAAGTGCTTCGGCTGTATTTACCTACATGGAATTCCGCGTTTTTTTAACCTAAATTAACCATTTCAAATAAGAAATAACTTTTAAAAAAAAATTAGGCGTGAGTTCCGTACCGTCTTATTCTCAATTCAATGGACAAGAAACTGTCCACGTGCCCTACTTCATATAGTGGAATGCAACTAATTAACACAGCTATTAATTTACACAAAAAACAAAAAAACATGTGACCTCTTTTTTCTATGTTTGTATTAGTTAGAACAAATTCAAATACCACAAACCAAAAATAGAAAACAAACCAGCGGGAAAAATAGCGCTGCAACAGACCTGTAAGAGCGCTACGAGCTTCATCGGCCTATCCATCTCTGTTTCATTTTAACATTTGATGTCCGCTCTTTTTTAGTTTCTTAAGAGCGCTCTTTCCTATCTTCTGATGGGTGCTCGTTTCTAGCTTTGTTAGGGATTTTTCGTAAGGTATAACACATACAAGAGGTTAATACTTTTATTTGCTGATTTTATTAGTAAATTATTATGTTCTTCTTAGATATTTAGCACTATAAATACATTATAATAGTTCAGTAACATCATTTTTAAACTTGCACTATTTCATATTCTTTTTTAATAATTCTTTCAAACTTTTTACAACACACCGAACTTCCACATAAATTCACGACCCGTCCGTAACTTACTTTTTTAACTACCCACTTCGCTTTTACTCCAAACCGTACTGCTTATCTTGCTCCATTATAAAAACTCGCATTGGGGGTCACGGTTTCGGTTTTTCGCAATCATTAATTCTGCCAAAACCCTCGAGAATACTTCCCAAGCCATGAAACAGAAACCTATATGTGTGCGTGCGGAGGCCGTTTTCTAATATGTTCTATATTGATACTTATGGAAAAGTGCTAAACATTGGCTTTATATATGCCATAGAGCATAAACTACTATCCATAAAGGAGAATAGACAGGTATTAATAAAAAGCTTGGTTCCTTACCTTCCCAAAGGCTACACTTCCTATATGCCTATATACCAAAATAATAAAATAGTTTTGATTACAAAGTAACCTTACCATTTTACGCTCAATACCTCTCTGCTGAGTGTTAACTGAATGTGTGTATGTGCAGCCGTAGTCCGAATCTGTAGGCAGCTACATTCGATATCATCAGCCCACGGCATCCCATGACGGCACAGCGACATTACAAAGATTACTCAGCTGAGAATTTTTGTTTGAGGAATTGTAGTCATTTGGTTAAGAAATTTTTTTTTAAATAATTTTGTTAGGAAAGGTATGAACATTTTATTACGGTTCGAAAGATAAGAAAGCAAGCTTAAGATTAACCGAACGCCATCTTTCTGTATGAATAGTAGTTTAGGAAGGAGGAGCTATTCAAACTAAAGTTTTATCACTTTTACATAAGAACACTGCAAATATTTTAGAATGTAAGGACTACATTGGGCCTCGCATGTGGTAGGGAGGGAGTCTGTTTCATGGCTTGTGAAGTATTCTCGAGGGTTTTGATTCTGCCCATTATTCGATTTCCGCGATAATATTCGCAATTAATTAATAATTTTTGTTTATATGGGTCACAATTCGCGAAGCTAAGGTTGTTCCCCATCAATTCAACTCCAATGCAAATAAATGTGAATGACACTAAATATGCCAGGCTTGCAATTTAATTACATTTACTTTTGCCAAGACTAGGTCATGAATTTGTGGAATAATTACTTTCCTTCTCAAGGGTGCTCTTTTCTATCTTCTCAAAAGCGCTCTCATAAATAAGATAAAAATTGATCAGAAGATCATTTCGGTAGTAACTATAAACAATGTTTTTTTTATGCTTAAAAATTGCTTCTGAGACATGCAAAAATCAAAATAACTTTTTGTATGCGTGGGTGTCCAATCCAGTTTGCTCTACGATCATTATTTCTATGCGTTACAAACGGTATGACCAACTTAGTATACCCTATAGATTTCATCTAGGGTATAACAAGAGTTTATTGATGTGCTCCTTTGCATACTACAGTCCTAGTTATCTATGTTTGCGGTTACGTGTCTCGTAAACAAGTATTCCAATTCCAAAACCCTCCTTCACCACGTTTTTGACGGCTGAAATAATTTGGCGTATTCAGGGAGATGAGCTCATCTAAAACGTAAGGCGACAGGTAAGATTTTGATAAAAAATATGCATTTTAAGTTTTTTACAGTACCGCAAATGTTGGCAAATGTGGCAGGTATGAAATCCAATTGAGTATGATTTTGACATGGTTCTTTTTTATTTGAAATATATTTTAAGTGTCAATTTGTTTGTTGGTTTTAAACCAAATCCTTATTAAAAAAAATTGTAAGCACGGTACATTTTAACCAAAATTTTTAAAAATTTAAGTTTTAACGTGCATACATGCCACATTTGCCAATGGATTGCGACATGTGAGATACTGTTAAAAAGCTTATAATGCATACTTTTTATCAAAACTTGACCTCACCTCCCTGAACACGCAAAAATATTTCATTTCATTATTGTTTTTGAGAAAAGCGATAGTGAAAGGGATGCAAGAGCGATCTTATCTAGGGTTCTGTTTTTTTGCTTTTAAGAACCCTTAAAATACTTTTTGACATTTTTTGAAACCGAATTTAGATATGCAAAGTATTCTATCTTGGAAAGATTTTAGCCAGAGCACAAAGCATACGATATCTAGTCATTGAGCTCATACAGAGAGCTTCGATCTCAATGAGATTTCACTTTCAAATCTCGATTCCTATTTTCTGGAATTATATGGATTAATGGAAAATTTTTTAGCCAAGAGAAAATCTCTCTGCGAGAGCTACAATATTAAAGAGGAAGGAATTTTATCGAAAATCATCCACATACCTTGAGCATATATAGGATAATGTACCTAGAATTCTCCCCAGAGTGTTATCCACTTGGTTGGTTATAGACGTTGTTGGTCACATACAACAATATAATTTAATAATTTATATTATTTTAAAATTAACAATGCTGTGGAAATTAACAGAAATCGAAATTATAATTAACAACATTTCGATTTCTGAGTAATACACAAGTTCCAACCAATTCCACATTATAACATTTTTCCGAATCTTCCACCTAAGTAGTAACTAAGTTTATTATATTCTCACAAGTGCAAATCGTTGGGATTTCTTCTCTTTGCAAAAATTATATTACTCGAAGAGTTAAGAGTATAGTTATAGGCATTATGCTCTTGTGTGACACTTGCGATTAAAAGCCTACTAAGTAATCATATCACACATTCAAAACCCTTACCTCGTATTTTTAAGCTTTTGTTCCGACATATAACTTTGTAGCAGGTTATGCCCTGGGGTATTTCAGGTTCCTTTACAGGCTGTACTGTTGACGGCTTGGGATCGGGATGCTCTGTTCTGTAATCAGAAAGTCAGATTTCTTTTACTTTTAAACCGGCCATATACGTCGCTGTATAGAGAATCTTAACTGTAACATATATACTAATAATTATGTATATATGTCCAAGTTATTATTTAAAATTAAAGTTTCCTATACGAACGGCCGACTAATGTATATTTATTTAATGCATCATACCTTGGTTCGCAAAAATCCTCTGAAGATCTTTTTTGGCAATCTTCTAGGTGAATTCCATCGCAGAGATCTGGACAGATTACTTGACAGGGGTCCAGACATAAAACTTGGCAAGAGTCCTGACAAATAACTTGGCAGGGGCCCGGACATATAACTTCGCAGGGGTCCGCATAGATAACTTGGCTGGGATCCTCACAGGTTATCTGGCAGGGGTCCGTCCATGTTACCTGGCAAGGCTTCTGTCCTTCACCTGAACCCAAGAATTCATTACAAAAATTTCCAAATGGAGCTTCCGATCTAACATATTGATTTTGTAACATTCCGAAGTTAATAAAACATTAAAATTAAAAAAAAAATTAAAATCACAAATTTTTTTAAAAATTACACATTAAAATTGTTTGTTCTAAAAATATTTCAAAATTCTACCGTTTTCAGAAAGGACTACTATGATTGCCTTTTTTTTCGGACAGATCAAATATGGAGTGTTGTGATTCAGGCTCCCAATGCCCCGAATCAATACATCATAATATTGCCCTATGCAATATATTTATGTGTCTCATAATTTAACCCATACTATAATGAAATAAAATTAAGTATAAATTGCATTTTATTATCAAGCTTACCTATATACAGTGTCTTGAGACAATAACAAAAAAGCTGGAAGAGCTTTTTAAAATTATCGTGGGTACCTGAGGGCAGAGTACCCGAACCTTGGGGAATTTGTTTTCTCACTGCAGAGAAGGACAGTCGAATTGCATAAATATTACAATACTAAAATTTTGTGTTTAATTCATCCTAACCTGATGTTATAACTTTTTTTTCGAGAATTATAATTTAGGGCAATTTAGGGGCTTCTTAAGTATAAACTAGGTATATACAATTTTTGCTCGATTAACGAGCTTTCGTCTTTTATTAAAGTAATGGCAAGACATTGCTATAAATTAGTGCTCATTGAAAGTAAGCAATAACCTTATATTTTTAGTTAAGTATGAGTGTCCTGCCCAATGAGAACACTCAAGAAAAATATTAATAAGGATGTGGACTGTAAATAAGAACGCCGGGGAATATTTTAAAGTCAGTGGTTTATTGGACACACACGTAAAACTTATGTACAAAATTACAAATAGAACTAAACTTAACAGAATTCAATTTCACTTATATAACGACACTTAAGAACTAAACTTCAATTATGTAAATTGATTTAATAAAGTCGCTTACTCACTAGTTTCACTTATGTTTCTAATTTCAATTTCAACACAATACTGTCAAAGCTGAGACAACTTTGAACAATGGCACTATTATATATATATAAATATAATAATCAGTATGAAATATAGTATATGATCAATCAAAAAAATGTATTCACCAATATAAACTATGGAATCGACTTTATGGCGTTGGTAATTAAATAGTTAGTGATTATCTTGTTCTAGTCGTTCCCCGGAACAAGATACTTTACTTCAGTCAAGACCCAAAGCAAAGGTGTAATTTGATTAGTAGAATTCTTGTTCTAGTCGTTCCCCGGAACAAGATACTTCACTTCAGTCGAGACCCAAAGCAAAGGTGTAATTTGATTAGTAGAATTCTTGTTCTAGTCGTTCCCCGGAACAAGATACTTTACTTCAGTCGAGACCCAAAGCAAAGTTGTATTAGTAGTGTTTATTCTAGTCGGTACCCAGAATAAATATCTTTATCTCAGTCGAGACCCAAGATAAAGGTTTGAGATTAGTAAATGTTACTCTAGTCGCTACCCGGAATAACTATCTTTATCTCAGTCGAGACCCAATATAAAGGTTTGAGTTAGTCTGTGTTATTCTAGTCGCTACCCAGAATAACTATCTTTATCTCTGTCGCTACCCAAGATACAGGTATTGAGTTAGTAAAATTTATTCCAGTCGAGTCCCAGAATAAATATCTTTATCTCAGTCGGTATCCATGATAATGATAAAGTTGTTGAGTTAGTAAGATTTACTCCAGTCGAGACCCAGAATAAATATCTTTATCTCAGTCGATACCCAAGATAAAGTTATTAGGTTTGTAAATTTTATTCCAGTCGAGACCCAGAATAAATATCTTTATCTTAGTCGATACCCAAGGTAAAGGTTTGAGTTAGTCTGTGTTATTCTAGTCGCTACCCAGAATAACTATCTTTATCTCAGTCGCTACCCAAGATACAGGTATTGAGTTAGTAAAATCTATTCCAGTCGAGACCCAGAATCAATATGTTTATCTCAGTCGTTACCCAAGATAAAGTTATCATGTTAGTAGAATTTATTCCAGTCGAGTCCCAGAATAAATATCTTTATCTCAGTCGGTACCCATGATAATGATAAAGTTGTTGAGTTAGTAAGATTTATTCCAGTCGAGACCCAGAATAAATATCTTTATCTCAGTCGATACCCAAGATAAAGGTTTGAGTTAGTCTGTGTTATTCTAGTCGCTACCCACAATAAATATCTTTATCTCAGTCGATACCCAAGATAAAGGTTTGAGTTAGTCTGTGTTATTCTAGTCGCTACCCAGAATAACTATCTTTATCTCAGTCGCTACCCAAGATACAGGTATTGAGTTAGTGAAATCTATTCCAGTCGAGACCCAGAATAAATATCTTTATCTCAGTCGTTACCCAAGATAAAGTTATTATGTTAGTAGAATTTATTCCAGTCGAGTCCCAGAATAAATATCTTTATCGCAGTCGGTACCCAAGATAAAGTTGTTAGGTTAGTAAATTTTATTCCAGTCGAGACCCAGAATAAATATCTTTATCGCAGTCGATACCCAAGATAAAGTTGATTTGTTAATAATTCTATTTTATTACCACTAGCCAAGTCGATTTCCAAATGATGCGCAATCTATGAAAGCTGGATGCAAAAAGAGGAAGATTTAAGTTGGCCTGCGGCTTATATCGCCTCTGAATTGTGCACGTCACCAACAAATTATTTTACCTTGCGCATAGCAACCAAAGTACATTAACCTTAGCGGCTGTGCATGTAGCAACTGAAACATTCATTGACCTTAGCAGCTGTGCATAGGTCGGAACTGGAATTTTGTGTTCTTTTGTTGTCGGTCCCGATTTTGGCTAGCTAAAGTTATTATGATTATAATTATACAATACGATACCTATTACAATATTGTTAATTTGCTACTTTAGAAGCTACATTTAACTGTACATATGACTTAATCTAATTCCATTTGATTTGCGCACTGTTATCGAAGACAAGTTACTTTCCTTTTATTGGATTGTGTCCCGGATTTGTTTATGTGGAATGTAGCCATGATGTGTTGATTGTTATCTCCACTATAAACTGCCTTATCGATGTGCTTGTAGGTAGGTATACATCGTTTCGTTCCCAACCTATATTCAATAATTAGAAATACTTGGAATTAGAATCTTTTCAACTATTTTACTTTCATGTTGGTTTTGAACAATGAGTTTTTATTTTTTTTGGTTCTGAATCCTGATTATTTTAGACAAAAATTACAAGCTGTGTGCTTTGCCATCGGAGCACGGCCATTGGCTATAACATATTTGATGGTATCGGTGCACCTACCAAAAAAACAAATCTGTGCCTAAAAATATCATATGTATAAAATTATTTGAATAAAAAAAATAATAACAAAACTGTTGTATAGTTGAATAATAACAAGCTGGATAACTACTAATTACTTTATAGATATAATATACAAGACTTGGAGTTGATGCTATTTCGTCGCTAGTCCTATTTCAACTGGTGCTGAATGACATGCTGATCACATGACAATGATACTGACTGAAGTCACTCGCAGTTCGGCTAGCTCTGCCTGGTAAACAGCACTAATGGAATGTTTTGTGACTTGGTTGAGTTTGGATATATATTCAACAAAAACTGCCACACATTACATATTTGGTAAAATTAAAAAATTCAGTACCTTTAAATAAAAAAGTCATTTACATTACAAATAACCAAAAACAAAAATAATAAAAATCCGCCCAACAATTTTTTTTAAACGTTTTTTTTTTATGTTGCCAAAGCTCAGGGGATACCCTATGATGCCATAGCAAAGGCTTGGCAGGACAAGAATAAGGAGTAGGGAATTGAGGATTATTAGGTTGACACAAGTAGGTGACGGTGCGCATTACGCTTGAATGTTTGTGGCACATAGCTTGGCGAGGGAGGGGGGGGGGGGCGGAGAGAGGATGGCAAACTGTTCCACATTCGTACTGTTCTGCTTATGAAGGATTCACGGAATTTCATGGTACGGCCAATTTTGACTACAAGGGTGTGAAGATGAGCTCGGGTTACAGCTTGTATGGTGCGCATAGCAGGAATTCTACAAGGGATCAGGCTAGAAATTTCGTCAGAGCAATGACCATAGAAGTAGCGAGAAAAGGGAGACAGACATCCGACATTTCTTCGGTGCTCTAGTGAATCAAGAATTGCTATTGATATGTCATCCCTAATAAGCCGGAAGGCCATCTTTTGGACTTTGTCTAACGCGGACAATGCAGTGCGTCTAGGCTTCATATGAGAGTTGTAGATTTGCGCCAAGTCTGATGGAGTAAAATATTTCTTGCATCTTTGCAAGAAGTCCACACTTTTCATTGCGTTTTAGGCAATACCAAAAATGTGATCGGAGCAACTAATGTCGCTTTCGTTTGAACATCAGTTTCGCTCTGGAGGCAACCTAAGTGCTGTCAAAGTGTTCGTTTGAAGCAAAAAAGACGTCACGGGTTGCCTCTGGTAGCAACCCAAAAAGCATCAGTTTCACTCTGAAAATTTACTCGGGTACACTATAAGTTCACTCACACAAACAAAGTCTAGTTGTGATTTGATATTATTTAATTAACTTTAAAGTCAATAATTTTTATTAAGACCACTACTATTATTATATTATCCTCAAAATTATTCGCAGACAAATTACCAACCAGTTTTCGCAAAAAGTTCATAGCTACTTTGACGTTAGTATACATACACAAGCGAACTTTTTCAGGTGCACTCTGAAGCCGTTCGATTGAACGGGGTTGCCTCCAGAGCGAACCTGGATGTTCAAACGAAAACGACATAAGATTGGTGAATATTTCAATGCCTAAGATGTTAAGAGATGTCGAGTTTGAGATATTTTCTCCATCGACGGAAATGGGTTGAGTGGGAGTTGCAGGACTTTTAAGTGATAACAGACGACATTGCGTTTTGGAAGCAGTAAACAAGACCCGATTTGCTCTGCCCCAAGCGAGTATTTTCTGAGGTCAGAGTTTAGTGAACTGAACATGTGGCTTCGATTGTCTGCTATTCGCACGGGAATCAGCTATAGAGTCGAACGAGTCCACGAAATCAAGGGTGCTGTCGTCTGCAAAATTATGAATTGGATTGAAAGTGGGAGCTAGAAGATCATTAATAAAAATGAGGAAGAGAGTTGGAGAGAGCACAGAGCCTTGCGGTACACCGGCATGTATTATAAAACGCACTCTTGTTGCTAGAAAAGAATAGATTGACCACAAATAATATTAAAAGTTATTTTGATTTTTGTATGTCCGTCTGTTGTCACGATAACTCGAGAACGCGTGTACTTGAAAAGCTGAAATTTTGCACATGGACTTTTAAAAAAAAATGCTAAAGTTACAAATGGAATGACAAACTTAGTATACCCCATAAATTTCATCTAGGATATAAAAAGGAAGGTGAAAACACTTGGTTAAAAAAAAAACCTACTATCTAGTGAAAAATTGTAACAAATAAATAAATCAAATAATAAAAGAAACGAATAAAGTATTTAAAGAATGCAAGGATATGTAGTGTACTATCATTCAAAAAATCGAAAAGGAGTGCTAAACAAGAATTACAACTAGACTTACTTACTTTAGTATATTATTCACAACCAAATGGTAGGACATCCAAAAATCTTTAAAAGGTAGAGAAAACTTTTATTGTAGGTTTTGAAGTACATTTGTATAGAGTAGGTAGAATATTGAACCAAATGACCTCTTTAAATTATATTCTAAGAGTTTTTTAATTACATTACCTGAAAAAATCTCACTCCCAAAAGAGAATATTTTAAGGTATTTAAAAATATTTTTTCTTTCTTAAAATTGTTTTACGTTTCCTCGTTTATTAATTACACTTAGCATTCGATTTGGAAGACTTTTATATAAATTGCGTTGAAGAAAATAAAACGTTCAAACCATATTTACTGAGTCAATATAAAAATATGGGTAAATGTTATAATGAATTGCCAATCAATTTTAAAAGATACCTTAAATCAGGAATACAATTGATCGTTTGTGCCTACAAATAAGTTTCTTAACGTCAGACGATGGAAAAATCTTCTACTGCATAGTCGGGCACATAAACGCCAGTCGCCCAATAGATTCAAAATGTTCTAAGAATGCTGTACTAAGTAATACCGTCAATGGATACTATCTGCACATAGCAGATCTTATATTCAATATTATTTGGCTTGTTCTGTTACATAGTAGTACTTAGATATACACAAGTTAAGACAACTAAGTTCAACAAGCTTTTTAAATACTTACTTATACTGCTGTCTTACAATTTAAATAAACTTAGAATCAGATAATTCAGATGAATCAATGGCCGAAAAGAAATCAAGACGACTAAGTATCAGCAATTAAAACAGTAGTTTTTTCGTACTAGATGCTAGTAACATTGATGGTCCAATCTGGGTTCCAGAGTCTCAGATAAAGGAATACACTACTATAGACCCTCTCTCAATAATGGTTGGAAACCCTTTGCTACCTATGGATGAAGACCTGTGTTATCAGAACATCAATACCCGAAGTTAGTAATAGATGAAGATATAAACCCTACTATCCAAGCCGATGAAGGTGCTCCTAATGTCACTACAAAGAAAGCAACCAAAATAATGTCAACCGCTCAAAAAATGACCTAAACTGAATGCCGCATTCACAATGCAGAGTGGAGTAGAGTAGCGTAGAGTGGTATAATATTTTTCGCACGCAGTAGTGATTATGCTCATCTCTGTTTGGCTCAGAGTAGCGCAGACTGTATCTGCATGAAAATAGGTTCTATTCTATTTCCACGTTGCCATTTCCTAAAGCTTGCAAACTGGAATTTCGAACTACTAGCATGTAGATGGCGTGGAAAAAGCTCCATACATGTTTTAATGTTATTTTCTGATTTAATATTTTTAAAAATGCAAACTTCATGATCTAAAAACCAAAAAAAGTACGTTAATTTTTAGCTAATTTCGAAGCAGTTGTCTCCTTTTTCGAATTTATTATTTTGACAACGACGGTTATTTTCTCATTTGTTGATTTGGTGCTGCTATGGCATTTTGTTATATTAATTCATTGAATAAATTTATTTATTCAATGTATTAATTTCAAAGTTCGTTGTTCATTTGGCGTTGTGGCAATTTGTTACGTTTAATTCCAAACTTCGAATTTCACTCTTCGCTGTATTGTGAACAACTTCACTCTGGACTCAAAGCTCACTCTGCTCCACTCTGCATTGTCAATGCGGTAGAAAGGTAAAAGTTAAATCAGTTATAAAAAGTCCTGTGATGGGAAAGTTAAACCGCCGTAAAATACAACCTAGGTGAGAAAGAAATTTACAAATAGAAAATTTGTTTCACTGTGATAAGGACGATTGAAATTGAGACGAACAAATTTCTGACAATTTGTCACCAAAGGATAATTCGTCCATACCCTGTTAATCTTTGTATCATGGGCTATGAGGAAGAATATTTTCTGAGCGGGCACTGGTTGAAACTTTATCAAGTATTGAAGGAGTTTTTATAATTTTCTGTCACCGTAATTCAAATCATTTTTAAGTTTATAATTTTATAGTTCTTTTACTTTTTATATTTTCAAGAATTTTCCTAGCGCCCCATTTATTTTCCGATCATATTTCTTGCCGTTACCTTTGTATGACTGATATCATACAGAAACCAACGACTGGATTCCGCAACTGTGAAAGTGTACACGATTTGAACAACTCACATGAGCGCGAGTGTGCTGTTTTGAATTTCAAGCGATTCCGTAAGTATCTGTGTACACTTAAGTGCTAAGTGCTGAATGAAAATTTTCTGTGCTGAATATTGTTTGAGTGAGAAAATAGTCTTTTTGAAGAAGTTAAGTTTAGTTATAAGAAATGAGTTTGTTTAGGAAACATGTCTCAAAGCAGCATATGTATATTGACTTAAAAGCAATAATTCCAATTGCAAAATCTCTAACAGTTTCCGCTTAGTATGTAAATATTTAAATTAATCAATTATATTGAGCAATTAATTGTTGAAAAAGCAAGTTCTCGATATACGTATAATTCACAGTTCATTATTCTCTGCCAATTATTAAATGTAATTATTGCTTAGTATGTAGTTCTCAAAATATATATAAATCGATATATTGTAAGAACAGTTTCAGTAATAATCAGAGCGGGGCAATACTTAAGTAAAAAAGACTTAAGTACTACTTAAAGTAACTTTTCGTTACTTAAGACTTATTACTCAATACTTTTGAAGTAGGTACTCTACTTAATACTTGAACATAAGTACTTGCTTCTATTTACTTGTACTTAAGACTTAATTTTGTACTTAAAAGTACCAAGATTTTTACTTAAGTATCTCTGAGTCTATTAAGTACCCACAAATAACTAACTCTTCGTAGAAGAGCAAACACAATCTCTAGCACAACTCCTTTGTGCAGCAGAACCTTAGGCAAACTAATAACCGAAGTATGAATAATTCATTCACAGGATCAAAACAAAATAAAGTGTTTCATTCACTATTAATTAAAAGTTTCTTCTCGCATGGTGCCATAAAATTATAATAAATATTGCGATTCCGGCGGCTGCTCATTTCTTTGGTGTGTGGAGCCTGAGACAACTTACATATAAAACCGGAACACTTTTGAAAGCTCTTTAACTTTTTATTCAACCAAAGAAAGCTATGATTGCGAAGAATTTATGTGGCATAATAAAGCAAGAGAGAGAGAGAGAGAATGTGTATAGCCTTCTATTAGAGGGCCATTAGCTCGTTTTAGTTGGACCGCATTTTTGTGAGGTTTTGCACATCTAGATGTAAGTTGTCTCAGGTGGAACTATCTGTACACGGTTGCGGCTACCCAATTTAAATGTGTTATACTTGACTTTATATAATTTTACTTGGCGCGCTGGTCAATAAATTAATATTAGTGTAATTTTTCACACTAGTCTCATAAACCATAGTGAGTGACATATTTGACAGCATCAGCTGATTTCAATATATAGAGGAACGTTTTGTTCGCGTGATAATTTGTGTTCCTTCCTCCTATAGCCCTTAGGCAAGGAAGCTTTGAGCTCTACGAATACTAAGTAAGAGAGCTTTTAAATATTTTCATCTCTGTTGTTTTTCATGCCGCAATTTAAAAGTCGCTACTTTATCTTATTCATACTTCGCTAATACAATATAAACAAGACTGGGCAAGTAGAACAAAAACCGCTCGAATATAAAATCGACTATGCTGTTGTGACCCAGATGCCTCTGACGACTGACCCGAATCACAAACATATTAAAAGCACATCTATATATCGCCCTAAGCAATATATCGACGTGATATCAATTTGACCCTGAAAAGTAAAATTTATTTAACTTAAAAATTCATTCAAATGTCATTTGCATTTAAAAATGCATTTACGTACTGCAACAAAATGCAATTTATCATAAATTGCATTTCGTTATCAGTCATACATTCCGTTCACACGACATGTATACTTACCTACATGCAGTACTATGTACATACGTACACACCATTATTCTCATCGCCTAAAATATTATTTTTACAAGACACAAGTGCATATCAGATTTCGTGCATATGCACTGCATCTAAACTTTTTGTACGTTCCCACGTACGATTCTTCACGGCGTGTGAAAGTAATAAAAAGAACAAAAATGCTTTTTGAAGCTTATGATCGGTACCTGGGTGCAATATCGCCGATCCTGGAGAAGTTGGAATTTTAAAACCGCCGAGTAAAGTTCGATTTTTTGGAAAGCCGTCGAAAGTAGTGAGAAAACAAAAATATGTAAAAGTAAGAAGTGTGTTAAGTTGAGAATAAATAATTGTAAAAAATCTAAATTGGAAATCATATTAAATAAAAAATAAAAATTGTGTTGGGCAAAAAGTAAATATTGAATTTGTATTTAACAGACAAAGCTGTGATCCTTTCCTTTTTCGAGCAAAAATGTCGATAATGACAGGAAAAGAAAACACGATTTACAATAAGAGATAGTGAACAGCTACTCATCGGAGTGTTTTCTTCTATCAGTGCCTGCACTCTCTCCAAGCGATCGGCGGAGAGAGTGCGGTGCGGGCGCTGATAGAAGGCGCTTCTCTCTGGACTTATCAGGAAACACGAGGGATCTGAAACATAACAATGCCTTGACTTGTTGACATAACTAAGGGTAAGCAAGCAATGCCTCGCTCCATTATAAAATCAACGATGTCACGACCTGATGTAGGGAAGGCCTCAATTTTTTTCTTAGAAATTTACTGTAAATTTTTTCCTTATAATTTTTATCCATTATTGGAAGCGACAATGGGTGCTTGGGAACCTCTAATAGTTTTTATGAGTGTACCAATGAAAGGTGAAAGTTTTACTCTACGTGCAGCACCGAAAACTATTAAAAACTAAAAATAGTAGCCACTGGTTACTATACATATTGCACTTTTCAAACGGTAATTATTTATTAATACATACCTATTAACTATAAACTTCATTATATTACTATCAATGTACAAAGATTCTAAAAAAGTACTTTAAAAAGTACTTCAAAAAGTACTCAGTACTTTTTATAGACTTAGTACTTAGTTACAAGAACTTTTCGTACATGCGGTAGTTGTACTTATGCTGAAGTACGCAGGCCTTCGGTACTTGTACTTAAGTAGTTTTTCTTTGGTACTTGGCCAGCTCTGGTGATAATAAATTTTTCCTACAGTCACTATCAAGTTCATTCTACGTCCCATCCGTAGCCTGTCCTATCCAAGTTATTATCTCGCGCCCCCACCAGTGGTAAGCGCAAGTAATATACCTAATACCTATCCAAATCGGTTCACTCATCTACCATTGAGCTATACAGAGTTACATGAATTCACTAGTATTAAGGCGACTGCGGCTTAGAGAACGGTAAAATAAATAACAAATAATTTTGAAAATACAACTGACTGGTATCAAATTTCACGACCAAAATGGCCGTGAGAAAATATCAAACTGTGTAGGAACACAAAATTTTGTGTACACGCGAAAACTCATAGTTGCGGAATCCAGCCCCAGATGACAATTCAGTTGTAAGCAAACAAACTGGCATTGGAAAATGTTAAATTGTTTTACCATTTTTTTTATTTAAAACACAGCAGACTTCATCACCATAATCCAAGACTCTGAAGTCTCTATTAATACAATATCAAAGAATAAATAACTAACTAACTTATTTATACTTTGACAATATTTTACCATTGTTTCTCACTATTATAAAGTTTTCGTAGATTCAGATTAACTCAGAAATGTCGAATTGAGAACAACTAAGTACCCAGCCCTCTTTCAACACCCCCCCCCCCCCAAACCACAAAAAATGCGTATTACACGTAGATGAATTTTACACAGCATAGCCTATTCTTTTTGCTACATAATATACATAAACTAGGGGGCTATTTCCCACGAAAATTCCACATACTTATACTGTGATATAACTGTATAGAAAGCGTGATTCAGACTAGAGGAATATTAAAAATATGTAAATAAATTGCTTCTGATTAAAAAAAAACTACATCTATAATATTAGTACTTTAATTAATATTAATATTATCATATAAATATACATTGCAATTTTCGGCTGACACATTTGGAAGTTTTGAATGCATTGTTTTTACTTATTACAGCCGTACTTCTCACAAATCTCATCAATTGTACGTTCAAGATGTCTTTTTTCGCACAGAAGTTCCCTATCAGTTTTATTCCCTTTTCCTTTCATAATGTGATATATAATAGCGTACAGATCCGTAAAACAAAGAAGACCTGCTGTACCGACTGATAGATCTATATGTCGAAAACGATCAACATTGCATGTGCAACCATCATACAAAAGATACGAACTTTTTGACTTGAATACAACGTAATTACCCCAAGGAGTCATAGTTAAAATTCGATCAGCACATTTAAATCCTGTTTTGATTAAATTGCACAAGCTCTCGTAGCCTCCAGATTCTGAGCCAACAACAGCCATATTATGAGGATCGCAACTGTATCCAGGATAACTGTTTGGTAAACAGCCTAAAGCTTGCCCACGTCTACACTCGCTGTCCTCACTCTCACATATGATTTCTTCACCCCCTCCGTTCGTCGGAGATCCCCCAGTTTCTTCTGTACCTTTATCTTTGCCCTTATCTCCTGTACCTTTACTTTTATCTTTAGATTTATCACCCTCCTTGTCGCTATCTCCCCTATCTTCACTATCACTGCTGCTGCCGCTGCATCCATCGTCTTTACCCTTTCCATCTTTATCTTTGCCACTCTTGTTGTCTCCGTTCTTCTCTTTGTCTTTCTTCTCTTTGTCTTTCTTCTCTTTGTCTTTCTTCTCTTTGTCTTTCTTCTCTTTATCTTTCTTCTCTTTATCTTTCTTCTCTTTGTCTTTCTTGTCTTTGTCTTTCTTGTCTTTGTCTTTCTTGTCTTTGCCTTTTTTCTTTCCTTTTTTGGCTTTTTTACCCTTTTTACGTTTGCCTTTACCGTCCCCTTCTTTATCATCTGAAGATCCTTCGCTTTCAATTGCTTCACTTTCACTTTCTTCCTCTTCTCCTTCTTCCTCCTCTTCATCTTCCGAATCTTCACCTCCGAAACCTTTTTTCAAATCATCATAATCTGGCACGACCTGAGTTTGTGAAAAGCTTGGCGAATCTAAATTGTTCATATCTGAATCAAAGCCATATGTCGCAGCGACGCAATCAAGCTCCTGTGGGCATTTTACATCACCTATTGAAGTATTAAGAGATTGAACTTCAACATCATCTGACTCTTCAAATACGCAGTGACATGTTGGGGCTTTCTCATCTAATGGTTTAATTTTGGCCTTATCGTTTAGGGTAATTATTTTCAGGCTGTGTACATAAAATGGTGACGGTGATGGAAGATCAACTATTTGATTGGCAAAAATACAACACAACATATTTAGACTACTGCACAGGTGGATATTGGCTGTCCGAGCCTGAAGCTTAAATCCACGACACTCATGCTTGTAAGGATCGAAAATATAAAAGAAATCACCTCTTTTCCATAAGGCGTATGATCTATCAGCGATCTGTACTATTAGGCTGGAGCTTTTGGCAAATATTCCCTTAATAGCAATGGTTAACTTACTTCGTTTAAAATTCGGCAAGCACCTCCATGTACCACACGCTTCTATAGGTACTACAGAAATTGTTACATTATACCTTCCTATGCTTATTTCATTCGGAATATCACGTATGAGAAGTTCTATGTGATGGTTGCACTTGGTCCAAGCATTGTAGTAATCATTGGCAAGGACTAGAATGTTATCAATTACATAGCCATCCCAAGTGGGGGGCGCATCAATTTTAGAATATATCAATGCAGTCACTGCTATGGCCAGGGAGAATTTGTATCGGTTTTCTTTAAAGCATGATTGGCCTATATGTATGTGACCTTTCAGAATGGCATGATAATCATTTATCACTTCGAATTCACGTTGACGAATACGACGTTCGTTGTCATTATCAAATATGCAACAAGGAAACAGAGCCATCATCTTTATTTTACGCAGCACATAAACTTCGTCGTATGGTATTTTGCTTAAGTTAACAATAAGATGATTCACTGCTTTCAGTGACGTCAGTCCAATTAAAACAGCAGCACCAGTGCTTGTGTCTCTTCTTAGACCATTATCTCTACCGTAACAATCGAAGACGAAATAAAGTCCAGAGTTTTTCCAGATCAAAATATAATGGTTGGCAACCGTTAATAGACAGTAAGTGAGTTTGCGCATAAATTTCGTTAGGCCATAGTAGAAATTCGGTATTCTATAATCTTCCGATGTAAGCGTTCCAATAATAAAAGGATCATAGATATGCAGATCCATAGAATTTTGACAAATTTCCATAGTTTTACTGATATTCTTTTCAGTTATTGGTCCAGGATTTTCTATCCCTTCTTGTATAGCTTTTTCGGTCATTGCAAGTAGGGCTTTATCGAAATGCTGTTTTCCCTCATAGAGAATTCTATTGAGCACAAGACTGTCCCATTCTGCTTCTGGTGTGATGTATATTTCACCGAAAGCCATTAGGCATGTAGTGTAAGCCTGTATGGCACGGTTTTCATGCAATGGCTTAACATCAGGATAATTTAGCCCGTACGTTCCAAATGACACACCAACTGGTTTACCCAAAGTTTCAAGTTTTATTTCTTCAATTCTATCAATCTTCATTGGAGGACATCCTTTGAAAGAGAAACAAATTTGAATTAGAGATTACTGTATATTTCAATTGTTAAATAAATATTTAAAAAGTTTATGAAATTAGAAGATAGACATATTCTAATCTATGAAGATAAACTCAACGAGACATTTACTTTTCTTTTTTAAGGAACGTGTCCACGGTAGAGAAATCTCTACAGAGTGTAAGTGCGTGGAAATATTTTTGGTAGAGCTCTCCCAAGTGCTCTATACAGGGTGTTTCCCCTTAGGAGGTCCATAGAGCGGGAGGTGATAGTACTCACCTAGACGAACCAAAAATTGTAAGGCAGGGGGGAGGGCAATATCAACCGTTTAGGAGTTACAGGGTGATTCATAAAAAAAAGGTTGGTTTTCACAAAACACCCTGTATATTAAAAACTGCTCGGCGTATGGTCACAGTTAAGGGCTGACTGTACGCAGAACTTCATGCCCTTTCCAACGACTGCTAAACCACCTCCACACCCCTTTCCAATCATGAATTATGGTTGTCTAAACTAATAATTTCGGATTTTCTTACCTTTTTTTTTCTAATTTAACCTCTATTATTTTTTTAAAAAGGTCGTTAATATAACATTTTTTTATAAAAACTATAAACTGTAGACTCTCCTCTTTAAGTTGACCTATTACACCCTATGTGTTAACTGTAGCCGTTAAACAGTTATTAACTCATAACCTATTCAGGTCACACCGAAAAAAAACGATATTTTTTAAAATGACGTGCTAAGGGAACAAATTATCGTTGAGAATAGGTTTGAAAATAGGTTTGAGAATAGGTTTAGAGCTAATAACTCTTAAAGGGCTTCAGATAGCACATTGGGTGTAATAGGTCATATTAAAGAGGAGAGTCTGCAGTTTACAGTTTTTATAAAAAAAAGTTATGTTAACGACCGCTTTGCAAAAATAATAGAGGTCAAAGTAAAAAAAAAGAAAGAAAATCTGAAATTTTTAGTTTAGACCTTCATAACTTCTTAGGGGAGAGGGGTACGGGGCTGGTTGAGCTGTCGTTGGAAAGGCCATGAAGTTCTGCGTACAGTGAGCCCTTAACTGTGACCATACGCTCTGTAGTTTTTAATATACAGGGTGTTTTGTGAAAACCTACCTTTTTTTAAGAATCACCCTGTAACTCCTAAACGGTTGATATTGCCCTCCCCCCTGCCATACAATTTTTGGTTCGCCTAGGTGAGTACTATCACCTCCCGCTCTATGGACCTCCTAAGGGGAAACACCCTGTATAGTGATGTCTGCACGTTCTGCCAGTTTTATAATTTTGGTAGAGCTTCGGTATAGATCAGAAATATTATTCTGAAACTGGTTTGAGATGTGAATTTATTCCGATGGTCTTACATGCAAAAAATATAATAAAAAAATGGCTGCTCCAGTGGCAGCTGTAGTAGCTGCTTATTTATTGTTAAATGAAGATAATAAAAGTAAAAAAAGAAATGGCATTGCAGTTGGATCAAAAAATAAATAAAATGAAGGTTTTTATGCAGAAACTAAGAAGAGAAGATCCCGCTGTGTATAAAACCTTTCTGGTGCATATGTCCAAATCCGAATTTGACTTGTTAGTAGAAAAAGTAACTCTCACGAGGTGGAAAATTCAGAGCGCTTAAATATTTTTGTTGCCCTACTTTTTAATAATGTCATCTCTCTTGCTCTCTTTTGGTTTGTTTTATGCCTATATATTTACTTTGTGGTTTTTACTAATGAACCTACTTATAGATAAGATATAACATCTTGTGTTATGGTCAATAAATGTTAATTCTAATTTTAATTTTAAGTTCGAAAAGGAGACAAATTGGGTGTTGCCATATAAAAATTTAGGATTTTTACGTATACTGTGAAATCCATCAGTCCTAGACGGTTTTAATGTACTGAAAAGCTCTTCAGAATATGAAATCCTATAAAATTAATTATAATCATTTTTTCTGTCCGACGAACCGTTATAGAAATATATGAGAAAAACCACTTCAAAAATCAAACTTGCACAGATGGGTGACCATACAAAAATACATACGAGTATTCATCTAGGATATCATAAGAATTGATCTTGTACCAATTCTAGCTTTTTTACTTGTTAATTACTGCAGAACATCTTGCTCGCATACTTTGTATTATGTGTTCACATCTGTGCTTTGGAATTTATTTCTAGGCAACATAGGCAAGTTCGTATAATAACGTTAAAGGAAATACCTATTTTAGGCCCAACATCAACAGACATTGGAAATGTCTTAAACGGTGCATTGCGATACTCTGAACATATTTTATTTATCTTATTATTTATTTATTTCAATTAAACGGAGGAAGGCTTGTGGGTCAAAGTTTGATCTAGTATATTTCGGAAAATCTAGTACGGAATCGAATTTCTTAGGTCCTGAGAAAAAGTTTGAGTACACCTACACCCATACTCGGAGGCTTAGCCATCCCAAAACCCTCGAAAATACTTTCCAAGCCATGAAACGGAAATCTATATGTATGCGTTGTGAGGCCGTTTTCTAAAATGTTCTATATTGATACTTATGAAAAAGTGTCAAACATTGACTTTATATACGTTATAGAGCCTAAACTACAATGCATACAGGAAAATAGTCTTCTAGTAATTTAAAGCTTGGTTCCTTATCTTCCCAAAGGCTACACTAACTATATACCTTACTTAACAATATAATAAAATAGTTTTGATTACAAAGTAACCTTACCATTTTACGCTCAATACATCTCAGCTGAGTGATAATTGCATGTGTGTATGTGCAGCCGTCAGGGGTGCACCGAGGGGGACGAACGGGACCGGTCCCCCTCCAGAATATCAGTTTTCTGAACATATTTTACAAATTACGTATAAAATGTGGTCTGTATATATAATCAAAAAGTCCGATAAAATAAAATAAAACCTTTTAATCTACAATAGCAGTCCTAAAGTGCTCAGATGGGTGCAGGACGCGACTTTAGAGGCCTATTTTTCCGACTAGTTAGGACTTGGGACACCTATGGTCGCCCCCCAAAGCCACCCAGGAGCGTTACTGGCAGCCGGAGTCTGAATCTGTAGGCAGCTACATTCGATATCATCAGCCCACGGCATCCCATGACGGCACAGCGACATTACAATGATTGCTCAGCTGAGAATCGTAGTCATTTGGTTAAGATAATTCTTTTTAAATAATTTAGTTAGGAAAGGTATGAAAATTTTATTACGGTTCGGAAGACAAGAAAGCAAGCTTAAGATTATCAGAGCACCATTTTTCTGTATGAATAGTATTGTAGGGCGGAGGATCTATTCAAATAAAACTTTTTTCAGTTTTACATAAGAACACTGCAAATATTTTAGAATGTCAGGACTCCGATGGGCCTCGCATGTGGTAGGGAGGGAGTCTGTTTCATGGCTTGTGATTAAGTATTCTCGAGGGTTTTGGCCATCCCCATATCATCTCATCTTTTTAGTATTTCCTTCTTTTTTATTCGAACTGAGGTACTCGATTTTTCACACTTTAGATCGACTCTAACTCGGTATGGTTATGTCCGATCGGAAAACGAGTTTCACTATTCGCCTCAGCTCAGTACCAGATATAATTCGGAGAAGAAAATATGCCTGTGCATTCTTTTGAGGTGAAAGTAGAAACCCCTGGCGGCAGGGGAAAGTTTTCAATACAGCGTGTTGCATATCAAATTAAAGGTCTCGCCGAGTACTATTGGGTGGAGTATTTTTTTCGATTCAGAAAACTTTCTCGGGACGTTTTTGCCGCCCGAAAATCTATTTTCATGCACTTGGGTTGGGACAAATACACCCCATGTTCCGCATATATCATCGCAATTCTTTCGTCCATGGCCATTGTTGTGAAAAAATTTTTCATAGGAAGTCATTTTCAACGACGCACCAATTCTGTGCAATCACCAGGGGCCGGATTCCGTAACACGGAGAATTTGGGAATTTGGGAGATGAGAATTTCGTTTTCTTAGAATTCCTAATTCCCTAATTCTCCATTCCCAATTCACTAACATGGTTGGAGAATTAGGGAAAACGTAAGAAATGTGAAAAAGTGCGAATCGCCTGGGACGATTAAGGGTATCACTTTTTGCTGTAGAGGGTTGGATTTTTTTTCATATTTGAAATACATGTCTATTACCTTCCAATGTCGAAATAAATTGGAATTTATTTTTTGTAGGGGTAGTTTTTGAGGGATGTAGGAGGGTAGGTTTTCTAGAGTTTTTCCGGAATAACATGCGTGCGTATTATAGGCTATATTTTATTTCGATTAACGGTAATTTGCAGACTTGAGCGGACTTGGCGGTAAACTTTGTTGTCGCAATATTCACGGGCGCCTAACTTTGTATGGGAGGGCTGTAGAGTGCAAAAATATAGGTGAACGATTTTGGGGGTTGTGGTCGTACCACCTCTCATAGGGGGTTGTCCAAACTACGTCATGTTTGGTACCAAATTAAAGAGGGAGGAGAGGGTAATCGAGTGGTGTAGTTTGTCTTTGATCGTTTTAACATGATAGCTGACTTTTGCACTAGGGCCATATACACCCCAGTTTTCATATTTTGCATATATTTCTTCCGTTCTTTGTTTCACATCCATTAGTACTTGTGAAGATTTTTGTCATGGAAAGTAAATTTCCTGGACTTACCAGTTCTTAGCAATGATGATATGAAAATATGTCAATTTTTGTACCAAAAACGGCCAATTTTTCACCATAAAAAGGACTGCTACACTTCTTTTACAGTTATTTCCAAAACCGTTGATTCAAAAATTAATTACACATTTAATTAGGGAACAAAATGTAGATGCGATTTAATAGCTTTAACGTGCATATTTAAAATTTTTATAGCATCTCTTCTGTACTGGACGACGATCAAATTGATCATTTTCGCGTGATTTATAATTGAGAGACAAAATCCATGTTCCTCTGTAAGTATCCCATGGATTTGCATAATTTGTTTTTAGAATATAGCCAGGATACGCAATGAATACATAAATCAATTTGAAATTCCTAGGTACCTAAATACCTTCACAAAACGCAACAAAAGCAGACAATACAATTTTTCCACTTACTTTTCCACTTCCAAAACATCGGAGAATTTGAGAAGTAAGTAGAGAATTCCCGAATTCTCCATTCCACTCAAACTCGTGAAAAATGACAAGAAAAATTACCGGAATTACATTCGAATTGCTTAATGGTTCTTCATATTTACAAACATGAAAAAATTTCTCGGTGGATAAAATTGTCATCGCTGAAACAAATGCAGAGTTTGAGAAATCGTTCTTTGTTTTTAATGCTTAAGAAGTTGAAAAATCGTTATACTCAAAGTGTATTCAGCTATAAAAGGAGACTATATCGAAAAATAAATTGAATTTTGGTAAAGAAAAAAACCTTTAATTTTAAGATAACTGACTTATAAAAAACAGCCCTCGTAATTACCTAAACAAGTAACTGGAGAATTGCAATTGAACTCTAAATTTTCTTTGGCGTTACAGCTTCCCCGCCTATTCGACCTTTTCTATCATTGCAAACAGGATAAAATCGGGGAATCAGACAAGTATAACGAGCTCATTTTTAAAATTTGAATACCTAATAATAGACAGTATTAGATCTCTACTTTGAGTGGCTTCTACTAATATCATGTATAAATAGAATGTTAAAAAATGGATAATACGTTCAGGAATACGAGTAAGAAGTAGAAAATACATAAATAAATAAAATATAAATAGAACGAAATGAAATGAATTTATATCGAGCAGGTGGGATGTTAATAAAACTGTGCTAGTACATTTTCAGTATATTATATTTTATTGGTATTTGTGTGTGCCCTTTTTAGCTTTTGCATTGATTTATGTCTCTAAATGTCCTTAGGAAATTTAAATATTTTGAAGACAATACAGAATATGTAGCCCTTAACATCTGGAAAATGTTTAAGGCCATGTAAAAATAAAGGATAATAAAGTCGAGTTACTTTTAACCTTGGGCGTTTACCTTGCAATAATGTATTGGAAATTATATTCTATAGACTCCATAAAATCCTAAACTAAATCCTTGTATTCCGGCTGGCTTAAGGAAATATTTTGGTTTTATTTATGGTAGGTATGTATGTATATACTTTAAAAATTTCTTCTGCGGTTGTTTACAGGCTTTCATGTTAAGTCAAGTTTATTTTGGTGTTTTTTTTTTAATTTCAATCGTATTTCGATATGGAATTATTTTCATTATTTAACTTATAAAAATACATGACTACCTGCAATTACGCCTTAAAATTCGATTTCGGTTTGTTTTTGTAAAAATCTTACGTTTAGTTACCTAGGTAGGTACTAACAATCGTAAATATGCTTATGTAAAATATTGAAAGAAAATAGCTCCTATACTACCAGAATGTTATAACGGGGTTTCAAAACTATACCTAACTATTAGTAAATTGATTGTATTAATAAAAATCAAACATTATTTATCAGAGCGAACCCTTGCGAGTTTTGTAACTACAACTCCGTGGCTTTGGCCTGGATAACTCAGTTGGTAAGTGGACTGACTACCATCTATCATCCCAGGAGTCGTAGTCGTAGGGTTGGGATCCGACCTGGACAGGCTCTTGCAATTTTTCATCCTATCTAGTTTCCTTTCCACTTTTATAGCTTCTCCTACTTGAGCAGTTCCGTGTTTGCGACCTCTCACTCCCTGCCACGCAACAAATAAAAAATCTCATTCAAAATTTAGCTTTAATTAAAAAAAATTTCATTTTTCTAAGAAAAAAATTCTCTCCGTATAATGTCTCTTAATTGATGTCTCTTGATTGATTCAATTATAGTTTTTCCTTTTAGTTATAATTAATTTGGCGTATAGTAAAGATACAGATTTCAAATAGAGATTATTAATTTTAGTGCCGATTTAAAAAATTCAAAATTTAGGAAGAAAAGAAGTTATATACTTGTCGCTTTTTTAGAGATTTTTTTAAGGCGGTTGAACGTTTTTGTTTTTTTTTATTAAATTATTTTATTTAAATTTTCAGCTACTTAGATGGCATTTGCTCCATATTATTCCTTTTTATGACGTAACAAAGTACCATTAAAATAGGGTCATAAACAAACTATTACATACAAAGACTGGACACGTAAAATAAAAATATGCAACGCTTTTCTGGAATATAAAATCGACGATGCCTCGACTTTCATCAGATGACGTAACCAAAGGGTAAGCCAGCAATGCCTCGCTTCAATATAAAACCAACGTTGCTTCGACCAGATGTAGAAGGTCACATTGTTTTCTTAGAAATTTGCTGGAAATTTCTTCCTTCGAATTTATATGCATTGACCGAGGCCGACAACTATTCCTCGCTCCAATATAAAATCAACGGTGCCCCGAACCTGATACAAATATAAGGAGACCACTATTTTTGTTTAGTAATTTACAGGAAATTTTTTCTTAGAATTTATACGCACTTTTGTAGACTGGCAACGGTACACATTGTATCTGAAAATAATTCCAGTCGGCCTCCAAAGTGAATAAATTCTTCCGAAAAATCTTCTGTAAATTTCTAAGAAAAACAATGTGACCTTCCCTCCATCGGGTCAAGGCAACGTTGGTTTTATATTGGAGCAAGGCCTCGTCAAGGCATCGTCGATTTTATATTCCAGAAAAGCGTTGCATGCAAATTGTTTTTTTACGTATCCAGTCTTTGTATGTTATTAGTTTGTCTATGATGGGGTAGAGTGGAATAACTTTTCGGAAGGTTTTCCAAGAAATCAAACAAGCCAAGCAGGCTTTCAATTCACCTTCATTTCATTTCATTTTGCATATTTTTATATACAGAGATTTGTGCATGCAATTATTGAAGGAAAATGAAATAGGTACTAGCGATTTCTTACCATTCTAATATTTATGATATCTTTACATTGGCTATTGCCTTATTTTAGGATTTAATTTCATTTTAGGTTGAGGAAAAGTCTCAAAACTTAAACATACAACTTTATCTCCGCGGAACGTACCTGCGTCTGATATAGCATTTTCAGATTGAATTCAATCTTTTCCAGAAAGAATTATCTCACGGATTGGACCTTTATCTAAACATTAAGATTTATTTGGATTAATAAGACACACCTATGATAAGACCAGGCTCTGTAACTCGTTCGAATGCTAGCATGTTTTTTTTTATTAAAAAACAAAATTTTAAAAAACAAATTAAGAAAGGCCGCCTAGACTGTCTGTAACGCATTTGAACCACGGTTTTATTTTTGTAATTAAAAACATTTAAAAAAAATTAACAACAGCCAACTATACGAATACACAGTGGTGGACGAAAGCATTTCACGAAAACCTTCGGTAAATTACAGTCACACCTTAATGAACTGCTGTGCAGATTACTTTTTTGTGTTTTTAAATCTTCTTGATGAAAATTATATAGTAACACAGCAAGTTCCCTCAGTGGCTAAAGAGTCTTACTAAGTATTTCTCATTTCCATCTTTTAACAACAGCCAACCATACGAATTGCTTCCAAAATAAAAATAATAATTCGCTCAAGAGCGAATCGGGCTCGAGCAATCATGATTCCGTACGAGAAAATTGTCAACGAACAATTCGATCGACCGAAGGTATATTTAAATCTAATATAATTTTCCTGTGATAACTCAATAACATTCAAATAGACACACGCAAGAGTGATCTTATAAGAGATGGTTTTATTAGTAATAGCAAGAGTTGTATTAGAAATTAACACACAACAACTATAATACTGGTGAAAATAGGGGCACCAGCTTAACAAAGTCAACACATTTTAAAAAACAAAATTTGAATCCTTGAAAATAGCCCCTTGAAACGATAAAAAAAAAGAAGGCCCAACTTACCCCCATATAAAATTTAGAAAAAAAATATTTCGTAATCTTTGACTGTCGAAATAAATATCTGAACGTTATAAAGATCTAACCATGGTACGGACTTACAGAGAATACAAGGTATTCTCATTACGAACCACGATCTACCATTAGTGGATGAAATGTCTTGTAATGTATAGGAAAACAGTACTCTCTCTCGTCTCTGTCTTTTCAGGAGAAATATATATACATTAGTCGACGAAATTTCGTCACAGCACTTCCCTTACCAATTTATTTACGTGCGCGGCACGCAAAAACTATGCCATCCAAACTAGCCTAAAAGAAGAAATCTACAAAGGGGAATGCCCACGTTTCATACAACTTTAGGCCCGACATGAACAGACATGAGAATGAGAGATATTTTAAACGATGCATTATGATAATCTGAACATATTTTATCAGCAATGTTTATTTCTATCTAGCGGGGGTAAGCTTTGGCGATCGGATGTACCTTGAGCGACTCTCTTGGGTGAAAAAGTGAACTTTTTTACTTCTCGTGATTGTGCGCGGAACTGGGGCGTCGTGTTAAATGCCTTCCTTTAAGAAAAATGTTCACAACAGAGCCCTAATGTCCATGGAGGAAAGAATTGTAAAGATATTGCTGGGGTGTATGTGACCCAAGTACATGAAATTGTATTTTTCGGCTGCAAAAACGTCCCGAAAGTTTTCTGAATCAGAAAAAATATACACCATCCGATAGTATTCGGGGAGACCTTTAATTTGATATGGAACATGCGGTAATTGAACCCCCCCCCCCCCTCCCGCCCCATCAAAGCCTGGAGCTCCTACCCCTACCCTAAAAGTATGTAGAGAAAAGTTTTCTTCTACGAATTGTAGCTGATAATGAGCTGAACGGAAGTGAAACTTGTTTTCCGATCAGACATAACCCTACCGACTTAGGACGTTTGCCAAACGGGCTAAATGCTGGCTAAATCTATTACTTTTCCATTTAGTAAATTTTCGAGCTTGCTAATTCTTCTTCTTCACATTCGTCTAATTATTTGACAAGTGCGGTTTATTTGAAATATTTTTAGAAGTATTTATTTGTAAAATGAACAAATACAAGAAAATAATATTACGGCCATAACTTCCTTGTTTATTTCCTGCAAATCCATCTTAAATGCCACACAATTGCTTTGCTTTTGAAATAAAAGTGACAACTGAGCAATTGGCTAAATTGCACTTTGGTTTGGCAAAGCCCTGGAATTAGCTGGCTAAATTTCCAATGCAAACTGGAATTTAGCCAGCATTTAGCCCGTTTGGCAAACGTTCTTAGAGCCTATCTAAGGTGCGAAAAATCTAGTACGTGAGTTCGAATAAAAAAGGAAATTCTGACAAAGTGAGTATTTGGATGGCTATAAATAGCTATTTAAGCCTCCGAGTATAGGAGTGTAAGTACTCAAACTTCTTCTCAGGACCTAAGGAATTCGGTTCTGTACAAAATTTCCAAAATGTACTAGATCAAACTTTGACCCCCTCCCCAGCTTTCCCCTCTAGATAGAAATAAACATTGTTAATAAAAAATGTTCAGATTATCATAATGCGTCGTTTAAGACATCTGTCATGTCTGGAGGTATTGGGCATTCCCTTTTAATGAAAATACCTTGTATTTTCTGTATCGTGGATCTAACAATCTGCCAAATTTAAAATTTTTTCGACACGTCCTTTTCGAGAAAAGCTTATGTGAAAAACATGAACGCAAGAGCGTTCCGTTTTACCAGAACCGTGAACATACTTTTTAACATACATTTTTTGGATTCGAATTTCGATATGCAAAGTATTTTATCTTGGAAAGAAAAAAAATTTTATCGGAAAATTTGTCATCCACATACCTTAGACTTAGAGCAAAAATAAAATACGAAAATCACCAGAAAATGACGGTCGTGCAGTCAATTGCCGTTTCTGAATAAAACGGCAATCCAGCTGAAAATGTTCCAGTTTTTCCCATTCCTGTTTTTTATTCGTAGGATAATGTACCTAGAATTCTCCCGAGAGTATTATCCACTTGGTTAATTTGTTGGATGTGACCGTTTATAATTTTTTTCTAATTAGTTACGCTATGGAAATTAACAGAAATCGAAAAAAATTTTAATAACATTGCAATTTCTGCTTAACACACAAACTCCAACCAGTTTCCATATTATAACATTTTTCCAAATCTTCCACCTAAGTAGTAACTAAATTTATTATATTCTCAAAAGTGAAAATCGTTAGTATTTTTTTCCCTTTGCAAAAATTATATTACTCTAGAAGTTAAGAAAGAGTACAGTTATATGGGGACTATGCTCTTGTCTGACTTGCGACTAAAAGCCTAATAAGTATAATCATATCACACATTCAAAACCCTTACCTCGTATTTTTATGCTTTTGTTCCGACATAAAACTTTGTAACAGATTAAAGCCTGGTTTATTTCAGGTGTTCTTACAGGCTGTACTGTTGATGTCTCGGAACGCTCTGGTCTGTAATCAGAAAGTCAGATTTTTGTTACTTTTAAGCCGGCCACATTCGTCGCTGTATGAAGAGTCTTTAACTTTTTTAACTTTTAACATACCATATATAGGTACTAATAATTATTCCATGGAAATTAAATATTTTCAAGATATTATTCAAAATTTAAGTTCCCTATACGGTCCTGGGTTTAAAACCACGAACGTTTGTGGCCGACATATTCATTTATTATATCATACTCTGGTTCGCAACAATCCTTTGAAGTCTTTTCCTGACAATTTCCTGGGTGGATTTCAACGAAGGGGTCTGGACCAATTATTTGGCATGGGTCCTGCCACATAACTTTGCAAGGATCCGGACAGTTTGCTTGGCAGGGATCCAGATAGATTACTTGGCAGGGCTTCTGGCAACATTCTCCTACAGCTGAACCCCAAAATTCAGTACAACAATTATCAAACGATCTAACAACACATTGATTTGTCAACATTCCGAAGATTAACGTTAGTAAATAAAATATTATAATTAAAAACAAAAATTTAAAACCACAAAATTTTTTAAGAATTACACATTCAAAATAGTTTTTTTCTAAAAATATTTCAAAATTCTAGCGTTTTCAGAAAGGAATACTGTGATTGCCATTTTTCGCGAGCTTAGCAAGTATGGAGTGCCGAGTTCGGTCCTAGGTAAGCTATCCGCTGAATTTTGCATTATTATTGAAAATGATCGTATTTATTTCGAGAGAATTAGTTTTTGCTCAATTAATTGTTAAACTGAATATATGTTACCGGTACAGCTATATCAGTTATCGCACTGAGTTGTTATTTCTTACAATAGTTTTCATCTATGGAGAAGTATATAGAGGGAAAAAATATTATGTGAACTCCCTATTCTGGATCTGAGGTAGGTACTTGACTATCAAATCTAATTAATAAATCATAGAGGATTTTATCCAGATTAACTAAAGAAATGTATGTATGTATCTTCAAAAATAGAGACGCAGCAGAAACAGTCATAATCATATTCTAAAGCTGATACTTATCTCAGTAAGAAAAATTTATTTATTTATTTTATTGGGTATATGAAACATAAATGTTTACATAAAAATTACTTTTTAAGTTTTTTTTTTAGCTTATCCTAAATATGTTACGATTATGGATTTTTCTAAATGGGGAGTCAGATGTTTAGCTAGCTTAGTAGTTGAAAAAAGGGGAGTCCCCGAACTGCCTAGGGTCAACGATGGTGATTAGGTCAGAGGTGGGTAGGATATGTTGGGTTCGTGGGAAATTAGTCAAAAGGAGAGGAGCTATCATTGGCGCCCTGTAGAGGGGGCAGGAGGATATAGGAGCTCTGTTTATAAATCTAGTCTAGTCTTACAGGTTGTATTCCACTTTTCCATTCGGATCAATGATTTGGCATGTGCCGGCGTCCTGGTGTCTTCTTGGCTGTCTCATGGCTACTAATTTTGCTTGCGAGCCTTTTCCTTTCCTATGTTACCAACGTGTACGGCAACATTTGATTCAGAGCATCAAGCATTATCTTGGAGTCGCTGCATATAATAATTGTTCTCCTCTGACTTTTAGCAATTTTTGTAGCTTTCAGAATAACAATTAGTTACACTAGTTGCGCTGCGGTAGCAAGTTGTTGCCTGACTGAAAAAATTGTTTGCAATGTACCCTCGCGTTCTCTGGCAATAGTTACTCCTACGCCGTCTGTTTAGCAGCTAGCCTCCGTAAATCAGAATTCTTCGGTTTAGTGTTTTTATTTCTACGAACTATTTCCTGTAGATTTCACCTAGTGTCTCGTTTTTTCTCTCTCTATTCAAGTCCTGTCTGAAATGTCTGTATAAGAGATAGTAATAAGGAAAATTAACTGTACTTTCTTCGTCCGGGGCCGGCAGGGTGGGGATACCTAACTCTAAATCTCGCGTGATGCATTTATCTAGGGTGAAAGGGGTGCTTGCGGGAGGGTTATTTAACTTAAATCTCATATTATTGTGCTGAGGTCTTTTGGGGTCCGTGGTTTCCTTGGCGAAAAGATTTGGTGCTCCTTTTGCTGGTCTCTCTTGCATGTTTGTGAATCCTCTTAAACGAGATTCCCTTATGATACGATATGATATCCTATCGAGATCGGGAGTTTTACCTTTGAGAAGGTTCAAGGTATTATTGAGCTCTTCAAAGTTTATCGGGTGTGGTAGGTCTCTGGTTGGATAAGAAGCATAGGGTAGGTTAGAGTGGGAGAAGTTTTGTTTCTCGAAAATAAGGTCCTGATCTGAGAGGAATTAGTGTCAAACGAGTAGCTCGATCATGTTCGAGCATGCCACTATCTAGCGTCTGATGTGTTGTAAGGTTGTCAATGGGGTTTGGGTGCCTATTACCGGATATGGATCTAACTTTCCTCCATGCATCGGCGAGATCAACAGTGGAGTTAATGGTATTTGCGAAAAGTTCCCAAGATTTTCTTTTTACCTAATTGATATCTTTCTTGGTAGTTACCGACTCCTTACGATAATTCTGCACACTTTCTTTCATAGGATGCCTTTGGAATCTTTTCCATGCCCTATTTTTGGCTCTTATTATACAGAGGATGTCCTGATTCATCCAGCAGGGTTGGGTTTTAGGTTGTGGAAGTTAAGAAGGGATGAAGTATGCAGCGAACATGTAGAGGATTTTGTAAGTCTGGCTGCTCCCTGGTTGACATTTTGGCAACTTTTTGGAAACTTTTCCCGTCCGCTCTATGTTCATGGAAGCTTGGGGTTAGTTTAAAGTTTACAGTTTTTACTCTAGAGGTAATCACTATGGGTAAAAGATTACTACCTGCTTGCTGTTTATGTGCACTTCAGAAGAGGAAATTGGCCAGATTCGGGGTAGTGAGGGTCAGATCAATGTGTGTGAGGGTGTTTCGGGCACTCAGATGTGTGGGAGATCCGTCGTTAAGGCACGACGTATCTCATTTCCTGTATCCAGTCACCAATCAAATTTCATTTCCCCTGAGATTTGTGTGGAAGTGCTCCAGATTGAGCTATAGGCATTAAAGTTGACTGCCGCAACGGAGTATCCTATCGTATGGGTGGTAAGGTTCCTTATGGTCTCTGGTTGGAGGTAGATATCGTTTTCCAAATATATACTTATTACTGGTGGTGATCTGGGGTTTGAGTGGATGATTATGGAAAGGCTATGGTTGTTGGGAGCCATTGCAATATCTGAAAAGGAAAGTCAATTGAGTACTAGTGTAGCTACTCCTCCTCTTCTGGTCTCGTACGTTTTATGGTGATATGTATATGCACTTGTATTGTCCTACTCTGTCTGGTCCGTCTGCGTCAAGAAGTTTCGTCTCCTGTAATAGTATGACGTGAGGTGAGTAGCTATGTATAAGGATTTGGAGGTGGGTTGGGTTATTGTAAAATCCTTGAATATTCCATTAGAGGATGTCTGGGAAGAGCCGTTGTTTTGGAATAATATTGTTGGGTGGCTCCATCAGAGGAGGCCAGTATCATTAAAATTCATCATTTATGATAATTGGTTCTGTCACAGGACTGGTATGGTCTAGTGTAGGGGTTAGTCAGAGACATCTGAACTACCCACATTTATACTTACAACTGAGTCTATATACTTATAATCTTGGTAGCCTGTAGCGCTCAATACCTTATCAGTCAATGATGCTTAATGAAGTCTTGTGATTTTCGGATAAAATGGAGAGTTTGTTGGTTTTTAGCTATTAGACTTTGGCTGCTTGGTGTTGCATATGTTTGTGGGGATGTTGTTTGGTTAGTAGACGGTCTGGGTTTAGCTTATGGGTTATTAGATTTTTGGGAGGTGGTGGTTTGGTTATGGTGATTTGGTTATTTTGAATTATTGTGTTGTTAGTTGGTTGATTGTTTGTTTGTGAAGGAGGTGTTTTTGAGGAGTTATTGGGGTTTGTTGATTAGTGTAAGTTTTTTGCTGTTTTTCGTTGCAGTTTGAGATAATATGAGCGAATTTTTCAATGAAGGTGGGTTTGTTGTCGTTTACTTTGGAGTTTGGAAGATTAGTGAAGTTTGCGTGACTGCAGCATAAGTTTGCTGTATCGTTCTTTCACTCGATATAAGGCGACTTGCAAAGTTATGTCTTTTTAGCTTCATATTTCGAGCATTGCATTTCTTCTGCGTCCTAATACGCGGTGAAATCCTGGCCCTGTACTTTGCACATGCTGGAATGTCATTTGCGTCGTGGCTCTCTTTTTCATGTAGGAACTCCTAGCACAAAAAGCGCATCTCTCCTTTTCTTCTGAGTATGTACTGGTGTGCCCGAGTTGTTGACACTTTCTACACCTCATCGGATTCGGGATGTATATTCCCTAACTACCGTAATTTCAAAGATAATCGAGATTTCGTTAATTTAATTTATTAGCATGATTTGCCATTTTTATATATGATTGTACAATATATACTCTGTTTTTTAGATACTTGGTACGTATAAACAAATTATTCCACAACAGCAAATAAATTCATATCTTATTTAATATTTACTTTTAAATATTCCGATATTCTTCTTTTAAATTCAACTAAACCATTAATATTTTTAATATCCCTTGACAATCCATTAAATATTTTGAATCCCCTTTACGAGTATATTAAGCTATTTTGAAAGAAAACGGTCATTCTCCGGACAAATCTAAAAGCATTACAATTTCGTAAAAAAAATTATATACATATATTACATAGCTGATATGCCTAACTAAATATTCAGGCATCAGCTTATTTTTAATATTAAATACAAAAACATACATTAAAATATACTCTTTGTTTCAGACTAAATCATCTAAGAGTGTGCCTTATTTCGTAGTTTCTGTAACTGTACAAGCATTTGATGATTTCCAGGGAAGAGTATAGTGGAACCATATTCAAAATGTGGTTGGACGATCACGTTATATATATTAATTGCACTGATCATTGTTATGTTTCTTCTGATTCTACTTAAAAAATCGATTTTTTTTGCAATTTTCTTAGTAGTGTATTTCACATGGGAAATAAATATCAATTTATGGTCTATAATAACACCTAAATATTTTATTTCATTTACTTGTTCAATACTTCCACCTTCAATACTTGTATTTATATCCAGTTCACTATTTACCACCATACATTTAGTTTTTTAAATATTTAATTTCAACTTATTAATTTTAAGCCACTGATTAACACTCATATTTTCTTGTAAAATCTAGATTACTTCACTGATATTATCCCATTCGATGTAAATTAAAGCATCATCCGAGAGAAATCCAAGTTTACGATGTTTTGTGGCCCTCTTCACATCATTAATATAGATATATAAGAAACAATAGGGTTCCCAGCGGAACTCCATGCAGTTCTTCTATGCTATCGAAAAGCTTATCGTTAACTTTTACTAGTAGACATCTATTTCACAAATAAGATTTAAATCATTCGTGCTCTTTATTTTTTATTCCGTAAGTGCATACCTTATTTAGCAATACAGATCTAGATATCTATCACAAGTGATTTCTTCTGAAGACAGACTGCTCCCCAATAATTATATTATTTATTTCGACATAGTTATCGAATTGCTGGTGTACGATTTTTTTCCAAAACTTTTTCATTCACTGGCATTTATGGGCCTATAGTCTTCACATTTCTTGAAATTTTTCACTTTTACTGTTGGTGACACCACTGCTTCTTTCCAAGTACATACTTATAAATACACCCGTCATTAATGACTTGTTAATTATGTTAAGCATCTCTAGTCCTATGAAATCAAATCAATCTAGCAGCATCTTTGGTGTTATGTTGTGAAAATCCCGTTTTTTCTTTATTCCTTTTAATGCTTCACGTAAATCTCTTAATATAATCGCTTGGAGCTTGAATTGATGATTAGTGTCCATTACAAGCAAATCTGGTATTGTGTCTTTTATTTCTTGTAGACTATTATGAAAGTAATTTATCCGCAATTTCTAGGCTATCTTAAAATATCATGCCGTTAAAATTAATGACTTTCACCAAAGCTTTAATTACCATCCACATGTGTTTTTGCTCAACGCAATCACTTATAGATTCTCTAATATCTCTACTTTAACATTGTTTATTTCTGCCTTATAAATATTTCTCGCACACGGTAATAATTCCAATCCCATTCCCTATTAGTATATTTAGCTTTTTGATTCATAATTATCTTCCTTTGCTGTAATTCCCTTAAGTTTCTATTAAAGCACGGATTATGTTGATTTCTAATATACATATGTATATTTTTTTTGTAAATTTTTTTGCAATCAAACACCATTCATTTTTAAATACTCGGACTGAATGTTTAAGAACTTGAAAATTTCGTCTACATTCAACAATCGCACTTTTAGATATTTCTTCACAGAAGCCATTTTCCGAATATTTAAATATTTCTATTTCCTTACACATATGTTATTTTTTCCTTACTGTCTAAATCTAAGCTAATTGTCTCATAATCACTTACGATTAACCGGTCATACACTTTAACTGATAGCTTGTGTTATTCGTAATAACCAAATCTAATAATTTCGTTGATCTATCTATTATTTTTGTTGGTTCACTTATTAACTGCTTTGCATTATTTTCTGATAAAATCATTCTTAACTCATTACAATACGTATCACCAATATCCATCCAGTTGAAGTTGGCAACTATTATAAATTCTGTATCACAATGAATTTGGCTTCATCATCCGGATTCAATGTTTTTTTCTATTAAGATTGAGAAATGTTCCGTGGAAGCTTTAGGGGACCCTCTGTTGTGTATTCCTTCCAGAGAGAAGAGGAGTATACTCTGGTCATTGTCTCCCGTTTGTCCATACTAGTTCTTGCAAAATAAAGTACTTTTCTCTTGCGGAAAAGCTTTAACTATATATTTAAAAGAGGGTGTACGCTGCTGTACCACAAGAGTCTATAAAACAAATGACTTTAATTTTATTTGAATTCTTTAATTAACGAACAAACTTCTATTACAAAACTTTTGCAATTCGCAAACTATTATTTAAAACTTGAAAACTTTTTCTAAAAACCCGAAAACCACCGTTATTCATTTAATTCTTTTCACTGCGAACTTAAACTGCCAACTCGAAAACTGCTCACTCCATGTCCAGCGACGAGTCTTTTAAAGAAAGGCTCAGTCGTTTCAGCCTTTCCATTGGTCACTTGAATTGACCTATTGGAATCTTTGTGTCACCCAGTCCCCAAAATCAGCATGTCAGACCGGAAAAGAATCAGCCAATCAGAATTGTTCAATTCTTTCCCACAGTCCAACATTGCTGATTCGTGAAAACGAGCCACAAAATTTCCATGGTAAAAGTATGTCCACTTTTTAAATTTTCCTGGACGGCGGATTGCAACATGATCAGTATACTTGAGTGAGATAAGTAAGCGCATTTTTCTCACAGCTAATTATGCTGACCCATCGAAAAATGTTTAGCGCTTGAATATTTCACTCGACACTTGATCTGTTTACTTGAATGAAATAAGCATGCGCGTCTTTCTCACGGTCAATAATGTTGACCCACTCAGAATTAAAGGAATTTATGGATGTATTTAGTTATGCATGCATAAATTTCTTTATCTTTGGTTGTTGGTATACAACACCTCTACGCGTTTTGCCACTTCTATCATGGACTTGGTTAAAGCCACCCAATAGATTGAAGGGATTTTGATTATTCGGCCCGGAAGCTAAGTTGCCTTTATTAGAAAAATACTTCCTATTTGATAGCTTCAAGCTAGAACTGGATCGCTGGCTTCGGAGTTGGTGTGTGTCACTAATATAGAAAGTGTTAGATCTCCAACTTGTCACACGCACACGTTACTAGCTTAGGAGTTCAACCCTATCTACTTTCATCCCACCAAGTGTTGTCAATGGGCAGCTGTCACACTAAAGTTATAGTTAATTTGCAGCTTGTCTTAATAACATGTGCACTACCCATGCCACTAACTACTTTGTTGATAGCTTCTTGCTTATCAAAATTGAGAAAGCAAGGAAATTCACAAGTATCACCTTCTAATAAACTTGTTCATTCAAGATCTTGCCGATGACTGTGTGGACAAATTTATAAGAAAATATACTTTGATGAATTGAGTAATCGTATTATGAATCATGATCTGTAATGGCCAAATATTGATAAAATGATAACCAATCGACCTACCAACTTAATTCAAAAGAGAAGTGAATTTAATGCATGGTGAGAAGGAATTATCTCTATTATTCGCTTAGATAACAAAGGAGAATACAGACAAATCCACTGCTCCATGGAATAGATATCATGTCCCGCGAGGGGCTTTATAATAAACTGATTAAAAGTCCACTTTGCAATTTACGATTATATATAATCCCACATCAAGGGCGTTAAATATTTTTCTTTAATATTTTGTGAATCACTCTATGACTACTTAAAAATATGCCCTATGATGATCTCAAATGTTTTTAGTAGATAATCCTTTCTAATGGCTTCAACTTTTCCTTATCTCCGCTGCTTGCTCAACAAATTCAATTTCGGAATTTTAACTATTTTTAGGTTTTTCATATCGAATTTAACCCCAAAGACTTTAAATTCAATTAATCTCAAGCTTATTCAAGCCTTATTCCTGAACTTCATTGATCAGAATCTTAACGAAGAATATTAACGAAGGAAAAATGAAACAAAATTCCAAGAAATCGAATAGCAAAAATCCACAAAACAGACGATGAGAAGTAAACACAAAACTGTTTTACGGATTTTTTATCAGACTTGGCCTATTTGATTTTATATACACTCGATTCGATTCTGATCGAGTGAATTCAATAATTACGCTATACGAAAGAAGCAACCTTTCTTTGTCACATAAATAATTAAATCGCAGGAAACTATTTTACGAAGAGATCAGAACAAAGACAGAAAGGTAAGTTACTAACTTAATTAAAAATTAATCATCTATATAAGTATAAAATTGGATTGATCACAAGTGTAGTGGAAACCTGCCACTCCATGCATCTAAGACTACGGGAAAATTAACCAAAATCAAAAGGATACCACGAGTAGGTTGGGCTTGTGAGAGAAATAGAAAAATTTCCAAAAAGTTACAGATTTTCTTATTAAACCCATTGATAAATTAGGTTACACATGAAGAAATTTCTTGTGAGTTGTTTAAGGTTGATTTCAACCTAGCTGTACAAAAAGAATGAACTTCTTATAAATTTTATATAAATATCTTATTTAATACCTTAACGTAACAAAATTGTGAGTAACATTACTGATAGCTTAGATGTTCGTTTCGTATATTTATAAATGTTCGAAAATAAAGAAATTAATGCCAACAATGCAGCTAGCATTCCATTGCAAGTGAATTTGAATTTTCATTTATTCGATCATCTGAAGGTAAAGCCATGCTGTTCTCATCACCATGAATATCCACCCCACCAATACCACCAGGACCACTTCCAGAAATACTATCCGATTCCATTGTTGATGGCCCTGCTCCCTGGAAGTATGCCTGGTTTTCGTCATCCATCCCGCCACCATTGGCTCCATTTTGTGGTGGATCATCCCAATTTATTTTGAATCTCGTTACTCTTGGTTTTGATGCTAATATATTTCTAGTTAATTTATCAAATTGAGGCTTCGATGGAGGATTCTCTTTAAGCTCTGGATCTGTGTAATCATTGTTTATAAAATATCCAACACGGACAAATTCTTGTCCTCTATATGAACATGTGAGTAAAACAATAGTAACACCTACAGCATCCTGTTCAGGTATTCTAGTTACATCAGGTGGATCAGCTTGAAAGACAAATATATGACGTCCCTCCGGCACAGGTCCTACATAAATGGTATCCAAAACTTGATCGTATTCCTCTGATTCCGCGGATCCAACATAAATCATTTTCCATTCAAGGTCCTCCTTTAGTTCTTCTATACATTCAAAAGTTAATTCAAATTGAAAGGGATTTAAAAAACTGCTTGGATTGTCCAGCACAACCACATTTGTGATATGGACTTTTGCCATAACTTGCTTTGAAAATTTCGCCGCTTTGTGCTAAACAAAGAGAATCTTTAATAAATATAAATAATTAAATTAATTTTCCTACGTACCAATATGTCTTAAATTTTCTACCAAACTTTTCTTTAGTTCCTTTAGTTTAGCGCTTCCAAGTTGGTCCAAAATTAAAAAAAAATTATTAGACAAAAGTGAGCGACTGAAACTACTTTGCCCGACAGTTGACACTTCTGTTCTAAAAAATGCACAAATCTCCCGCCATAACCTAAAAATATTTCGTACTGCCAGAATATCAGTAATCTGTTTAGTACTTTTATACGAACACAGAACACGCTCTAATTTTGAATAAAATTTTTAAATAAAATTATTTTTCAATTATTTTAAATTCATAGGTAATATTTTGACGTAAATAGCTAATTTTAGAGAAAAATTACTTGTGTTGACACTGTACACATTTTTGGTAAAGATTTACTTTAATCAAATCAAACCCATAAGAACTATATAAAGTTCCCAAATATTTGTTTTGTTTTTATTTAGCGTTTCTTATATTAATCTTAAAAAAATAATAAAAATTGGTGCTAACTTGTTAGCTCTTTCTTCTCCTTTACATTTACCTTTTTTTGTCATTAATTCTAGTCGTTAACTCTAAAGTGCCAAACACAATTCCGCCGTTCCGATTCAATTCGATTCGATTCAATTCGATCCGTTACGTGAATGAGCACAATTGTTCCGTTCAAACTTACCATCAGTTTTAAATTTCTCATTGAAATTTTTCCAGATTTTGTCTTTTCTTTTTACATCCATGTAAAATTTGTTGCGTTTGTCATCAAGCTCTTCATAATATTTAATTTCTTCAATAAAAACTTCTTCATCCATCTTTAGTTATACGCAAACATTGTGCAGGTAATTTGTCTAGGTTTTGTCATCCGTAAAAGTTGAAATTTGCTCAACTTCTCCGTTTCGATTCGATCCGTTTCGATCCATTTCGGCGAATGTGTCCAATTACACGTACGTCTCATATAAGAAAATTTGACATTTGTACGTATCGGATCGAAACGGTGCAATTGGTTTCCCACTTGGCCCACACGTTTCAACATTCACATCTTTTCGTAAAGCAGTGAAACGCGGGGTGGAGGAAAAATCCCTTCCTCGAATGTCTATCATCTACGAAAAGATTTGATTAAATGGTGTGGGCCAGGGCTAACAAGTCAGATTTTTTTCAAAATCCTGCAATTATTTCAAAGTTTTGTGCAAACCCGCTCTAGGAGAACTAAAACGGAAATTAAATTTTAAATTTAAATTAAATAGCTTGGTAAATACGGCCCTTACATCTAATGAAAACATATTAAGGGCCGTATTCACCAAGCCTTTTAATTGAAATTTAATATAATTTTTGTTATAATACTACAGAGGGTTATGGCACACTTAAAATTAAATTAAAATTGGGTTATTTTATATCATGATCATATTTGGAAGGCTTTATAAGCTAAACCGCTCTGCGATATGTATGTACAATATAGGGGCACAGCGTAGATATACAAATTATTGCGATGAAATGAATGTCTGGGCGGGCACAAGTGTATCAAAATGCGCTTATTTCGTGCTCTTCGTGTGGGTATACCGGGCTTGCTTATGTAGGTCCTGTTCAGATTCAGATTGTTGTCATTTCGTAAACAGCTGATGCCTGTGGTTATTGGGTTATTGTCAATTAGACAGTTCTCGTTTTTATGCCGGTCGGCCTGGCACACAATTACTATGAATAGATATCTTTTAAATATCGGCTATATTGGGACACAATTCAGGTATTATTAGTCATATCTTCAATGATTTTATTATGATTTATAAAGAGGTATACAGAAACAGACGACTTCGATAAAAGGACAGGACCCGAAGTTGGATAATAACTCTATTCAAGGTTGCCTTGAGCTAGCTTTGAGCAAGTTTCGACCAATAAATCCAATTAAAGTGGTTTTATCTAGTAGGTAAGTTAGACAACTTAATATTACATTTTTTAGACGAAGTTACCACAACTTTGTATAATATATAAATCTTTAATTTGTTTGAAAATTTACTGTACTATCGCTGTTTTAATTCTTTGGTGCCGACATAATTCAAGACGTCGCAAATATCGAAAGCACGCTTTGGCGCTAGATGCCTTAATGGGAAAGGATTTATCCTCTGGAACACTACGCCCATCTAACAAAGATGGGAATTACTGACTGCCCTGAGTGTCTTGGAAGGAGTGCCTGAGACAACCGAACACTGTGTATCTCACTTAGACCCGCGCTTCAATAAGAAAACAGGAAGGCTTTCGTGAGGTCTTTTTTTTATAAGAACGTTAGCATAATGTGCTGCCTTGGCTTCTGTGCTTGGATCTTGTCCTCCTGCCTGAAAAAAACACCAAAACCGATTTATGACTTACCTTTGAATGACTATGTGATCATCCATCCTGTAACCGAGTTCTTTGTCAAATTTATATATCTTTGCTTACTATACACGATAATCTTCGACGTATGTCCTTACGGCACAGATATGCTGGACTTCCAGTATAACTTCCTTGACTGCATACCATTTTCTCTGTACACTATTTAGTTTTCTCGATTCACACTTGCTGTTTGCTATAGGTTGTTCTGCCTGGTTTCCCCTATAATTACAAATATTACTGATTTCACTGGGTAATTTTTACGCTTTTTCATTTCTGTGTAGTGTTTGCATGAGTTCAAAATTGGACGCAGTTATGCAGAGAGCAAACAACCTACAAAATGAAAATTTTGAAAAAAATGATGTTAAGGATTATGCAATGATTGTAACTGTGATGATTTACTTAGATATAAGACATTGAGAAAACGTGGATTAGTTTTCAACTATTATCTTTGCTTTGAGACGTTCTTGAGCTTGGCGGATTTCTTCAGATTGTATTTTCATCTTTTCTGATTCAGTTTTGCATATTAACTCAAAAATTTCATTTTTGTGCATTGGTTGTCTCCTGAATAACTACATCCAATTTATGCTAACCAACGTCAGTTTTAAATGGTAATTTTTTTATTGCTTTGTTCTCCGACCTAAGTTTATTCATACCTAACTTTAATTTTAATCTAGGTTTTCCTCTATCTTTTTATCTAGTTTCCATTTTACAATTCTCTTTCAATTTTTTATTTGTTCTTATCATGTTTACATTAATATCTTATTCAAATTCATATCATTGTCTTTTGTTAGTTTGATAAATGTGTATTCAATCGTAACTTGCAAATCTATGTATTTGACGTTCAAATTAACGTGCTATAACTTTAGGTACCTCGAATATTTGGAAAGGCGAATAGTAAAAATCAAATGTTTATCCTTCGACGACTGTTTTCACGGCAAGATCCCGACTTGAGTGACCCAGAAAACCCAAGTTTTTCAAATTATTCTAACATGTATCCTATATACGTTAACTTATTTTCAAACAAACTGGTTTAGATTAAATTGATGCCAACTAAGGCAGCATAATCCATACCAAACAACAACTATGAGCAATTGATAGGTACTTACAGCCAAAAAGTGAATATAATTATAAGAATATCTATCTGGGCGATCTATTCTATTATATTATAAAATGATCTCTAAATCCAGCTAAGTCTCAATTGATTGCCTTTTATTGTCATCCAATTGAACAACTTTATCCTATCTTCCTTATTGGTATTACCATAGCCTTTTGTGACATAGTGTTCAGCCTAGGTTTCATTCTTAATGAGACCCTATCCTGTCTTATATCAATATTTTAAACCTACGGTCCTCGCAAACTGTACAATACTAATATGTATGCATCTGCCGACGATTAAAAGAAAGAAACTTGTACATGCCTTGTTATTCTCTCATTACATCTATTTGGAACTGATTTAATTTTGCACACTCTTCGCATAGTTTAATGGCGTTTAAATCGCGCCTTTTCGATTTTCTCAACTTTTTTCAACTTCAACAAGTCCTTACAGATCGAACTAGCCTTGCTTTTCGATAGGCAAGATACTTATCTTTTATTTTTATATTTATTTGTATCTTCGGATTAACTACTATTGTTAATACACTCATCCCGTACTGCTCGACGTGATAATAGGTAGTGCACGTCCTGTACCCTCATTTACCATTTCTTTATAATCTCTTTTTTCTCGATATAACCTTTTTGGACAACACTGGATGGATGTCGACCATCATGCATTTCGTCAGCATAGTTAGTTTAATCTTAATATATATATATATATATATTTTTTTTTCACCCTGCCACTTCTATTATTACTCGAAAAACAGGGTTTTTATTCATAATGGGTATAGCAGCCTAAGTTGCTTGTTATAAATAAATTAAAAATTAAACTATGTCATCAATGAAGTTAGACCGGAAAGAGTTAGGCATGAAAGCTTGGCATACCCCCCAATCAACAAGATGTAGCAAGGTCAATTAAGGACAAAATTAAAGAGCATAAAAATGAGAGAGGCTTAACAGTTGGCTCACTTCCCCAGCTGCTGAAGAGCTATGCTTATCACACGCACCTGTTTATGAATTTTTCAATATAGCGTTTTATAAACTTTTCCAAAATTGATTCCCATGTTCTTCAAAAAGTAATTCTGGGTAAAATTTTGTGGACTCCTATATTCCCATAATTTCTCTGATTTAGAATTAAAAATTTTGCTGTAGGAAGGGATTTTACTTTATCAAACCCATCATAGCGCTGTACATTGTACAACAATTGATAATTCATAAATTGCAAATGTGTTCTTATTTTGATGCATTCAACAACTTTTCTGGCTAATTTAGGATCCACTGTATATTCCAGTCAAATAAGCCGAAAAAATGCTAAAGATCGAATTTAATTTGTTTCAGGCTGCAATTTTGAGGAGTGATGTAGGGTGGTCCTGGGAGTATTGTCACAAAAATGGAGCGTACGAGGGCCAAAACAAAGAGGTGAAAGAAAATAAAAAACCCTAAATGCATGACAATTTATTTGCCATGCGAGCAGATCGGAAGTGGTCAAATTTTGAAAAAAATTAAAAATGCTATTTTATTCAAAATCAAAATATGAAGTTGAAGGGGTAGTTAAATTCGAATTCGTTTTAAATTTCAGAAGAAGAAATTCAAGGAATTATGTGGACAATTAAAAACAAATGAGGCTTCAAGTTATAGTGTTACTCGATATGTTCGATCTAATAGGGTGAATGCCAATTACATAATAGCTAAACTCTTAAATATACCGATTAGTTAATTCAAAACTAGCGATAAATGCGTTTTGCCAAAACTTACCACAGAATTTCGGTACCGCCTCTCTACGGAGTGGCAGTTATGTGTCCATTCTTTAGTTTCCTTCTCGTAGTCTTCAACCGACTGTTTCGCTAAGTCAACAATTTAGGGTAATGAATTTTAGCCGTCATTGACAAATACATGTCGTGTGTGTCGTATGTAGTTTTCATCCGATACGTAGGTAATTTAATTTCTTTAAGTTAATAGTGACTTGATGTTGTGCTCATTGTCCCCACTTATCTATCTCATTATCGTTTGTATGAAATTTTTTACCACTTTTCTTTTTTATACCCATGCGCTATACTGTGCTTCGAATGATAGAACATATTTTTGATTTTCATTCTAAAGAACTGATGCTGGTGTTCACGCTTTGCATTCAACTGTTCATGTTGATTTAGAGAATTATGGAGGGAAACTGTACCCACCTTCAAGGATAACTATACTTTTAAACAAAGAGTTCCTCCGACAACAATTCCCCATTAGAGTAATAAGCACACATCATGTACCAGACAGTTTTCATTGCCGATATAATGCTAAAGGAAGAACATATCTATATCGTCTTGCTGTAGCTAAAGATAGTGTTAAAAATAAAGATAGTCTTAAGAAACAAGGCTATTTAAGCTATATTCCCATTGAGGAAGAACAACGATGTTATTTTTTACAGTAAGTGTCTATTTTTAAATACATATGTATTCCCATTTTACTGAAAAAATATATTTTTCATTGTAGAGAGGAAATTGATATTGAAAAATTAAAAGGAGCTGCCAAGTTATTTGTAGGTCGACATGATTTTCGCACATTTATGGGAAGTTGTAAGATTAACTCTCGTGAGGTAGCTATACGAATTATTTTTTTTTGTAGAGGTACGTACACAATTTTATTTTAGGCTAGAGCAATGTTCTCAGTAAGGACTATTAGTGAACTTAAAGTTTCCCCTGGTGCACCTGTTACATGCTATTTTGATTTTGATAAGGCCAATCAGTTGTACAACTATTGGGATATTACAATTGCCGCACCGTCGTTTTTATATAAGCAGGTGAGTTTATAATATAATTTTTTAACATAATAATAATAATAATAATAGGTCCTTAAGAGCTAGCAACGTTTTCGAGAAATTACTTTAGTTCGGCTGGTTTTTTGATATGCCTTTCCTTACAGTATATCAATAGTCATGCTGCCCATCTGGCTGGTGAGAGAGGTTGCATTTACCTGTGCACATTCCGTTCCACAGGTAAAAAAAACAGTTTCCAAAATGATTTTAGTTCGATTTTTGTTTTTTTCTTTCATCTGTTTTCATAAACAGCGGACAATATAAATTCACTCTTCCTCGTTGCTACCACCGTGCCAGACGTTTTTTTTTCGTAAAATGGTTTTTTTTTCTCACGATGATGTTTTGAAAACATTTCATGAACTCAGCGAGATAGCACAATTTTGTCCTATTCTTTTTTGTAGAGAATTTCAGGAGCTACAGATAAGCTTCTGGGCAAAATTGAGTAACTGGCTCAGATTTGAGGATATTCTTGATAAAATACTGGAAGAAAATTCACTATTATACAGCTCCGCTATTGAATTGGAACTTGGATAGATTTCCATGCGAAAATTAATAAAAGCAATTATTTGGAATATAAAAAATTACAAGTTTTATTTTGAATACATTGACTTCTGTAGATGTATTAGATTTAGAGTGAGCATTTCTCCAAAATGTGGCCACGTATTGGACTCTCAATAAATCCTGCCGTAATTCAGCTCTGCACGGTGCTCGATGGATCGATATTTCTGAATTTTCACCTAAAACTTTCACTAAAATTTTTTGATTGATCTGCCGAGCTCCATATATATATGACAAACAAATCTTTCGAAGGTGACAAATGCACTCTTCAGTAATTGTTCATCATCGGTGGCAATATTTTGAAATGCAAGCTGATAATCTTCGTATTCTTTTCTTAATTTAAAGGTCTCAGTTTCCCTTTGCGAAAAAAAGCTGGAGTGTAATCACAAAATGTCATGGCGTGGAAACCTGGTTAAGCTCTAGATATGGACGGAAGGCCCAGAGTTTTGTGCAATTCATTGACTTTGATGTAGCATTCATGATTGTCCACGCCCATGTTGATCCAAAGTTTTACGGAAACATTAAAATTGTCTATGTTACCAAGGAGTATAATGAGAATATCAGAATCTGGGCATCTTATTACAACTTCAACGTCGATATCAATTTGGCAAATATGGTAGATAATCCTAGAATCGGCTTCTTCATTCACATGATAATGAGTCTTCCGTTGCTTTAATGACTTTATTATTTTCAACCCGATAAGAGAAGCATTCGTTGAATTTTAAGTGAATTATTTTATCACCAATATAAGACGCCATATCATCAGTCGCCCAGTGCTTGATAAAAAATTTATCTAATGCTTCCTTGAACTGAACATTTTTCAGTTGAGCAGTGAATTTATGAGGACGAATTTGATGTGAACCGTTGTTATGGAACTATTTTGAGTGATTGACTTGGACGTAAAGTCCAGACTGCCAGCATGAGCTCACAGATCACTCGGCGGACAGCGTTGACTGCAGGGCGGCACGCTAGCTCGCCTCGGCTATTGGCGGAGAGTGTGGGGAGGTTCCACGAAAACCTGCCGCCTGCCATATACAAAAAAAAAATCGCGCCTACTTTCAAAGAAAAAAAACGCCGGCACACATTCGGTCCTGAAGGGACCCTTACGTCACTTACCTTTCATCCACATTGAAGGCGCAGATGGTCTGACTTCCTGCATGCCCCAACCACCCAACTGACTCTGAGGGCAGATATTTTCAGAGTCCCTTGTAGACCTGAAATTCTAGTGAATGAGCGGATCTTACATGAGATGTATATATGAATACGGGAATATAAATATATCACACAAACAAAAGAATATACATATATATATAAATATGTATATCGCGAAAATAAACCTATAAATTAACTGTACTCACGATCAAAATTCCACGGCATGATGAAGCGCTCCAGCATCCGATGAATATACACACATACCTGTTCTGGTTTCAAGAACAAAAAAATTTCTTTGGTTTAAATTTAGAATGCCTTAACTTGCTATCCCTGGTTGCCCTGCTCCCATCCCTATTGAATCCTCATGACTAAATATCAGTAGTCACTCATTGGTCTCACTTATAATTATTTATGAATTAAGCAACGACAAGATGACAATATTGCCCAATCTACAATGCATGGTTAATCCACGTCGTCAAAACGATATGGATTTTTGTGTTTGCTTCCCACTCTTGCATTTGAAAATTTCTGCTTGCAAAAATGTCCCTTCTCTCTCATTCATTTGACGACATGAGCACGAGCTTATGTGTAGTAGTTAATCACCAAAAACGATATAGTAATACCTCAGGTGTATTCAGCATAATTTACAACCATGTAGGGGAATTTAGAACAAAACAGCTGTAAACTGGAACTTGTACTTTCAGTCTTGAAGGCAATATTTTATATTATTCGACTTGTCCCAAGCAATTTCTTAGTTTACTAAGTTTACTATATCATAGTATAAATTATTGAGACCAAATACTTCCTTTGATGTAATTCTGCAATGAAATCGAGGAAGCAATTACATTTATGATAATTGACAGGTCAACAGCTGTTTAATTTGGCAGCTTGCCACTACTTACTATATGCATTTTTCAGCAAACGATATCGTTTCGACGACGTGGTTTAACCATGCATTGTAGATTGGGCATATGTCTCGAGATTTTAAACATCTGTTCAAAAACTAACACTAGCATCTATATCCTACCAGTTGTATTAATCGTCATAAACTTTTCGCGGTACAATGTCTCAATATAAATTGACTATATGCTGCTCTACCAAAAAACTTACAGAAATTTCAAAATTATATTAGTAATAGCATCTAGCATTACTGTTGATTTCAAACACTGAGTTCATGGAAACTAAACCTATACATATAGCTAAATTTCTTAAAAATACATATGAATGCTTAACAAGAAAACTATCGTTAATGCTCGACTAGAAAACTATCATTAGGCAGTCGAAAGAGTTATCAATCCAAAAATTCATTAATTTCCTTTATCTTTAGTAAGACACGTCAGTGGTTGCAAAATACTGATCAACTTGGCTTCTGGTTCTTAAATGAGTTCAGGCGCTCCTTTGTCTAAGACGACGTCGACTAAATCTACTGCCATAGATCCTAAATTATAGGTGTTGTAGTTGTACTCGATGCCGAGGAACTTGCCGAATTTAGCAGATACAGGTAGTTCCTTTGAATCTATCCTTACGGGAAAATATGCAGCTGATTTTGCCAACTTTTATCTCTCGCAAATATGGTTACTTACCGCGTAGAGCGGCGACTGTGATTGAATTTCAATAATTTTCGGACTTTTTTGCAGGGTCTAATTCCTTTTCGATGCCTTCGGAAACTTAATTAATCCATTCTTCGGTGTGTTCACTGTAGAAGATTTGACAAGACTGAGAAGATTGTCTTCTTCTTCTCCATCAGCCGGCAGGAATTCTGCGAGTCGGACGGCGTGCGGATTATCGGTATGGCAGCCGGCCGGTATACATGCTGCAGTAATTCTCAGTGTAGCATATTGCTATATGCAGTACGCTACGACCATAACACCGATTGAAACCTGGCTAGCCGATTCATGCGACGTTTACGTTCACCGTCTTTTATTGATGGTGTAAAACATCAATGCGAGTTGGTTTCAGTTGATATATAATTTATTGTCAAAGCTTTCCCAAATTTTCTGTTTAACATTTCAATACATAATTATGAATAGCCGGTACATTTACTCCACTGCAAACAGGTTTGCTCGGGAAGAGGTAAAAGAAGCAAAGTGATATCTGTACATTTTGAAGAGATATTTTCCATTACCCATTCCCTATCGAAGCGATCTGACTATTGATAATCAACCGAATTATCGCCTGGAAATTAATTTCAATGCTTTATTGGGATACTGTGATGTAGGAGCGAAGCGATAATTCACTTTGTGGTTTGTCATGAAACAGATAAATTTATTTATCAACTCCATAATTAAAGAAGAATTAAGGGAGTTGAGAAAGAAAAATAAAGCAAATGAATCATCCGTTTTTCCAACCAACCACCAGTTATAACTAATTGTTATTCTAGTAAAAAAATCTTCGACTAAGAATGCTGTTAAGTCACCATGGTGCTTTAGGGTTGTTTATGAATTCTTCTTTCAACGTGGACCCATCATATTACTCGATGTACTTAAATGAATATTCTGATGCGCTTAAGGCTTATTATATGGAATATAAACAGTTTTTTGTTAAACATTACTCATAAAATATTAAATAGCAATTATTATGAGCTAAATGGATCAGTCATATTATTGCTAGAGCTCGTTTATTTTGCTTCTAAAACAATACCTTCTGAAAAAAAAAAATATATATTTCCACCTTTAAAAAACCCTCATAACAGTACTGATTGCTCTAAAAACTAAATTTCTACTTTTCTAATTCATAAAAGTCTATTGAATCTTTCTTTTACACAAGTAACAATATTGTGTCAGTGGACATTCCAGTCTATGAATAGTTTGGGTGAAAGAGGATTCCCATCAAATAACTTCATAGCATCTTCAACTACTATGGGCTAACAACACTTTTTCTTTTTTCATTCAAAAGGTTCGTCGTATTGTTGGCACTTTAATTGCAGCTGGTTATGGAAGAATCACAACAAAAGATATTTATGAAATGTTAACAATTCCTTCGAAGAATTCGTGGAATCCAGCTATAAAAGTGATGCCACCATTTGGTTTATATCTATGTAAAATTCATTATAACGAGGACGATTTAAAGTTTCCCGAGGAACTCGAAAAGAAACAGTTATGAGCTTCCTTAATGAATTACGTTTGAAGCGTTCTGGTTTAAAAACAACTGAAACTATTGTTACCTATCCTGATGGCACAAAATATATAGAAACTGAAACTGGAATAAGCCTACTTACTGAAAAAAGCTGCGGATTTATTATAGACACTAAGCCGGATAACGTTCCTGCTATTATACTTGAAGGATTGCTATTAGGCTCTCAAGACAGCGTGGAGTCATCGAACGTTCAAAAATATCAAATATCACACATTTTGAGCATTGGAATAACCTCTCCGGAAATTGAACATTGTGATCTTGTCTTTAAACATGTGCCATGTCTGGATTTGCCTGACACTAATTTGGAGCCAGTTTTGCAGGAATCAATTAATTTTATAATAAGTGCACATAATTCCGGAGGGAAAGTACTGGTCCATTGTAATGCTGGCGTGTCTAGATCAGCAGCTGTTGTTATTGGATTTCTTATGATAATAAAAAAAAAATCTTACGAAGACTCTTATAAGCTAGTCAAATCTAAACGAGAATGCGTTCAGCCAAATGCCGGATTCATTCGCCAATTAAAAAATTTATAAATTGTTCTTGATTATTTTGTGAAGTGTGACTAGGTTTGTTGCATTAATATAATATAGTAAGTATATAACTAAATGTTAATTTTAGTACAGCAGACTGTACAAAACATTTGTAGCATTTTGAAAATATATTTGAATAGGGAAAATTATATTGGCTTTATAAATATATTTATTTCCAATTGGCATCACTTATCTTATTTAACCAAAGGTTGAAAATAAAAATCACAACTGTGGCGGAAGTAATTTTTTTAAAGAAAACAGTATTGAATTATGACGCATGGGGCACTAGTTGTCAATTGTGGACATAAGTGCGTGTGACGTCAAGCGAATCGATTATTAAAAACGGAAAAATGTATTAATATTTATGTAAATTTAGTCCACTGGATCCGTTTAAAGTATTCAAATTAGTGCAAATTTAAATTTCTTACCCTATATATATATTGAATTTGTTACTTTAAAAGTTACAGTTCGGATTAAAACAAAGTGCCACGCAAGTGCAAAATAAGACTGAAAGCCTATAATTTTCACTCTTAATTAATTATTAATTGATTATTAATTAAAAAAGTAATGTAAATAACTGTTAAATATTTCCCCATATAAACTGAAGCGAAATCAATTTTCTGTAAGTTGGCAGTATTGTTCTTTGTTTGACAATTGACAAAAGTTTGTCAATCTTGACAGCTAAATAATTCAAGGGAGGGTTTCTTGTAATAAATATAATAAATTCGGATCTTATTTTCCCATTTAAAATCTACAAATTGTACTTGAAAAACAAAAAAGTAAATTACTACACAAAATGGCGGAAAGTGAGGGAGATTTGCTCGTAGTTGATACAATTGAAATTGAAGAAGACTCGGACTCGGTGGAAGTGGATGAGCAATCGGCAAAAAAAATTGACAAAGGTGAAATTGAATCGAAGAAATATCGAAATTTAAAAAATTTAGGAAGTTGTATTTTTTGTTTTTAGATGCAATGGAATGTCCTATTTGTCTTCAGAGTTGCATTCATCCAGCCAGATTGCCATGTGGCCATATATTTTGTTTTCTATGCGTCAAGGTAAGTCGAAAGTTTTCTGTGTTTATGTTTGGAAAAAGTGAAAGGTTGAATGTGAAATTACAGCCTATTTTTAATAATGCGGTCAAGATATAAAATCAAATAATATTTGATTATTCTAATTAGTAATAAGAATACATTTCGTAAATATTAATGGTTAATCCTGATCTGCTGTGCGACTCTCCCATAACTATATGGTTCAGGGTTAATTGGGATGGGTCGATGCTCCCTGTTGTTGATTTGTATTGAATACCTTGGTAATTTTATTGTTCTAGTTACTAAAATTTATTTCGTTTTCCATAAATTATAAGCAATAATACTTTATTTTTTATGTCATTCATTTTACTCAGAAATTTATTTTATAAACATCATTGTTATTGATAGGTAAGCAGTTAGTTTCTTTTTGATTTTTTTTTCATATTTGTTTCTACTAACATGCCCATTATGTTCACTAATTCTATATGTACTTTAAAATTTACGTGTTATTCAATGCCTATTCATATAAAGCACACGTCAAAAATACGCAAAATTTCAATAAATCTTTAGGTTAAGGCTTAATGATTTATAACTGTATATCGAACATAAGCTCTTGCGCCGATTATTTTTCACTAAGTCTTTATTGGCTTTCTAAAGATCTATATTATTTGTAAACAAAAGATGTCGCTTTAAATAGAACTTAGAATTTGTCGGATTATTTTAAAGCACCAGGCGAAGTAACGCTTTAGTGCGGAGCAATTACTTCAACTTGCAAGGAATTTCGCTCCAGAAAAAGTGAAGGAGTTTTAAGCTTTATTTTTAGAGTAACATGTCGGAATAGCAACGATATTTCAAACTCTAAGCATGCCAAATTTATCCGCCAAATTTATGCCGTTTCAACATCCCCTTTCACCATTAAAGAGAAATGTACGTAACACTTCATGACGGTCACGGTCTTCAAAACATATGTAGATATACACTACATACTAGCAATCATTCTTTATTTTTCATCTAACGTTAGGTTAGGTAGTAAGGTGCCGCTAGAAATGACTATTTTTTTTGTATTGTATTTAATTAATAGTTTTAAAAAACTTGTACATCAAAGAATTTTGGGATTCCATCTGGCGAGTCTAAAATTCTGATTGTGACGCAAGTTATATGGCTGGGACTCTGCAACAGTTACAAGATTTTCTCGCAGATATTCAGGTAGTATATTATGCTTTATTTTAAAAATAAACATCATTGCTTCGTACGTAAGACGTTGTCTAACATCCATCCACTGTAAGGTCTCCAGCATAACTCGAATCGGAGTATATATGTTGCATCTCAGAATCACCCGCATCCCTTTATTTTGTAAGAGTTGAAGGCGATCCATCATCTTGTTCGAACTTGCAAACAGGAGGGTCGAGCAATATGAAAAATGTGGGAAGATTAATGCGTTATATAACATTAAGGCATTTTTAAAATTTAAAGCCGGTCGCATTCTTTTCAGGAATCCTGTGTTTTTAGCTATTTTTTTACAAATATAGTGCGAATGCTCTTTAAACTTTAGTTTACTATCTATTATCACACCGAGATATTTAAGGCTTTCTACGCACTCAATACTTGTGCCATCAATACACACTGAAATATTGTCCACCGAGTTCAACTTCATACATTTGGTCTTAAATAGATTTAATTTTAATTTGTTTGCTTTCAACCATTCACTCATGTTTTCAAGGTCCTCTTTTAACTGTTCACACATAATTTTCATATTTCTTCCACTTATATGTATATATATTAAGGTATCGTCAGCAAACAACGCCACTTTACTGAACTGAAATGCACTTTTAATATCATTAATGTAGATAAGAAAGAGAATGACTCCTAACACTGATCCTTGTGGTACGCCAATATCCACTGTCAATGGGTCTGATAATATGTTATTAACTTTTTATCTCTGCTACCTTTCCTCCAAATACGATCTAAACCATTTAAGTTCCACTCCTCGCACTCCGTACATATGTTACTTTTTTAACAAAATTCCTCTGTTCACAGTATCAAAAGCGCGTTTAAAATCTAGGAATATAGCCACCATAGCATTGCCATCATCTATTTCCTTTTTACATTCAAATATTAGCCAATTTAAAGCTGTTTCGCATGAATGTCCACCCCTGAATCCGGACTGCTTATCTATCAGCAATTGGTTAGCTTCTATGTACTCTACTAGTTGATTCTCCACATGGCGTTCCAAAATCTTTTCATCCACAGGAAGCATATTAATTGGTCGAAACTTTTCGCAGCTTATTGTATTATTCACTTTCTCAATTGGAATAACTGTAGACTCTTTCCAACATCTATGAAAAATTCCTGTTTGTATAGATAGGTTTATGATTTTCATTAGGATAGGGCCTATTATCTCTATCGACTTAAAAATTATATCACAGCTCAAACCACTAGGATCTTTTTTGGTATTGCACCTTTTAATTATATCACAGATTGTAAATTCATCACAGTAATGTATTTGAAATCTAGCAGTTAATGTGGTAGTCGGTAACGAACATTGCGTAGAAGAAATGGAACCGTGCAAATCTTTGATGCTGTTCACAAAATAGCAATTTAACTTATTTCCTAGAACAATTTGTTCTCTCCAGTGTATGGGGGTTCTAGAACAAAGTACACAAAAAAACATAGCTATTAATTCTTTTGATTGGTATTTTAAATTAATGTAGCAAGTATACGGCTCAAGCGAAAGAAAAAAATCCCTTACAAATTAGACCGAATGGAATCTGCAGCAAAACGGTCTGGTCTGTTCATTCTCGTTACCGGCACGCACTTCAAATGAAAAGAGCACTTCGCAGGATTGGCTCACACATGGCTCTAGCCTCTAGTAAAACTAATACATACACTTTTTTCGTTTAGCATGAAAATAGTTTAGGACATTTATTTCGCGCGAAAAGTGTATATCTTGCAGCAAAGGTGCAGTTTGTCAGCGGGAGATATTTTATAATTTTATAAATTATACATAGGTAAGACGCGAAATATTTTATAACGTTTTTAACTCTCAGTGGAAAGGAGAATTGCTCTCCAGTTAGAGTCTAGATTTCAGTTAATTTCTCCTTATCAGGAAGTAATAGAATTTCTTCAAGTTAGCTAGAAGATAGCTTGGGTACTTTATGTTCAATTAATATATATAAACGTTATATGTACAGCCATTCCACACGAAAACGTTCAAAAAGGGCTTGTTTTGGACCCGACCATATCTGATTTGGATGAAACTTTCAGTTTGTAGGGAATGCCAAAATTGCTCATCCATATTTTTTTGTTTTTCTCTACCAAGCCACACCCCCGAACGCGTTCACAGTTTTTTGTTCATAGATAGATAAGGTTTCTAGCTTCAAAATAAAAATAGAAAAAAGGGCTTTAAGTCCACAATAAGAATAAGTTTTTTTTAAAAAGATTATATTATTAACAAACAATTTGTTCGTTCGTTTTTTTTTTTTTTTTTTTATAAAAAATAAAGCATTTAACTTCATTTGGCATTTGAAACAGATAAATTGGTTGCTCCGTTCTCGGAATATAATTTTTGAAATTGACGTTTCATCGTAAAATCACGAAACGAACGATTTTCGAAATGTTTTTTGTGTTAACTTATAAGACATCTCTTACTAATTAGATCAACTCTTATAAGAACACTCTTGCGTATATCTGTTTGAAATTATTGAAATTTGGCTGTTAAAAACATCTGAACTATTCAGCTAACTAAAAGGGAAACACAATAATCGATAACGTTGAGTTCCGGCACAATTTGGCACAATTTGGCACAATTCATTCAATTATCACAAGAAATTTTGGATTAGATTTATGTCGTTTTCGTTTGACAGCCAGGTTCGCTCAGGAGGCAACCCCGTTCGATCGAACTGTTTCAGAGTGCACCCACTGACATATGTATATAACATGGACTGCCAGATTTTCTATTTCATATGGGTCAACCACTGCTGATACTACTGAAATTCCTTACATTATTTGATATTATTATGGGATCACTTTTCTATAGTTGTCTGTTTTTGGTTTAACTACTTTATTCCGCTAAACTACAAATAATAAGTAGTAAGAGATAAGATTCCAAGAGTAGAAATAATTTCGGATGCATCTGTAATTTGTTGAACTTTTAATATGAATAGTAAAGCGAAAGTAAAACTTGAATTTAAGATAATTGTCACACCCCTGCCAACAAAAAGTGACCAATATGAAATAGAAAATCAGGCAGTCCATGTTATATATGTCAGTGAGTAGGATGCTTCTATAAAGAGACTATACTTTCTCTTTCAACAGTTTTAACTAGCACACTAGTCAATTTTTAATACAAAGGTTCCTATGTAAATCTAAAGTGGAAGAAACAGAACTTACAGCATGCACAAACTTGTACCAGAGGAAGAGGGACAAAATGACAATCAAAACAATTTCTGCAAGAAAAAAAAAGCTAAAAACAATTTGCTCCACTTCCCATGCCATTCGGCTTGGTAGAACTATCAAACTGTCACAAACATTATTCCAGCTATTTTGCCTGTTACACTGTCCATGGAACGAACACCACTTTGCAATCAAACAGCTGTTTGGTAATGGAACAATGCATTTGCAGACTGGTGCTGAGATGTGTACTTACATAAAACTAATAGTTCTCCCAACCATTGTGCAACTAGCTACTGTTCGTTCAGTTACATCCGTATCATACTTAATAGTTCCCTTTTATGGGAGAAATTTGAGGGTTTTTTTTTTGTAATTAAAATTCTAAAATTCACTTTTCAGTAGTTTGTTCTAAGCTGGGCTACTGTATAAATATACTGTGACTTAGGTTACCTCTAGAGCGAAACTGATGTTCGAACAAAAACGACATTATATATATGTAAATTCGGTCGATCAACTGTTCATTGATAAAGTTCTGGCACGGAAATCTGATTGCGGGAGCCCGACTCGCGTGACTGGTATTTATTCCCTAATGAATGATGATTTGATGTAAAATAAGCCTGGATCTATGTATTTGGTTTTAATTGTCAGTTCTTTAACTCTCCAGTTGGTGATAATGGAATCTTTTTATCTACGGCGACAATTTAATTAAATGTCAGTTCGAAAATGAAAGTTAAATAGTAACTTAACTAAAAATTGTGAAAATTGCCGTAAAATGGAAGTAAATTTTAATATTTAGTATATTAAAATTTTTAATAAATTGGTTACTGGTTAGTGTTTAAAGAAAAATAAACTGAACCATGCATTTCCTTTACCCCAAAAGGCGAAACAGATGGCAAAAGTGTTTCTAACTACTTAACGAGACCTATCGCTTCTATATTAAAGACGATGAAACTCAAGTGTAACTGTGAAGCTCAGGGTCGCTGGTTGCATAAGGCTAAAACATCTAGAAAAGGCATTCCCACTGCCAGAAGATGTTGCAAAGATGGACCCAAAAATGTTATAGACTTAGGGATAAAATCACAAAAAATTGTATAGGTCGCAGTGACTAGATGAGAGACGAGAACTTTGTCTGCATCTGTTCGGTAGAGCAAAGTTTTGTAGATCTGCTTTTAATCTTGACAAGAGTATAGAGTTGAAAACGTCATTGGAGTCTATTAATGAAGTTTAGAATAGATGTAAAAATAAAATAAATTTGTTAGATTGACAATGGTGCTCCACAGTTGTTTTCTCCTCCTTTCCTTTCGAAGTTATTGTGCTTTCGGATTGAGTAATTTTATTTTGAAATTTTGTCGAGACTTTGGTTAAGACAACAAGCTGAAAGGGTTCTTCACTAATCCTCTTTGTTATTTTGTTCTTGTCTGGGCTATTCACACTGAATGAAGCTTGCGGTATGGTTACGTTTGCGCTCAGAAAACTAGGTCGCAAGACTTTAAGTTTGATTTTTTCGTCTTTTCCTAAACTTTTCGTTAGGATGCAGAAAGTGCGTAAGTTTAATAGTGAGTATACATCCACCAAAGATAAGTGAGATTTAATTGATATCTCTTTGCCCACGTAATTTTTTCAGACTGCTGTATGAAAAGCTTTATCAGGACGAGTTAGAATTTCTTAGTCTTGTTTAATCCTTATCACGCCTTTGATAAGAGGACAAGTTGAGCTTTTGGTTATGCCTATTTTTATGTAAGTAGACGTAGGCTAAAAGCAAATTGAAGATAGATGCTTTAATGTTTCGTGAGGGAAGAAAGTGAAATGGTTGATTTTGCGCATAAGAATAATAATATCACAACCAAAGAGTGCATTGGTTTCTTGACTGCCTCATTTTGTATTGGTGTTCGACTTTCGATAAACTTGAGCCTAGATTTGTTTGATTAGTAAGGATTTGTTGCCCCGAGCTTGTTTTTCACAGCAGTTACCTAGATTTCCCTCGTTATAGTCGACGTAGAAAGATTTTTTGACCCCTCATTTCTGATTCTGGCGACATTCTTCAGGCTCATACATTTTGTTGCGTTTCAAGACAACGCTAATATTATGTGCATTTGAGCGAAACACCACTAATATTCTGATATTATCTTTAATGGTGTATACATTCCAGTGGACGATCTGATCCAAAAGGATCTCTATTTTTATTTTGTAGCTGATTAAGGACATATTTTTACCTGTTAGCAGACGGTTATTACGGGAAGGAAACGAGTGACTGGATAAACTTTTATTGGGTCCTCATACATATATCACTGTTCTCACACATTCTCTTAATTGACCTACTCTCTAACTCTACATCGAAAATTCGTTTCAATGAAACTATTGGGGAGCAATACAAGGTGCTCTGAATCCTTTGTATTTTGTGATGTTGAATTTCAATATAAATTATCTTAGCTGACAAGGAATTGTTTCGTAATTGAAATTTTCTCTTTATAGGGCGTCGCTTACAAAAACAGCCGCTGTGCAATGTGCAGACGTCAAATACCACCAGAATTCTTGGATCATCCACAGCTTGTTCATGGAGTTCAGGATCTATGTAAGACCAAAACTACAGAAGATGGTTACCAATGGTTTTACGAGGGCAGAAATGGTAAGTAATAATTATTCATGCTGAGATCGTTTTTAAAAATTCACGCAAATCTAGGAGGTTGGTGGGAGTATGACAATCGAACATCTAATGAAATTGAAGAGGCATTTACCGATCAAATGACCAATGTTGATGTACTTATCTGCGGCAAATTGTATACAATTGATTTCAAGAAATTGGTGCAATACCCTCAATATTCGGAAAGCAGGCGAAGAAAAATAAAGCGCGAAAAAAATGGCACAGTTCGAGCCAAGGGTGTTGCTGGCATTTTAGGCATTAAGAGCTAGCTCGGCAGTACCTACCATCACAGATAAATAATAACCAGATATATCCCGAATTGGCACGAAATTGAATTACAAGTAGAGCTAATAGCCAACCGATCTCGGGTTAAGAGGAATTATTGACGCAACCCCAAAAATGTTTTGAAGATAAATGGAAATGAAAGAAGGGCGTTAGGGGGGAATGAATATAGAGATTTCAATGGAAGCATCAACTAATTATCCAAACTGACACAAAACAGTTTCTAACCACTAACTGTGTATAAAAAATGATTAGGAAACATTTTCGAGTAAATTTCAATTAAAAATCTAAATCAATTCAATCCATTTGGATCGTTGATAAAATTTCGAATAAATTCTTAAGAAAAAAAAAATCAAGGTAAGGCTTGACTGCACAATGCTACATAATGGAATCATACCATTTCAATTTGTCAATGCTATTACTATCTTCTGCGATGATTCGACTTAAGTGCACAAGCGTCCACTCTGCTGGCAAGCTAGCAATATCTGGATATTATTTGTCTGTGCTACTACCTAACAATTGCATGTTAAATTTAACAATTTATTTAAAATGAGAGTATAATAAAATATATATTACGTCTTTTTTGATATTCGGATGAGTTTTTAATAAATTACCTTTGTATTGGATGACACAGAAAGTGTTTACAAATTCATTCTTCGAATGGACAGAGTCCAACTACAAGAAGTGATGCTAATTTTTTTTTGTTCTGAAGTTTATTATATGCTACTTTGATGGTGAAATTATTTTTGTCCGATCTGTATGCAGAATTGACTCAGCGAATAGAAATCAAGCCTATCAAGGTAAAGGTCCTGGATTCAAATTTCTGATGACTTCAATTTGACAAACATTTATCCTTAGCATCATGCTGACAAAACTCATTATTACTTGTAATATAGAGAGCGCACATTGTACAATGAAAAGTCTACCCCACAATAGGTCTGTTTGCGTACTTCTCGTGCATAAACTTTCTGGGTAAAAACTTACTCCTGTGGTGGGGAAAGAATGTAAAATGCATGAAAAAGTAAACGAACGCTTTTCATGCAACTTCGTGAAAAATAAGAAGAAGAAGAAGTGTGGAATAACATTTGCGAATGAATATTGTTTTATTTTTTTAACTTATTTTAGTCTTGAAAAATCCCTGAGAGCATTAATACTTAAACTATCTTCATTCGACATTTTGATTGCGCTTTAAAAACTTTTCAGAAAATTACAAAAATGAACTTTCCTACGACAGTTGTCAATTTTCCTTGCAAGAAATGTGCAGTAACTAAAAACTTCGGGTAAATTCATGCGAGAGGGGAAGCTGTGACGTATTCAAAACTCGTGTAATTTTGTGTGCACGAGAATGTAAACGAACGGAAAATGTGTAAGTTCGTGCAAATTCATTGCAATGCATTGTCCCAAAACTGAGTACGTGAACAGACCTAATATCTATTTTACGAACGAAGATTAAATATTCCCATGCATTTCTCAAAGACATTGTTTCGAAATTAGATATACTTTAAGGATTACATACAGCACCTTTTCCTGAAATATCTATACGGGAAGTGCATTTTTAGTTATTAAACAGGACCAAGATTTGAATTGCGTCCGTTAATAATTGGAACAAAAGCTTTTGAGTTTTACTTAGATCCATCAGAAGGTTCAGGTCGCAGAATTGGCTAGGTCCAAATATTTTGAAGACAGGCCTGATGGTGAAGGTAACACTACAAAAGCTTTTCCAGTTCAAGGGATGAAAGAGTGGAATTTTTTTGGTTTTTTATTGTTGAAAAACTCACCATAGAAGGCTCAGTAATATATTCGATTTATTATACATGAATGAAATTTTTGTGCTTAGTTAAACTAAATTTATAGATAGGATTCGAAAGTAATGCAACAGTCATAACACTGTATTCAGTCTCGTGGGGAACTAAAAAAATTTGCGTTAGCCTTGAATAGCTCCTTACAACTTGTAATTCAATCAAAGAGTATGCTATTCCTTTGACAGTTAAAAATTACAAGTAAGCTAGTATTTAGTTTAGTGCAACTAGCCGGTACGAGTATGCGTTGTACAATTGTCGAGGTGAATATGCAACGGTAATTTTATCAATATTATGGTTTGCACATTGCCTAAGACTATACATATTGGGTTCTCGCTCTCATATTAACATTTACATGGATTTACTTTTCCTCTGAGTTCAAATATAAACTACGATACTGTGTAATAGAAAGCAGTTATTTATCGGTATTTCATCTGACACACCAGTCCTCAGCGATCGTTGTATAAATGAGCAAACAGTAGACATAGCCTCTATTGGTTAGCGAAGAGTTGTCGTTACCATACATTTCACACAAGAATATGACAATAATCTTTTAGAAAAAGATCAAGAGACTCAGTTAAAAGATAGTTCTCGATTAAGACTGATTGCGTAGTTATGCCAGATGGGGGAGCAGCCGTAAGTGATTGTCAAGAAGGTTAACTGCTTATATATCAACAGTTTAGTGTCGTTCAAGTGACCATTTTCCTTCTCATTAAAGGCTTAAGGAGGATGTAAGCATAATTGCTGTCAAGTTTTTTTGGTAGGCTGATTTTTTTGTCAATCCTCACCACATTGGCGTTTTGGCAATAACTTTTCATATCGACTCACTCGAGAGCCGTCTCAATGTTGGAGGTCTTTTGTTCCTTTATCGCTAAACGCATGACCAATGTTCCGATGAAATATCTAGTCTGATCCCTTGTAGATTAATTCCTGCACGCAATACTCGCGCATCCTCTCACCCTTCAAAATACTTTCGGCCGTACAGTAAAATTCCATGATTCTTTCTTATGCCGAACTGTGCGAATGTGGAACAGTCTACCATCTTGTTTTTCCTTGGGCTTACAATCTGCGAAGGTTGAAGAGTTACATACATCGGCACCTTTCCTCATGTCCCCAATCCTTTACCAATCTCCTTCATGCCATGCTTTGCATCCCCTGAATTTGGCTTAATAATAAATAAAAAAAAATCATCTGGCAGCATAAGCACAGCAAAATTTCGATATAAAGCACACAAGACCTATTGTTGCTTATTTCCCTTTTTGTTGGCAGTTTTTCTACAGATTTCTCTAAATTTACATTTCAACTTCTGCTTAATTAAATCGAGATTGGGAATATGGGTTGACTGCTAGAGAAATTGATCGAATTTACTTAAATTACATTACGCGTCGAACCAATGAAAATATCCATTTTATTCTGAATGAAGCAAGTTATAAATACTGTAGAATTTTATTAAGTCTCCTCGTTTTAATTTAAGTCTATAATTTGAAATTGTGCCTATACCGCTTTTGCAATATTAAATTTTCTTGAATTTTAGGTTGGTGGCAATACGACGAGCGAACCAGTCAAGATATTGAAGAAGCCTACAAGAATGGGAAAAAATCTTGTAAAATATTAGTAGCCGGTAACGTTTACGTCGTAGATTTCGAACTAATGTTACAGCAACGACAAAACGATCCGTCACGAAGGCGTCACGTAAAACGTGATTTAGCATCTATACCGAAAAAAGGTGTAGCTGGACTACGAATTGATGGTGGCAGTAATACTGTAGCGACAGAATCATCAGAGTCAACTGAAAATAACGAATCCCATCGACAGAATTCAAGTAATTTTATTTCAACAATAGCTGCTACAGATGCTGCCATAAGAATAGCTAGTGATATAATCGATTCGACATTGGCTCATGCGGATGAAATCGGTCGGGCGAGCAATAGTAGTGAGCAAAGCATTGGTGGTCAAAGTAGTCGGGAATTTTTGGAAGAGGCTGAAGAACTTCTGGACGCTCACACCGTTACACAAAGTGCAAATCTAATTCCTTTTGAGCAGTCTAACTTATTTACTCAGACATTAGAAGATTTCCGTTCGCTAACACTACAAAATGTTATAGATTCGAGCGATAGTGAAGATGATCGTGATCCAATAGTTTTATAATTGCTGTAATTATTATTAGTAACTCCCATAAGGAACTTCCTATTCGAGTGCAACTTCTTCTCTTTCTATATCCTGGCGCAATGAAACGGAATAGTTTAGAATAAAACAAATCATTGCGCTCTTATTATTGGAAATTGTAATAGTCGATGGCTGTGTTTAAATTACTTCGAAATCGTGAGATAATTTTTTCTCATATCACAAAGTTCAGATATATAGTTTTTTTTTTTTTTTGAAGTGTTAAAGTGTGCTTCAGTTGTGTTGTAAAAAGTTAAATTTAAATACTGCTCCAAGTTTCGTTTGTAATATTTTTTCCTAGACTGTTATTATTTTTTCGTATATTTTGATCTGATCCAGTTTACAAAATGATTTTTGTGAAACACTGCGTTAATGCAATTTATATATTTTGTAAAATTTAATTAAATCTTTATTAATCGATATTTGAGTTTTGCTGGAATAGCAATAATTGTTATTTTGAAAATGGCAGTAAATAGCGTTTTTCTTTAATTTCAGATTTTGTGTATCTTCCTAATGAAACGATTTTCAGATCTTAAGACGTCTATCTATATCAACACACCGGAATCAATAAAATCTATTTTTCTCGTTTTTTTATGTCAGCTGGTCAAACAAACTCAAAGAGAGAAAATGATCCTAGATTTAGTTTAGTTTTCTTTGATGAATACGGCGTTAAAATCTAAATGAAGGCATTGAAATCTATGGTAAAAATATGAAATCAAGGTGAAAATGTTCGTAAATGTATTACTCAGTTTAAGAGGATTATGACTAGATAACATGAAGATAAAACTATTTTGAGAAGCTCAGTTCTGTACTAATAAAATGGAATCAGATAAACGTATCAAGAAACTACTACGATTTTTCAAAACCATGGTATGTATTGTAAGACATATTAAGAATCAGATGATTATCTCTATCCAAACCATACATATTCAACGAAGAATTGAAGGCAATTGAAAGAAGAATAAGAAAGAAATAATCACCTAGGTTTGATATTGACAATTTCCTATGACATATTGGGAATAGATTTAGACGATAAATTTTAAGAAAGCTTCTTTATGAAGTGTATAGGACATTAAAATTACTCAAAACTGAGTCGAGTAGAGTTTGATTGATTTGAGTTCCATCTAATTTTACTTTTGTAATTTCATAAACAAAATTCGGAAGTCTGTCTGGTTTCAATAACTGTGGGCGCTGCGGGACGGTTCCGTTGAAAATCGTGATATCATAAAGGCCAGCGTACGTACTTGGGTTGATTAAGTGTAAAAAATATGTATGATGCCCGAATTTATTGCTTTGTTGCTGTCTGCCAGGGTGTTTGACTCAAGATTTTTGCTGTATATAAAATTTTGATGACTCTGTAAATATTTATATTTTTTTATTCAAACTTTCATGGTATGAAATATTTTCGCGCCTTGCGTCTGCCATAGCCAAATTGTCTGCCATTTTTACCATTGAAATGTAATTCTCTGCTGCCACACCATAAAGCAGCCTTTATGATATCACGCTTTTCAACCGATTTTTTTAAGCCTACGCAGCCGTTCTACAGCGCTTCTATTACTGAAACCAAACAGACTTTCGAATCAATTATCAACGATATTAAAAAGAGTACGAAAAGATCGAAAATTTTGTTTATGAGCTTACGTCTATAAAGTGTAGGCCAGGCCAGGAGTAGAGCTGAAAATTGGATCCGGATATCCGGATTCGTAAACTATCCGATTTCCGAAATCCGGATCCAGACTAGGCAAGAGCTTCAAAATTTCATCCAAATTGCATTGTTTCATTGGGAAAATATAAATTTCCATTTTCCCAACGAAACAATGCAATCTGGAGCAAATTTTGAAACTTTTTTGCTTATTCTGGATCCGGATAGTTCGGACTCGGTACTAGGATCCAAATACCCCGTTTTAAGGAATCCTAATTATTCCGAATAATCCGGATACTTTCATCTCTAGTCAGGAGATGATATGGGTCAATGAAGTTGTTCGAAAAAAGCTTAGGGCGTTCCATGACAAGTCGGTTGGAAAAATATGGATGCGAGTCAATCAAACTCTATACTCAGTTTTGAGTAATTTTAAAATGTCCTATACATTTCATAAAAAACAGAACCTGCTTTTTGAAACTTATCGTTTAAATGCGCGTCCTGATATATAATAAGGCCACAGCTTCCGTAACAGTCCTGATTGACGGAAAAATATGAATGTTTGGTCAAACAGTTATCATTAGAGTACTAAATAATTTGTTTGATAGTTTTATGTAGAGACCATTGAATAATAACTAACAAGGAAGTGGGATATTGAGCGAATAGTGTACGTGAATAAGGCACTCACTGACGTTCGAATCTCACTTAATAAGTTAGATTTTGACGTTTCTGAAAGTTAACATTTCAGAATTCCGGAAGTTCAGCGACTTTCAAGTTTATTATTATTAAAAAACATTAGAAATTTGAAATAGCGTTATTTCTAAAACTTGCATTGTGTATTTTCATTCAATTTTAGTTTTTTCTAAGATTATTGCGCACTAATACATTTAAAATTTCTGTCAGCGAGTGGCTAAGTTTTCATTTGATATGCCGCTTCCTTGTTAGTTAATTATTCAATGGAAGAGACTTTCAATTCATAAAAGTCAGCGAAAACTATTAACACTGGGTCTACCAAGACTCTTACTATGGACACTTAAAAATTTAAGTCTTTTGACTACAAGCGATCTGCACGCCTATGGTAACTTGTGACCAAGTGTTCAATTCAGAAGCGTTAGATCGCTTCCGAAATAGTATTCATAGTTTCATCTCCTGAATTCTGATTTAAAGTGTGATGAGCAGAAGATTTCCGGATGAACACATGTCCTTTCAATTATATACATGTATATACATATATGATGTCGACTTACGGGACACCCTGTATATTAAAAACAATTGAACCAGAAATTAAAAAACAAGAGACAAATTTGCAGCGCGCAATATCACCCGAAGGAAGATTACTAAGGTAAGTTAATTTTTTTTAAATGGACAGATAAATCAGATAAATTAAATTGTGTTTCTTCATTATTTATTAATGTGTTTTCACTTCTTTCATCATTTACTGTCGCAGGTCTAACTATCACTAGAGAAATCGTATAATCTGATGAAACTGTTAAAATGGTAGCAAAAGATCGCCTGTGCTTCAATTTCACTCATAGCATTGATAGAAGCTCTTGCATTTTTTACCTGAAAAACTGCTTTTTCATGGGGGCATTTTCGCCATTGTGAAAGCATAAAGCTCATAAGAAAATGAAATTTTTTATTTAGGTTTTCTTGGAACATTATTAATTTTTGTTTCTCTGGTTAATTAGTTCATCTTCTTCACATATTATTCTTTTCCTCTGTTTTGTCGTTTCTACAGTCTAAACTTCCATTAACCATCTTTAAAGTTTTTGGGTTCTTCTAATTCAGAATTGTCAAAACTGGGTCCTTCCGCTATATTGCTCACTTCAGTACATTCGTTATCTTCATCTAAATTACCAGACATGCATTCATATTATAGTGTTTTTAAAAAATAACATGTTTCTGAAAAAAGCTCATTTAGATTTGGGTGAAACTGCTTCTTCACTCCCGGACTTTAATTTTGGAATTTAACTCTTTTCGAAAATTTTTTTTAGCATCTTCAACTGAAATTTAAAAAGGAAAATTTAATTAATTTAAATTTTAAATTTTTGGCAACAGGAGTTTCGTTTAGAGTTTTATCCTTCAGCTTTTGTTTAGCGCATTCTACTATCTCAATTATTGTAAAAGAAGTTTGTAGAGCGATATGGGTAAAACTTTTTCCAAAGCACATGCCGAAACCAATAAAAGAAAATCTTTTGGAAATAAGTACGAGAAATGGGGATTTCGTAATTGCATAGAATGTAGATACTGATGGAAAAATGTAATGGGCTGAAGTGTCCTCTTAATTACGGCAGCACATTTTATAATTACAAAGATTAACGATCTAGATGTTCCAACCGATACTATGGTCAAAAGACTTTTCTTTGAAAGAGGTTACCAGGTAACCATTAATGAAAGAAGCCAGATACTAGACGGAGGGCGCCAGATCCCGCAACGGGTCCAAGTTTGATATACTGATGGATTTCGGAAGGATGGCAAAACAGGCGCAGGGGTGGTTGGTCCAGAAGTAGAACTATCCATTCCGCTTGGTGTCTCACCTTCCATTTTTCAAGCGGAAGTCTATGCTATAGAGGTTGGAGCTCAGGAATGCCTAAAAAAGGGCTGCAAGAACTCCAACATCTACATTTGATCAGACAGCCAAACTGCACTCCAGCTCTTTCATCTCAAATTTTTGAGTTGAAACTAGTTTGGAGCTGCTACTCGAAGCTCCAACTACTGTCTAAGGACAACCAAGTTAACCTTGGTTTGGGTTCCTAGACACGAACGAGTGGACGACCTGGCTAAAACCTTTGCTAAATGTCCGTATACTGGTCCCTCAGACATTTGGCCTACCAAAAAGCCACTTTAGGGGAGAACTGTTTAAGTAGGAAAACCGGCGTAGCACGCCCGGTATGAGGCAGACGAAGAGATTCTTCAACCCCTCTCCTCTCCAGACACGCCAACTTATTGGACTTGGCAGACAGTCGCTCAGACTGTTTGCTAATGCAGTCATGGCCCCTTCCGTCACTTCTTGGAGAAGATAGGCAAATCCAGTGAACTGTGTCGACTGTGTGAAGAGGAAGATGAAACCTCGATGCATATAATTTGTGAGTGCCAGTGCTAGCAGGTCTAAGGATGCAAATCATTGGAGGAACACTTATCTCTCCAAATAAAGTTTGCAATCTAACCCCCAAGAGCAATAATCGAGCTCGTCAAAACACTCAATTTTGCCTAACCACCTTAGGGGAAGGTACAATAGATCAACTATAGTCGCGGTGTCCGCATGTTTCTGGAGGCCTAGTCACCCCTACTCTTAACATTAATTATAAACGGTTTTATTCAATTGTACTTCAGGCTGTCGCTGACGCATGACCTGGATAGAAATTGAGTGTGCTTTTTGTATAATGGCTACTGTGTAAAGGCATTTAGAGGCTTCTGTTGGAAGCGTGGAAATAGTGAAATGCGTGTGTTGATATAGAAGGAATGTATGAGCCAACTGCAGTGAGTCAGGGAAATTTTGAAAATAACAATAAAAGTTTTGATACCGTTGCTAGTAATGCTCACTATTTTGTCGGTCGGGAATCATAGAGACAGACAGTTTTATGACTTTTTTTTAAAAATATATACACTTTCGGGCGAAATAAGACGTAAAGGCAGCTACACACGCTCAAGCAAATCTTGCGAATCATGTGAATGGCCCAGTCGTATGATTTGCTTGAGCGTGTGTAGCGGCCTTAAAATAAAATTCAACCTACCTGCTGCATTTATTTCTGTTCGATAATATCCTGCGGTAATGAACACTTTCCACTAACTTACCCGCGTCCATTTTGCTCAATCTGCCACTAGAAACTAAAAAAAAAAAAAAAAAAAAAATCAAATAGCGATCACTCGAATTCAAGCGACGTTCTTCATGGCAGCGTTAAGCATAGCTATATCTCTTGAAATATGACCTGCAGATGATTTTGTTTCTATATATGATAATACTACTCATTGGTCTTTCAATTATGCTACTCACTCTTTTGATAGTAATTCATTGAAAATTGGCTATATTTTACTTGATGGTGCTCATGTACTAAATGCCCTTAAAGATTTGATTTTAAGCTTGATGCTGAAAGAATTTCCTCATTTTACTTATTGATTGTGCTAATTCTTTGTCTTGCGGTCTAACCAAAATTTTTAATTTTTCTCTGAGTACTGGTCAATTTTTAGATGAATGGAAAATTTCATAAATAAGTCTGGATCTAAAAACCTTGTATCCAATTACCGGGGATTATCCATTATGAATAATATTCCGAAAGTGTTGGATTCCTTATTATTATTTTTAGTTAATGAAATTATGATGCCACAGCAACACGGCTTCGTTTCTGCTGCTAGATCTTCTACATCTAATTTAGCTATATTCTCGAATTAAACTTTAAATGAAATTGAAGCTGGTAATCAGGTTGATGCAGGTTGATTTCACCAAAGCATTTTACAGCGTTTGTTTATCAGTGTTGATTTTCAAGCTTGAGTTACTTGGTTTTCATTTATCTATTCTTGACTGGATTTCCTCATATTTAAGTGATCGAAAACAATATGTCAAAATTGGCCACCTTAAATGAATAATAATCAATGTCAACTCAGGTGTTGTTCAGGATAGCTAATTGAGGGCCCATTACTTTTTGTACTATTTATTAATGATGTAGTTAATCAATTTCATTTTGCTAATTTTTGCTGATGATCTCAAACTTCATACTGCTTCAAAATGCCATTGATATCTTTTTGTTTGGTGTACTAATAATAAGTTTGATCATAATATTTCAAAATGTAAGATCGTATCTTTCTATCGGAAGTTAAATCTATTCATATTTAATTATAAAATCAATATTCCTCTTCCGAGAGAGTTGGAGAAGTGAAGGATTTGGGGGTTACATTTCATAGAACGCACATTGAAACGATTGTCTCTAACCAAACGGAATTCTAGGGAATTTAATGATTTGGGTACTTTGAAAGCCCTTTATTTTTCGTTTGTGTGGTCTTGAGTATGCATTCACTGTTTGGTGTTCATTTTATGGTAGTTATATAGACCGAATTGAGTCTGTTCAGAGATCATTTTCTAAATTTGCTATTTGCTTTAATAAATCTCATTTTCGAACTAATATTCCTTCACCACAGTATCGTATAAGATGCGTCCCTTACAAAAAAGCCATTTATGAGAATTTTAACTATTGAATTAATGTATATACATACATATTATTATACTCATGATGGGTTTTTTATATATTTTTCTTTCTTTTTACAGTGCTGTTATTTTTTTAAGTTCTTGTTAAAATTATAGTTAAGTACATGTAATGTCTGCAAGATTTATACCTCTGTAGCAAATAATAAATAAATAATTAATGAGTACGATTGGCAGCGATTAGTCGCAAGGCGCAGCAACTGGTAGCACTTAGCATAAACATAGACTTATCATAAGCTCTCAAGTAATAATTATGACTAAATATAAAATAAAAACTTCTGTTGAAACTATTATTATAAGAGTTAAAGGTTGTTTAGCAACCATTAACCCTTTGCCAATTTTTGATAGCTGTTTAGTATATGTATTTCAAAATTAACTAAGTCCTACAAAAGAGTAATGGCAGACAATAAAAGTCAAGAGCTGGTCTGTGGAGCAGCGACATAGTTCGGGCAACAACAAACTTACTATAACCTAGAGCTGGGCTTACATATGCTGGAACAAAAAGTTGAAATTGCTTAGTTCCCGATTGATCATATGTTCGAATCTAATATCCGCACCCAACTATAAAAAAATCTTTTTTGTCTCTGAATCAGTTCTAACGCATTTTTAATTGGTTTCTTTGCTTAATAGGATACGGTTGCGCTTCTGCGTAATTGGTTTTATACATTCTCAATATTTTAATTTTGTAGATTTTTTGTAACTCTCCATCCAAACGACATCGACATAGACAAAAAACTGCCAGCGTGATCTGATGTATTCACGGCGATCTCGGAGGCTGCTATATGGGCATCTAAAAGGGCTCAACTGCTATCTTCTCAGAGTATGTCAACCCTCAGTCACAGCAAACTTACTCTTACAGTATTGTGAGCTTGATCGAATTTCAAAACTTTTCAAAGTGGAAAATTTGATCTTATACATATTTCAATTTTCGTTCATTTCATATTTATCTAATATATTTCTCTGATGCATGCTAGCAGCGTGTACGCCTAGCCTAAGGAAGTCTGCCAAATATTTCGCGGAACATAATTTTGTGTTTCAGTTTCAGGCTTTTTTCTCCATTTAAATACAAAGAATAAGTAGAAGACTTCTCCACTTTTTTATTGTTGTATCATCACTACTGTCTAGCCAGCGTTTTTGCAGTTTCTCAAAGCCTATGATGGGTATGAGGACTTTTAGATGGAACTGAAATAATGAAATCATTACAGAGTTAATATAATTTTTTTTCAGAAGTCGAATTTTAATTGAGTGTTTCTAACTGCTTATTATTCCAGCGTTGTTATTTTATGTGGTTTCAAGTTTTATCACTTCACATGAAAATATTAATTTTGTAGGCTTTCGTGGGCCTCCCGCGTAGTTTAGCTATCGACTTACCTATCTTATTGAGATAATATCCGAGTGAGCAATGCCCAGTTATCAGCCTCAGTTTCTTCCTGCTAATACAATAATGTATTTCAGTCTTGTGCCGAAAGGTGGTTCTTTGGGTGGCCAAAAATAGGATCAATGCCAATAAAATCAGCGTGACCGTTATTTGTTTCAAGAGAGTAAGACAAAGTAAAAGAAGTGAAAGCTTCTAAGGCTGCAGTCGGGCAGGTAATTATGGCACCAATTACTCCTAGTGATGCCGTTGTAGTTTTTGTAAACTAGCTCGAGCTGTATTTTGGTTAGTTTTTGGCCATCAAACGAGAGGGTTCCAAGTTAGGCTGCTATCCACCGTAACCCCCGGAATATACAAACTATGAAGTAAGTCTCGAAAAGAGCATAGCGGGCCGGTTAGCGGACGACATCACACATTTTTGCCTTGTTTTACTGCAGGAGTTTTTCATATAAAAGTAGCTTGTATTTTGTTCAAACGCTTTCTATTAATTTGCTCTACATGCTATTTTTTTAAAAATCATTAGAAAGAAAACTTATTTTGCTGAAATTTGTTGTAACTAAATTTTTTGTGGAAGCGACAGTTTTAGGCTTTAGAACCTGTTTAAGATGAAATCTTAGTTCTATCTCTCTATGATGAGTGTACAAAAACATGAGTGTGAGCTCTTACTACATGGCTGTAGCCGGCCCGCTAGTACCTTTAAATGTGTTAGGGTCATCGCCAACTTCATGGCTTGTATTGTATTCCGGGTGTTACGCTCAGGCCAATAGAAATTGTTTTCAATGTAGGCAAAAATTCATTTTTTCTTTCTTAGAACTTTAATTGACCATATTTCTTCAGAGTTCGTCTGTATTATTGATGGCTGAATACCGCCCGAACAGATAAACATTTTCGTGAATACAGATAGTCATACATATTTTGTTAAGAACTTACTTTTTCTTCAGCTTACATGAAGCCGAAATAGTCCAAATTTAGAATATCGAGACTAAACTAATCATCCAGATCGGAACAGAAAAACTGTTTCGGTTACATTGATTAATGATATACTTTCCGGTGTACGAGTTTTCTGTGTTATCCGAAAGGCGTGAGAATATTGTATATAAAATCGACTATGCCTCGACGTGACGTAAATTTAACATTTTTGCAATCCGTTTAACGTCACAAATGGTTTTTTCTTAATTAACATTTTTTCGAAGCGCTTGGGGAGCACAGGCACAGAGAAACCCAAGAGTACGGAATCGCCACCCCACCTTCACCGATCTAGGCATATATCAGTTTTTAGCAATACTTTTTAAATAAATGTGCGTCAGAAAAGTCCCGTTAGTTGATGATTATTTGCTAGTTGGTTGTAAAGCTAAGCTGCTTTAGTTTTGCACACTTAAAAATATTGAAGATTGCTATTTTCTTTATTTATTTTACAGTTATCAAATCTTTTGGTTTTTATGAAGTATGCCAATTTATTGGTGATTGATGAGTCGATAAAAGCACAAAATATTACTTTTGTATAAGTCAATTAAAATTAAGAAAAAATCATAAATTCTTTTTCTTGAAATTGTTGCTATTGTTCTTTGCAAAACACTGTCCTGTTTACCTATTTAAGATTTTAACAAAAATATTGCTGACCAGATTATTTTGTATTAATCAATTTCCAAAAACGCGCTAAGTGAGCTGAGGAAAAACAAATGATCCAGCAGCAGTACACACGCAATTTCTTCTTATTTTTGTTTATTTTCTTCAATTATTCTCAAGATAGTTTCATTAGAAGTCTAAAAGCTAATTACTATTACCTATTTTGTCCCGTGTAGAAATAAACTTGTATCGTTTATTAATAAAAAAATTAATCGAACATAAAATATAAAAATTATTAATTGTTGTTGTATATTGATGTAAACATTTTGTTGCAGCCTAGTGTGTGTGTGTGTGTGAATTAAGAAGATCGAAAGACGACAAGGAACAAAATCGTATTTTAAGGAGTGGTGACACAAACAAATAAAATTATCCGTTGCTGAAATGAAATCCCCGCGAACTCAATCTTCACGAAGATGATGTTGGTGATGATGGTGGTGAGGACGTTAAATTTTTCGAATGCCTTAATTCTTGCAAATAGTGTCTTTGTGTTGGTTTATGGAGTGCTAATTGGGCTAGAGCATCATCAACGGAGAACCATTGACGTTTTCTTCCAATTGTTCGTGAATCTTCCCATTCTTCTAATTCTTGAGTAACAGTCATAACGAAAACTTCTGTTCGATGCATGTGTTCTCGATTCTGTAAGGAAATTTAAGGACATAAATATAATATATTGAGTGATTTGATTATTATACAGGACGTCCTAGATGGATAGAGAATAGGTTTATAAGTATAAGCTGAGATCGAGATAAACAAACAATTGTTGGAAAGGTGCGATGGCGATGGGAAATGTGCCGTTCGTGAGATTGGAGCGGTTTTCTGATCATGGTGCTTTTTTAACTTAACACCCTGTAACTTTGGTCTCCCCCTGCCCCGTACGCCAACCATTCCAACATTTTTTACTTATATCAACCTGAAGTATCGCCTTACGAACCATTTGCCTCTAATGTGGAATATCCTGTATATGTAAATCGTTGTGCAATATTATTTATTTTTTGTAATTTTCTTACCTCAAAAACTCCCAAACATCGCCCAAGTTTTCCAACAACACCGGCTTCCTCAAGGACTTCTCTAACTGCAGTAACTGAAGGCTCTTCTTCGGGTTCTACCCCACCACCAGGAACAATCCAAAGTTCTGGTCTTCTAGATGATGTTACAAGAAGAACCTAAAAAGAACAAAGCAATTAATTTCTCGATAAGAATTTTTATTTCAAGTGTAATTTATTCATTTTAATCGATTACTTTTCGAAACCTGTGATAAATTGTCAAATTAATGAAAGAATTACATGCAAAAAAAAAAAAAACTGTGAAACGGTGCAAAATAGGTGAAGTGGAAGAATTGCGACGAAAAGGATAATGGCCTAGAAAAAGGTATGGCCAACATCATATCGATCCTGGTCGTTAGGCATCATAGCCACCCAAGCGTCCAACAACACAATCTGCCACCATTAGTAAAATATTAGAATTATTACTAACCCCACGATTACAAGAGTCAATAAAACTGACTGGTCAGTCAGTAAATTTTACTGACTACAAGCGTTTTGTGTTCGATAAACTGCCTTATCATTTCATTATTAAAATGTCGTCAAGTGGTGTAGACATTTCTCTTCTGTATGCATTGCTAATCATTTGTTTCTTATTCCGTCATTTTTCTCTAAAGAATAAAGATTACAATGCGTGTATTAACCTCTTTTCAGTCATTTCCCACTCAAAAGTGCTAAGATTAAACATAAATTTCCATTAGAATCTACTTTTTATTTCCAGTTTCAGCCATTTTAAGTTTATGTTTGACAATTTACTGACTGGCCAGAAATCTAGTCAGTAGGGCACTTAGAATATATGGCTGGATTACATTAACAATCCCGTCGTGGTCGTCGTCGTCAAACGCCTTACATTTTACAGTTGAGTTATTTGCTTATAATCTCTGCCGGTTTGCAATAAAATTTTAAATAATAATAAAACACATACGAGGCATGTTCAGAAAGTAAGTGTACTGTGACCATAACGGGCCGTGGTTTCTTGTTTTTTTTAGGATTGGCAACACTGAGCGGTAGAGGGGGATCCCCTGACTAGAGCGAGCATCGGAGAAGCACGGTAGTACGTAAACTCACGTTGTAGTGTCCAGTTGCGTGAAAGATGTCGGTAAGAAATCCCGCCGGGTCAATAGCGCCCGCGAGTTCCTTGAGCGGCTTGAATTGGAAGGTGAGGATTTTCTCAGTTCTATTGTGACTGAAGATGAAACGTGGGTGGCTCTTTATACGCCTGAGTCAAAAAGGCAGTCATAGCAGTGGCGTCACACCGATTCCCCATCTGCCAAAAAATTCAAAACCACAATTCGGACCGAAAAGGCATAATTTTGGTCGACTTTCTGTCTCAAGGGGAGACTATCAATGCACAACGATATTGTGAGACTAAAAAAACTCAAAAGGAGCATTCAAAACAAAAGGAGGGGAATGCTGACGAGAGGAGTATGCTTGTTGCACGATAACGCCCGCCCTCATGCAGCCATATCCACCAAGGCGCTCTTGGACTCATTTGGTTGGGATGTTTTGAACCACCCTCCGTATTCTCCTGACTTGGCGCCTTCAGATTATCATCTTTTCACTTTCATGGGTGGAATTATATTTTCAACCGATGAGCAGGTGCAGAAGGAGGTTCTGAAGTGGGAGAAGCAGCTGGCGGGAGAGTTCTTCGAGGAGGGCATAAAGAAGCTTGTGCCACGGCTCACCACATGCATTGAACGGAATAGCGATTATGTGGAAAAATAGTCAATAAGTGTATCAACAATTCCTGTAATTTTTTTTCAAATACACTTTTTCTAAAAAAAATATAAAAATCTAGTAAACTTACTTTCTGAACATGCCTCGTATTTTCTTTTTAATATAAAATCATTTATTTTCAGAAATTCAAATATAGTTTCATTTTTTCATGTTTTTTCATAATAGATTTAGATTTGGCATATTGGGAGCAATGGTACGCCAGCGTTAAAATTAGGATTAGAGATGGGTCGACGACGACGCCGGCGTGGGTAATGTAACGCATTTCATACATGGAGTACTGTCTCTAAATATTTTTATATAAAACGACGACCACGCCGACGTCGGCATTGTTAATGTAATCCGGCCAATAGAGAGAACAGGATGTATTTTTACCTATTTGCGTACCCGAGCGTGGCTTTTCTTTGGGATCGTTGAATACGGGAAATTGGAGAAATGTATGTTCAGCTGCTTACATTTGAAACAACTGAGAAACTCACAGGGTACCTTGGCGCAGTGACAACGACTAAGAGCATTTTCGACGGGAGCAACCGCAGTATTTTCAACCATATATCTTGTTGCCCGCAATCATGTTGGTTCTAGTACACGCCTGTACTGAGCTCTTACTACAGCGGCAACAGATCTTCTTATAATATATAGCAAACAGGAATGGTGAAAGCCAGATTTCGCGTAATGAATTCTGGTTGTTTGGTAGTCCATGTTTTACATGTATTTACACGCCGTCCTTATTCTAAACAAATTGTCAATTTGCAAAAGGTAAACAAAGGTTTTGTGCGATAGCAAATGTACTTTTTCTACTTTATTTTGAAATAATTCACATAATTAATTTATATAAATCTTTGCTTCTGTTAACAAAAAAGATAATTTAGATAGTGCAGTTGCCTGAAACAGGATTTCCTAGTTTATATCCAATTTATATTTGACTGACCGACTTCATTTCTGTTTTTTTTATTGATATGCAGATTTTAACAGGCATTAGTGGCACTATAAAACTTTGCACTAAATAGACTTCAAAGATAAATAGTTTTGAAAAAAACTGATTCATGCACTCAGCTTTGACAATTGTTCCTTCCTGCATCTCACTTACTCCTATGTTAATTGTCCTGCTCTTAAAATAATTACGCTCATGTACACGATTTATACACAATTCAGCCATTCCTGTTTGCTATATATTCTAAGCAACAGATTCTAACGCAACCAGAATTTGACTACGCTAAATTTGGCTATCACACTTCCTGGGGTATGTTTAATATTACAGCTAAGTTGCTTTGATAGCACGCACAGTAAGCAACATTGAGAACTGTCAAATTTAGTCATAGCAAGAAAAAGCGGCTGCGAGCTTTCGGACAGCCAAAAGCTGCTTTTATGCTTTGCAATCTATATGTGTGAATTGTCAAAAGCTCTTTGTATTTAATTGCGAATCTTTATATTGTATTCCTACCCAAATTATAAGAAGCGACCAGAAATATAGAATTTGTCTCTATAGCAAATTGGCTTAAGGCACTTTCACATCAACAACAAGGAACGAAAAATGTAAGCCGAAAAACTCAATTTATTCCACTTTAAAACAAGATTTTTGCTCCAATGAATAATAAAATCATGAGAAATAGGATAAACTAAGAATTTTACTGAGAAAATAGTTATATTTATTTCAGATTTTTAAGAAAAACACAACTTTTATGTTTTATCGGCGGATAAATTCGTCCGATAAATCATAAAAGTTGTTTTCTCAAAAATTCTATGATAAATATACTATTTTGTTAGTAAAATTATTAGTTTATCCTATTTCCCATGATTTTATTAATCATTGGAGCAAAAATCTTGTTTTAAAGTGGAATAAATTGAGTTTTTCGGTTTACTTGTTTTCGATTCTTGTGTTTGATGTGAAAGTGCCTTTAAACACAATTGCGACGATAGAGCAACCGACAAATTCCTATGACTGCAATAGTCCTCGCTCGAGTCGTCGGCCTCTCTGGTCGTTGTAATTGAATTAATTCAATAGAGGTCGACGACAACGAAAACTGCAGATTCCTATGTAATACACGCTCCATAAAACGTTCCTGGAGAAAATTGTTCCTATTACTGCAATAGTCGTCGGTCGTCGCAATTGTGTTTAAAGCATGGTTTTCACAAGCGAAGTTACTGTCCCAAATAACCTCGTTTTCAGTGGCTCAACTCCTCTTGACATATCCACTAGTTTACTTGCGCCAGTACGAAAACGAGCTCCACTAACTTCAACTTTTTAGCGAAGGGGAACTTGAGAACTAGTCAAATTGAGTTCATTTTCTGCAACTTTTTTGATTAGTCTTTGATAATATCAGCTGGTGTGGAACTTTTGAAAGATCAACACATCTGTTTTGGCTTTTATACAAAGAGAGTTCTTTATATTTTTCATTAAGAAATTTCGTAAATTTAAAAGAGAATTATGTAAGCAAAAATATTATTTCTTAGCAATCAGGAACATACTCACTTTCTTTTTCTTAGAATTTTCTTGTCCGAAATTGCTCTTAATTACAATGCTGCACAATTTATGACCTCTGCAATATTTAAATTTTCACTTGAAACCATTTTCTCTAAAAATTTTTTTTTCACATTTCACAAGTTCCACATCAGATGATATTATGCATGACTACATACATACATTTGACTATTTCTCAGGTTCCACTTCGCTAAAAAGTTGAAGTGAGTGGAACTTGTTTTCATACTGGCGCAAGTCAACTAGTGAATATATCAACAGGAAGTGTGGGACTAAAAACAAGGTTACTTAGGACAGTAACTTCACTTGTGAAAACTATGCTTAAGCCTAATGGTTACCACTTCAAGAAGTTTTAAATTTATTATTATTTTTCAGTGCCAAAATTTTGAAGAAAAGCTGCTATGATAGCAGCTATCTTAAAATCTTACGACAGAACAAATGTCAAAAAGCAAGTAAGAAAACGCAGCTTTCGAGTTACTTTGGACAGGCAAAAGCATACGAAAGAAACTAAAAGCAGCTATAGCTGTAATGTTGAACACAGCCCCTGTACTCTCTATATTCTAAAGGTGCCATGGCACTACTTTTAGGTGCCGCAAAGTTTAGACATTTTCTTGGAAATTTACTTAGGTGTAGTTCAAGATAACTCATTGTCAGTTCTATTTTGCTATGAAATATCTAGTAAGCAAAGAAGCGATGACTAATGTCGATTTCGATGGGACCATTTCAGTTTTGCACTTTTTCTGGCGGCGGAGAACTGGGAGAACTGAAGTCCATCGAACATATTTGTCATATTCCTTGTATTTGCGGGCACACGTATTATATACGCAATAAATGTTGTTTATTGATATATAGAAACAATTTTTTCTTAACTTAAGCCAATTACCCAAATAAAAATGTTAACTCCAAAATTTCACAAATAATCGCGACAGTACACTTTGACAGAGCAGCTGACAATTCAACTTGAATATGTATTTGTAACACCGAGAAAATATCCGGTGCAAAGTAGGGGAAGTGAGTGCAAAACTTGTGTTGCACTTCTACTATAAAAATTGTCCCATCGAACATTTTCAGTGTTGCACTGCTGGAAAAGTGCAATACTGGTGTTGCACCGAAGTCCCATCGAAATCGACATAGTAAAGAAGAATTTTGTTGTTTTATTGCTAGTCGTGATTGGTGCAGCAAATTAGCATAATTTGTAGACATATTTAAAATATTAAATACGGTAAATACAAGTATGTAAGGCAACTGGCAAAATATAGAGTTTGCAAAAGAAATTAGAATTATGGTTAAGGGAAGTAAAAGGAGGGAATGTAGAATTTAGAAAGCATGATGCATCAGCTTTCTTTTGGCCGGATTTAGCACTTTGCCACTACGGCAGAAAAGCGGCAGATTTCTACCCGTAAAAAAGTACACTCTCTCTAATATAAACACTTTTAAGAGGCAGTATAAAAGAGCATCCGAAACGTTCGATTTTTTGTTATGCATTTTCGACCCATCATTGTAAACATTTTGAAGGGAGGTGCGGTTACGTTAGTACAGAACGATAAAGGATTTTTTTTCAAACATTTTTATATGCATATCTTCTAAACGCCATTTTTGGAGATATGTACTTTTGACTAAACACCATAGATATAACCAAATAATTATATCATGTAGAGATGTGTCGTTCCGAGGAATTTTCGGATCCGGATCATCTAATTTGGACCCGATTTCTATTCAATTCATAGAAAGATGTTGTGAGTTCAGCTGATTTTTTATTATAGAATTAAGAACTGACAAAATAGCTTTCAATTAAAAATATAAGCAAATAAAATTGTCAAACCTTGGAAAACCTTTCACGTGTGACCAAAGCTGCTGCTATACAAAGCCTCATTTTTGCCAATTGTAACAGAAATTAAACGTAAAAATAACGCGCTTCAGTTTCACCAACAAATAAAAGAAAAAAAGACAAAGCCAGTCGGCGGGATTTTCCGACATGCTTTTAAATTGATTGATAAAGGGGACCAATATTTGTGTTTTGTTCAAAGGGGAATGCCTACTTTTCATACAACTTTAGGTCCGACATCAACAGACATGAGAGATGTTTTAAACGATGCATTATAATAGTCTAAACATATTTTATTAACAATGTTTATTTCAATTAAGCGAGCGAAATCTTTGACGATGGGATGTAGCTTGAGCCACTTTCTTGGGTGAAAAATGGACAATTCTAATCTCGTGATTGCGCGGAATTGGTGTGTTGTGGAAAATGACTTCCTAGAAGAAAAATGCTCACAACAGAGCACTAATGAGCATGGAAGAAAGAACTGTTGAAGTATATGATCCAAGTGCACGTAAATGGGAGTTCTGGCAACAAAAACATCCCAAGAAAATTATCTAAATCGGGGAAAAAAGTACACCACCCGATAGTAATCGGCGAGATCTTTCATTCGATATGCAATATGCAGTATTGGAACCACATCTTCCCGTCGGGGGTTCCTACCCCCACCCAAAAGTATGGAGACAAAAATGTCTTCTACGAAAGGTAGCTGGTAATGAGCTAAGGCAAACAGTGAAACTTGTTTTAGAGAAAGGAGATATTGCAAAAAAAAACTGTTTTTGGACGCTATTTTTTCAAAGTGGCGGCAAAGATTTGGTGGCAAAGTGAAAATTCGGAAAGAGCACGTAGAAATCTATAAAAAAATACCAATTTTAAAACTCCCGGAAAACTATCCAGGTAACTTTCTTTTTGAGCACCAAATGACTGGACTATAACAAGTTTTTCCATTTTTTTAAAAGTAAACTAAAAACTTGAAAAATAACTAAACAGCGACGAACTGTCAAAATGACACTTTTGAACTTTTTACTTGACTATTTTTCTTTAGTTAATTCAAGAAATAAATAGAACGGAGGGGAAAGTAGCGTCAAAAATTTCTCTCAATTTTCGAGCACGCGAACACCTTCGAATAAAAACTTACAAAAAGTTTCATAAGTTAGTATTTTCAAGCTAATACGCGAACAGACCTATTCATATGTGGTCGGCTTTTCTTCTGAATTAGTCCTTATAACAAGGAAGTTACGGAGTGTTGGAAGAAAACGTACCCATAATCACAAGTCTCCGAAAGGACGCATTTGCCCCCCCCCCCCCCTCACAAATTTTTATTTCTAACCCTACAACCTATATCCTGTGCATCAATTCAAAATCACCCTGTATCTACATGCGTTGCAGTATTGCTTTCATTGCTTTGATTTGTTATTTTTGAAGCGATTAATGATTGAGTAAAGCAATACGCTATAGCGACTTCGAAAGCATTGTGAAGTAACTCTGTGACATGTTAACATAGACTGCCTGATTTTCTATTTCATATGGGTCAAGGGTCAACTTTTTTTGACAGGGTGTGCCAATTATCTTATTTTCAAGCTTTACTTTTGCTAATATTCATATTAAAAGTTCAACAAATTATAGAAGCACTCGAAATTATTTCTGTTCTTGGAAGCTTATCTCCTACAACGTCAAATATTATTTAAATTTGATTTTTAAAGATATAAAATTAAGCAATTTTTGTCTACCTGCCCCTAAAAGTAGGTATGGGGGACAGAGAAACGATTACAAATGTTGTATTGCCATCTATTTCTATTCTATATATTCATTTGAACTGAACTGAACTATGGTGGATTTCGTATAGAACTTATTATTTCAAGTTCAGTGGAATCCAGTCGTTAAACCAAAAAGAGACAACTATAGAAAAGTGATCCTATGATAATGTGACCTCGGTAGCTCAGTTGGTAAGCGCGCTGGCTACCATCCCTGGGGTCGTGGGTTCGATTCCCACCTCGACTTGGTCCTGTGCTTCTCCATTTTCTGCATTATTCCCTTGCTATTAATTAATTCTTCAATCAACATTTAATTGTGTTTTCTAAGGATATATTCGATATAATTCTATATAACTTTGTAATTGCCATGGGTCTATGTATATTTGTAAGGAAAAAAGTTGACTATTAATTAATGTATCTAATAATTTCTAGAATTAATGATTCCGCAAGTATAACGATGTCTAGATTATGTTAATAATGATATTTTTTAATGATCGATGATGTCTATGATTGTTGCTAATGCTTGCCTAATTATACATAGATGTAAATATGTAATATTTCCTGTCTGTAAGATTGTTAAAATCGGTAGACTAAATAAATAAATAATGTAAGCGATTTCAGTGGTGCTAGCGGTCTATGTTATACATGTCAGTGGTCCCGATCCGGAGTGCTATTAAGAAAAGTGACTTCAATAGTGACTATAGCGTGCGCTCTGAACACATTTTTCTATCAAAAGCTAAGGGAACAAAGTTACTTCATGGCTGCTCTGACTAAACGTAAAAACTGTTGCTCTGAACAGACTCATTGATTCATTTCTTAAGAGAATTATTGTTGACAGGTAGGCACTCGAAATTTGGTTTAACAAACACATTGTACCATTTGCCATTGCCGTTTTCATGTTTAATTTTTTTAATCCTGCGTAAATAACTTATTTTCTTTTATATCTTTTTTCCTACAAATGTAGTCAAGATGTTTTTCAAATTAGATCTTCAGTCTTCATTGAATTGCAGGAATTATAAAAGATTCTTTGTAATGATTGTTGATATATTGTGTGTATATAGAAGACTGAGATTGAGAAAAAACAAAAAAGTTATTCTCGAGAGAGTTCTAAAAAAATAAGGATTGTGATCATATTAAAAAATAATAATAATTTTGTTACACATTCCATTTATCGTTCTTCGTAAAAAGTTTTTAGTCCTATGTCGGTATAATTTACCTTAGTTATTTTCTTTATGGGTTTTGTGCATATAGCAACGTAATTGCTTATGAGTAATCGAAAATAAATTATCTTAATTACTTAACTAGTTATCTTATGTTGAAGAGAAGAGAAGTTGAATTCTTGACATCAGACCGAAAAGATGGTTCCCCTCGCATCGTCTTGATCATCTCATACTGGGAGTCAAAGTGAACTCTAAAATACTTTTCAGTCACCAACGACAACACACAAGACCAGTAAGAACAGTGACTATATAGTGTCACAACTGAGCAACAATTTCTGTTATATGTAATTGTAACAGCTGTAAGAATATTTAATCTCAGCCTGCGAGAGTAGTGACCATCTTAGCTTCACAACTAATGTCGATTTCCATTGATATTTTAAGAAAAGTGCACGTCAATCAATGAAAAATAAGTTCAATGGAACAACTTTTAACGCGATGAGAATGTAATCGTAGCTCATATCCGTGTAATTTGTCAGATTGAAATTTTCTGGGAACAATAATATCACGAATAACGCAAAAATTATGAAAATTGTAATTTAAAAGATGCGTGATTGCGGATGAATTTGGTAGAGCAGTAGTTGAAGATTTATATGTGATGCTCAATGACATTCAGTTGTGACATTTCTCAGATAGATGTGTGCGTATTCCGGTGTAACACCGCCGATTATTCGAGTGTAGCACCACAGGCGTTTTGACGTACACCATTTCTAGCAGTGCAGGTCAATGGAACAATTTTCGTGTAACATTACAAGAAAAGTGTAACACTTCTGCTAGAAAACGTGATCAATGGAAATCGGTATAAGCTTCAATTCCAGTTACGTATAATCGTAAATACTACAGAAATATTCAAGACCCGCAAGAACAGTAACAATCTTAACGTCACAACTAAGTTGCAAATCCTATCCATCTGCTATAGTGAACGTACACACTTGAGTGATAATCCCGGCAGTTGCCTCTGCCCACAAAACAAGTCAACCTACAATATAGTATTTGTTTCCAATGATTTGTAATTACATAATAGTAGTAGTACTTCACCAGTTTCCATAATCATATTGGAACTGATACCGTTCGTATCTTTCTTCTGTTTCTATTTTTGCTTATATATTTAATGCTGTTGCATTTATATTCTCAAATTGGAATCTTCGATTGGTAAAATTGTTCCCAATTAATATTGCTGTGTATATACCATTAATGCTGTGATTGTAGTACATACTTGTCAAGTTTGTTAAGAGTTTTCTTTTTATATCCTATGAAATCTATATGCTATAATAAGTTTTGATTCCGTTTGTAACGCATAGAAATAATGGTGGTAGAGCAAAATGGATTCAACACTCACACATAATGTGTATTAAAAGATATTTTAATTGTTGCATGTCTATCTGCCCGCACTTCGTCGATCACTTATATCGATTTCAATTGATCACGTTTTCTAGCAGAAGTGTTACACTTTTCCTGCAGTGCTACACTGAAATTGGGTGTGTTCAGCTCAGCTCAACTGTTGAGTTGCTGACTAAGCGGTGGCGTTCAGTCGAATCGCTGTCCTTCCGCTGACTCTCAACTGTTGAGTATAGTAGGCAGCGGCGATTATTTACGCTTAATTTGTAAGCGCTGTCAAATAAATATAATATGACATTTTGCTAACAAAAAGTTAAAAACAATATAGCCAAACTTGACAGCAACAGATTACAGTCAGCAAAACGTTCAGATGAAACTCAACGGTTGACTTCCAGCATACTCAACATGTTTTGTGATTAGTGTCAACCGTTGAGCTGTGCTGAACACACCCATTGTTCCATTGAAGAAGAAATGTCTCTGCTGAATGTCAAAACAAATGTCAAGTGAAATTAATTTTAAAGCAAGGTAAAGTTGTAATAACTCATTTAATTAATAAAATAAAATGGAAAATCCTATTAAAAATTTAATTTCTGCGCTTATAATTATAATGTGCCGTACTTCGATCTGTGGTGTTTTTTCAAAAAATGTCAATCTGACAAATTACACGGATATGAGCTACTCACTGACATATGTATATATAAATGGACTGCTTGATCTCCTGTTTCATGTGGCACCAATTTTGATTTCAGAAAGTATGCTCTCACTGTCAATGCTACCAACTGTCGTAAATTGGCGCTATATTTAAAATATTTGCGAATTTACTTATATGCATGTCCGTGAGATTTACCGAATTTACTACAAAAGTATTTGGGACTATTTGTATCTTTAAATTTTAATTATGAGTCGAAGAAAGTGTTTTTTACAAGCAATTTCTCGTTCCTAATCGTTACAGTTCAGTGGGAAATATGCTCTCACGGAAAGAGACAGGAATATGAAAGTGGTGCCATTTGCTTTCATGCATTTTTGGTTCAACAAGCAGTCCAACAATCCATTTATATACATGCGAGTAGAGCTACTATATATCTACATTCTCATCGCATTAAAAGTTGTTCCATTGAACTCGTTTGTCATGGATTGGCGTGCACTTTTTGTAAAATATCAATGGATATCGACATTTTAGAGAGCTAAAATTAAAAAAAAATGTAGATTTTAATTTGAAGTTTCGCGGGGTTACTATACAAAACTTTCGTTTTTTACTATAAACACATTAGCTGTGTTCTTTTGTATACCTTGTTCCAGAACCCCCTTATACTGGAAGAGCAAATTGATCTGTCGATTGAAGCAAACTATTTGTACTGTTCGCTTCATTTATAAATCTTCTATGAAAATGTATGAGGCGTTCTTTTGTGTATCCTTTGTTCTGCTCTGTTCTTCGGACACAAAAGAACACAGCTATTGTCTGAGAATGCGTTGATAGTTCTCTATAAATTTTAGGCACGAAATTTTTATAAAAATTGTAAATACAAGTTTCAATATGTAATCAAATCATAATAAATTTAACCTTTCCCCGAATTTTTTTTGAAAATGCATATGTAGCGTCTTCGTCTGGATCTATTTTATATTTATTTAATTTGTTGGCTTTAAAATTCCATTACACCGGCTCAAACAAACGGCATTGGATGAATAACACTGAATATTGTAGTGACACCACTACAGAAGTTATTATTTACCCCCAAATACCGGAAGCGACAAGCAACGTAGAGTAACCAAGAATTTTAGGATTTCGATAAGTTCTTACATGACACGCAGAAGCATTCGAGACAACTAGCTCTGTTTTATTATGTTATCCTTTATGATTACATACATGCATATATACAAGATAACAATGATTTATTACTGGATTAGTTCAAGATGGCTCCTTTTTGGAATTTTCTGGTAGAACAACAAACAAGGTGATTTTTTGTATTCCTCACACAACTTATTGATTTAGGGCAGCAACGAGTTTCAAATCTTCTTTCAACAGGTCGCAAATTGCGAAATTGAGTGCCTCGACACAACAGACAAAAATACAATAAAATTGAAAAAGTTGAAAAAATGGAAAAAATTGAGATAAATAGAAAAAATAAATTTTTTTGGAAAGAGTTGAAAGAATCAGAATAATTCAAATGAATTAAAACTGTGTAAGCCCGCTTGTTTTTCTTTCTTTTTTCAGTCCGCTGTGGGCTTACACAGTTGGCAGAAATTTTATTTTTATTTTATAACACAATATCAATAATCTTTAAAAATTTCGCTCAGATTTTGTACATTGATTGAAAACTATATTATTTAGTACTAGTGGTAACCGTTTTTCAAATTAATAAATTCTAGGAAAATGGTAGCTATTCAAATTTGAAAAACCGATATTCGGCCAAAATTTTTGACATTTTTGTTTTAAATAAATATTCTTAATTTCAAGATGAAAAAACGCTTACGACAAGTACTAAATAATATAAATAGTTTTCATCTATTGAAAGAAAATAGAAAAATTTCGTAGCATCGATTTTCAAAACAATGTTTTACTATTCCATGACCAAAAGAGCTTCGTTAGCAGACATTAACATTTCATAAAAATGGCTACGTTTCTTTCGTTATTCTGTGACTTACAGTAAATATTAAAACAAAGAAATTGAAGAATAATTTCAGATAGGTAAAAATCGATTTGAGATATGTATAAATGCCTATAACTTTGATATTTCTTTGTATTTAAGAAGAAGAAAAAAATTGTAGGCTAATAGACAACAGATGAATCTATAAAAATGACATTTCTGAAAAAAACAATTTTTCTCGACTGATAGATTGGTGGGTATAACCTCCTTAATCTGGGGTTTTCAAAACAATTTTTTTTTATTTCTCAATTTTTTCCATTTTATACCCTATATGAAATCTACAGGATAATTTGTTGCTACATGTTTCTAAATGTAATGTAATTTTCCGTTTACCGAAAATGTATACCAATAGTCTTCGATTATAAAATTGGAGCTTCATCCCTTCCCAGAGTAGCGGAAACTAAAGATCCTAGGAGTCAATTTTGATTCGAAGTTATCCTTCATTAGCCATATGGATGGAGATCGAAACGATCCGAGCGCACCCAAATCGAGAGTCGAAAGGGGACTGTGGAAAAAAGGAAAGAAGATTTGCCTGCGAGCGGTCAGTCTGAAGAAAAGTGTGGTTGTGAGAAATTTTTTTGGGGGAAGTGGGGGAAGTGATTTTTAAAAAAGAGAAAAAATAGAAAAATTACAAGAAATCAAAAAAAAAGTTGTGATGATATAATAAAGTCCGGAGTGAAAAGTCGCAGTACAAGAAAAAGGCAAGGAAGGTGACCCAGGAGGATCTTATTATTTGTAAGGAGTTAACAAGGCCGGTATTTTTCCTTCATAGTATTCATTTAATCAACTTGTTAATTTGGAGCGAACGAAAATTCTGATATAGAATAAAATGTACGCAAAATAAAAAAAGGGAAACCCATCACTTCTGCAGTGAGTACTACGTACACGGCGATGCGTGAAGATTTTTGTGATGTTACACGATAGACGAAACGTGGCTACGTAATCCTCTCCAATTCTCAAGCCATTTGTGTACCCTGAAATTGAACCAGACAGGGAAGTATACGTACGTCGGGCGATTAACAACAGGAGAGCTTGTTGGTGTGTACATGGCGTCATACCGTACTATAGAGAAGCATGAAGCCCATGCAGTTGTCTCATAAGAGCCCCCAAACTAGTCAACGTTTTACCGACCACAGGTGGTCTATACTGCAGCTTGTCTTGCATTATTACTAGGACGAGAAGATGACCGCCATAACTATGCTCCAGCTCTAGAATTATTTTCCATAGTAGTTAGGAAGAATTTTGAAGAAAAAACTCGCTCAACACAGTAGGGAATCTTTCAGTACTAGAATTTAAGTACCTACAGGTATGGACAAGTAGATACATAATTAAGTATACGAATTTCTAGGGGCACTAAGTCTCCTTCAGTACGAAGAAAATGACTACAAAAAGAAAAGAGTGAACAAAATAAGCCTTTTTTTTAGGCCCGTCTGGGTAAATAGTTTCTGATCGCTTCTCGATTTATTAACATGGTGCAATTTTACAACTATCAAGAACGATAACAGATTTTTTCAGAGTCAGTGGCACAACCTCCAGGGAACTCCTTCGAGAGAACATACCTTATGTAAGTAAAGTTGTGTGTCTAAAATATTGGGATGTAACTGAGTGCATGTCGATGATTCTGAAAGAAGAATATTTTATTTCTATATATTTTATATCTATATTCTTTAAAATATCACTGCTTATGTAACTATATTTGATCACATTAATCCTGTCGCTCTCCATATTCGAGTATATTGTAGAGGGCATGCGCCGTTCAGTGGAATTTTCCTTGTACGAATTTAACGTTAGATTTGTTAGTGTTGATTATATACGTATATTCATTTCTTTTAAGATATTAGCTTAGACTGAACTACATAAGCATTTATCGTTGAATCTGTTACTGTTGATTATACACATTTTCAATTGTTTTTAACATATTAGCTTAGACTAAACAGGATAAGCACTTGTTACCAAAAAATGTTAAAGTTGCCTGTACGGAGCAGTGGTTGCTTGTCTTAGAGGAGTATTAGTAACTTCTTTTAACTCTAATAGAATCAAGGGTCCATACCTCGATTGATCGATAGGACAGGTTGAGTACAGGAAAGAGTTTGTGTAATAGAATAAAGAATAAGTTTACAACGTTGTAAAATGCTGAATTTTTAGTTTCTTCCTTCTTCCTCTCTCCTGGAGCCCTCTCTAAGATGAAGGTTGACAAAAGGTCCACTCTTTCGCATCACTTTTCAGGTCAACATAGGGACACTGTAAAAAAATCTGCCCTCAGTGTCGTTGGGAGGATGGGGCACGCAGCAGAAGGCAGTTCATCTGCGCCTTCAATAAGGTAAGGGTAAGTGGTGTAAGGGCCCCTTCAGGGCTGGAGTGTGTGCTACGGTTTTTGTCAGGCACGAGGATTTTTTTTTTGAATATGGCAGGTGACAGCGGAAGGATTTTGGTTAACCTCCGTCCCCCCATAATTCTCCTGCAATAGCAGAGGTGCTAGCGTGCCGCCCTGCAGTCAACGCTGTCCACCGAGTGATCTGCCAGCTCATGCTGACAGCTGGGACTTCACGTCCAAAAGAAATCACTCTCTATCTAGTTCCATAACAAAACGGACAAGTATAGACTCGAAGACAAAGTGACAAAGCTCTTTACTTAAACGGAGTCTAGCATAAAAAAACAACGTCGTCCAACCAATTAAAATAATTTGGCCGATTTCTAATTACTCTCGGTGGTCGACAGAGTGTTAAATTTAATTCAAAAAAGACTTCTTCATCGCTAAAAATGTTTAATTAATAATAATCCATGATAAAATTTTTTTTTTGATACAAACATACTGTCAAAATAAAATGTCACATTTATCAAATACTTTTATCTTGAGTTTAAACCGAGGGAGAGTTTAAGCTCTAGTTTAAACCTGGACTTAAACAAAACTGTGAGACCCATTTGTCGAGTTTAAACTAAATATTTGGTTTAAACTAAGACTGAAACTGGCATTCGTTGATTTTGAGCTTTTTTGTAGGAAAAACGTCCACAATCTGTAATGGATTTGGTGATGTACAATTGTCGGAAGAAGACGTATGTTGCGTAGTTTGTTTATGGCATTTTTATACCTGGGATGATGAAATTTCACAATTTAAAAATTGACGAAACTATTCTTATGCTGCCCGTGCTCCGGTTGGAAACTCGGTATCACAGAATATTTCCTTCCCGAATGCCTCTCATCCATAAAAGTGAGCGTGTACGCCTAGCCGATGGATACCAAATTTGTTGCTTAGTCGTGGTGTACAAGGTATGTGTACTAATTTCGGATATACACATTTAACCAAAGATTTTCTTATAGGTAGGTACTATGTAAACGTAAATACCTATTTAACTGTTGATACAATTAAACGGGGTACATTTTCTACTTCTTGAATTGAAGCTGCCGCGGTTTTGCTTACAATAAATACTTATCACAATATATTTTTATTTTAAAAATAATTATCAAATTTTCCCAATTATCTAATGAAAATATAGTTATTTGATTTGTGCCAAAATGTATGCTTTTCGAAACACCGCAGTAAAACACAATTTTCCAAATTCTTCATATTCTCATACGTCAGCAAATGAATATGTCAAAAAAGCAGGCCTGAATCTTACTTAATATTAATTATCAGCCCGTAATGAGAATTAAACTGCACAGCCATCCGATCAAAAATTTCACAATTTTTTTTCTTGCAGTAGTAATAGTATGCTGCCCGCAATACCGATCGAAGCTTGGTATTTTGGAATTTTTCCTACACCGGCCGAATGCCTCTTATCCGTAAAAAGTGCAGTTTGTGGGTCTAGCATTGGATAGCAAAGTGAAGGTTTGAACAGGTTGTTGCTGGTTGTTGTCGCCGGTCGCCGCAATTGTGTTTAGGGTACTGACATGTAATAAGAAAAGACTGAGCGTTCTTGGTTCAAAAAAGGCACAAATTTTTTTTTTTTTTTTTTTAATTTTGTACACCGATTCGTAATTTATTATTATTCGTCGATTGAAAATACTAAAGATGTTATAAAATAGAATTGATTTCAATAAAAATTGTTTAGGAAGTTAAACTGTTTTAAATAACCCAAAAATTAATGTTTAATATTACTGAAAAATGTGCTCTTCTGCAGATTTGATTACAAACTTAATTGAGCTCAAAGGAGATAGACTTGTATATAAGTAATATATTTGTCCGAATTTTTATGTCAATTCCAATGAATTCCATTTAATACAACCGCACTGTTTCCAAAATTGGTAACAGTTCATTTACATTTAAAGCATGAAAGAAACAAACAGATTTTACCCAAAATATGTGCCATTTTTGATTACTCGAATTAGATATGACGGCTCAGTCAATTCTTGTTATATGTCAGTGGTTTAGAGCTTCAATGTCAATACCAACTTCTTAAACTGGTGCCATATTTAAATTATCTACATGTCAGTGGGATTTACCAAATTTATCATAAAAGTATTTGAGACTATTTTTATACTTTAGATGGTAAATCATAGTAATCAGTGCTAAAATTTCGCACACGGGCTTTAAAAAAAAAGTAATTTTTTTTTTCGAAAATGGACCAATCGAGCAACTCCTTCGTAGGGTTGCCATACAAAAATTTCGGTTTTCACTATCGGCCGGCATAACTAAAGGGTTTGATAGCTGAGGTGGAGACAAGCAAGAAATTATAAGGTGAAGGGGAGGTAAACGCGTCTTTTCGGCGGTTTAAGATTTTTAGTCTTTTTGCACTTTACACCCTGTAACTTTCTTAATATACCCTATCAAGGTGAGATTCATTCAGATGATAGCAAACCGTCTAAGCTTTCCAATCAAAATCCTTAATTTTTATATGGTAACATCAAGAAGCGGTAGTCCGATTTAGTCGATTTTTAAACTTGTATCAAAGTACACGTGGACGGACATGCCAAAATCAAAATAACTTGTAATATTATGCGTGGGAGTCCAATCCATTCTGCTCTACCATCATTATTTCTATGCGTTACAAATGGAATGACAAACTATAGATTTCATCTAGGGATAACAATTTCAAAAAGGGACTAAAATTGGACAACCTGTTGGTGTTTCCATATAAAAATTTATCATTTTTACGTATACTGTTAAAACGATTAGTCGTAAACGTTTTAAATGTACTGAAACTTCTTAAGAATATAAAATCCTATGAAGTGGGTATGGACGAGATATGTAGATATCAATATCCTAAAAAATTACTGTGTCTGGGGGGTTTACCCAAAAATGCGAAAAAGAAGAAGCACCAAACTAAAAAAAAGGTATTATTAAACTCCGCAGACTTAATCAATTATTCCATTAAATTTTTTAGTTTTAAACGAACCGTCGATCACACTATTCTTCGTTTCACACAAAATGGAGAATTGAGACACCACATCCGTTTGCACCTCACCCAGGATCTTATTGCAAAATAACGCAATTTTTTCCAATTCTTGCATTTTTCGTATATTTACAATTAATTATTGCCGCTTAGCTAATATACTTGTCACTTTCATTTCCAAATTTTTTACGCTTAAAGATCTGTGAACTGAATTGAAATGTCTGTCAGGGGTACTTTGATATCTAGATATCGATACGCCATATCTGTCATAAGCATTAGTGAGTAAATCCACGCATAGAAAATGTTTTGGAAACGTCTGTGCGCAAAGTGCATCCTGTTGAGTCACGCAGTGAAAGAAAAGTAAGTCGTGATTCACTTTTGTGAAAGCTCATGACTGATCTCCCAGTGACTGCTTCTGTTTCTATATGCTTTGGTTTGAGTGTGGAGTGGCGTCGTCGGTCAGTATGAAGAGCAAGGTTAGAGAAGTCAATTTTTTCAGAGAAGTCAATTTTATTGTGCCTATTACTAACATGTTTTGAAGCTTAAAAAATATATAGAATTACTTGCTAATTATATGCTACAGACTATATTTTGGTCTTTACCAGCTTATTACAATGTTTTCTAATTATTATTTACAGTGTGTTTTTAAAATTGCTATTGAGGCAATATTACCTAGAAAAGGGACACTCTAAAAACTAGGTTACAATGTTTTGTCTTAGAAATTATAATAAATAGCTAGAGATAGCTAAATCTAATGAATGCTAAGCCTACTTATAACTAAGTATTTACAAGATGTACACTAATGAGTACTAAGCCTAATTCTTAATTACTATTTAAATCGAATTTTATTGGGGTACTCAGAGCTTGTTTGAGTTTATTGATCTAAATTGTACACGATTCTGTTTCCCCTAACGGATTTGTGGTAGTCCACGTGTTCAGCGTATTCCTCTATTATAGGATTAGGGATTGTTCTAAGTCTCTCTAGGTACTTTAATTCATTTGTTATTAAAAATGCGTCTATCCTCCTGATGTCGGTGCGCCTATAGAGTTCCTGGTTCCTGATATCTTTGTAGTTGTTGGCCTCTGTACGTCTGTGGTTTATTGAGTACCTGAGACATTTTCTCTCGAATATCCTTATTTTCTCCATTTGGGTCGAGTTTATGTCGAACCAGATGGGAAATGCGTATCCAAATATTGGGCGTATTAGTTGCTTGTAGTAGATGGTTTTAATCCTATTTTGAATGGTGTTTCTACGTTTTATTACTCTTGAGAAAGAAGAGAAGACGTAGCTGGCTTTGTGTAGTTTATCCTTGATGTGACTGTTGAATTTTAAGTTTTCTGTAAAGATGACTCCCAGGTACTTCAGTTCTTTTGTGTATTGTACTGTTTGGTTATTGATTTTGATTTTTACCTTATTCTTTCAATATTTCTTGAAATATTTGGGTAGGTGTCCGTTCCATTACCTTTTATTGTTATTGTTTGGCACTTGTCTATATTAATTTTTAGTTTCCATTTCTTATAGTACTTAACTAGGGTATCTAGGTAGCTATTTACTTGCGATTTCATAGGGAGAAATTTGATGTTTGCTGTGTAGAGAATTATGTCGTCTGCATATGTAATGATTTTTAAAGGGTTGGGTGGGGGAGGGATGTCAGCCGTGTAGATATTGTATAGTGTGGGGCCGAGGATTGATCCTTGGGGTACTCCTGCTGCGATGTTAAATGTTTCCGAAATTGTGTCGTTCATTTTTACCTTGAATTTCCTGTTGATGTGGATGGAATCGGTATATATGCTTCATTTTATATATGAGTCCTTCTATCCATGTGGTGTCGAACGCTTTCGCGGTATCTATGCTGCACATTAGAGTAGCTTTTTTCCTATTTAGGTTTCTTGTTATATCGTCCATTAATATCGTTAATGCGTGGTTGGTTGAGTGGTACTGCCTAAAGCCCATTTGGAAATCTGGGATTACGCTGTTTTCCTCTATGTGGTCCTGTATCTTGGAACTTAGGAAGCGTTCATATATCTTGCTTATTGCTGGTAGTAGTGAGATAGGTCTATAGCTGGTGATCTGATTCGCTGGCTTATTACCTTTTTTAATTGGAATTACGTATGCTGTTTTCCATTTTTGGGGAAAGTATCCGATGTTGTATAGTTGGTTAAAGAGAATTGCTAGGAAGGTCCAGAATTCCTTTCTTGTTTTCCTTATGAGGTAATTGGGTACACGATCCGGTCCTACAGATTTTTTATTTTTGCTCCGTTTAATTAGTTGGTGTATCCCCTTGGGTGATATTAATTCGGGATTATTTCTATTGTTATTATCAGAGTTTATAGAGATTACGGGATAGTTATTGCTATAGTTAAATAGTGGTGAGTAGTTATTGTGGAACGTGGAGTTTATCTCACTGTTTAGGTTGGATGTTTCTGTGTCCATGTTCAGATTTTGTTTGTGGATATTTTCCAGGTGTTTTCCTATGGCATCAATTTTTTCTTTATCATTTGTGATGTATTCGTCAGGGTTGTTTGGGTTGATTAGTCTTGGCAGGCCCAGTGTGTTTTTTATTCCTGCCAGATTTTTTATTGACTTAAACGTCTTCCGGTCCATGGATATGTTGGCGAGTTTATTTTCCCAGTAAATTTTGTGATGTATATCTATCCTGGCTTTTATTATCGTGCCTATGTCTCTTATCTGCGCTTTTAGTAAGTGCTTGTTAGGGTCGTACCTTTGCCTATGCCAGCTCCTTCGCAGGGAGTTTTTGTATCTTATCAAATTGATGATGGATTCCGGGAGCGGGATATTCCCACTTGTTTTTAAGGTAGTTTTTGGTACGCTCCTTTCCATTGCGTTTTCTATTGCTTCTTCCATTTTTAGTATGTTCTCATCTGCCTCGTCTGGGGTTATGTTTCGGTTGATGGGTATATTGATATTACTAATTGCTATATTTAGTGTTCTATTGAATAAGGGGATGTTAGTGCGGGAGTAATTAAAGATGGTTTTTGGTTGTGTTAGGGCTATATCATTAATTTGTATGTTAAGTTCAACTGCGTTCTGGTCTGAATCGAAATCTAATATTTTTAATTTATCTATGAAGTTGGAATGATATGTCTTGAGATTATTAGATATTAGAAAAAGATCTAGGTATGAGCTGTATTGGGATCTGTGGAATGTGGGGTACAGAGATGATTCTAATCTGAGGTCGTAGTTCAGTCGATTTTCCATAAGCCAATAATGCAACGTTTTTCCAGCTTGATTGCTATTTCGTTTTCCTAAGTTCCAGAGAGGATGTTTTGCATTGTAGTCTCCTCCATTATTATTTGTCCATCTTTAGTTGCCTCTAGTATTTGTTCCAGATCTATTGTGTTAAATGTTTCCATTCCATTTTTGTTGTACAGTGATACCAGACAGGTTTCTGCTTGAGTATCTTATCCTTATGATTGTGGTTTCCAAATCCTGTGTGCTTGGGTTGGTTATCCTTTCATATTCGATGTTATCCCTGATGAGTACGGCTGTTCCTGACCGCTTCCGACAATTACCCAATTTGCGCCCACTTCATTTTATAACATTCCATAAAACGACGTATTTTCCTTAAATTGCAGATATTTCGATATCCCCCTTTTCCTTTATGTATGTATGTATATGCTACTTATTTAATGTGAAAAACAGAGTTATTGATCTAAATTTCAGTTATCATACATACATAGTTCAGTTTTTAGCGATCGGCATGTATGTAAATAAGGCAAAAGTACAATAAAACATATATATTTTTTTAATGTAGTGCTATGAGAATAGAAGAATTCTTAAGAACTTTTATTTAATGATTCTAAATTAAATCATAAATACAAGGAGAAAAACAACCGCCTCGTCCGGGGTTTGAAACCGTGAAAAAATGAATTTACAAAAATTTATTTGTGCGCTTTCATCGTTACTGGTTAATGCCAGCTGAAAGCAAAACGTGGCTTAGTAGGCTAATTATAAATTGATAAATGCAAGAGGGAAAATCATCTGCCTCGTTAGTTCAGTGGTAAGAGCAGTCGCCCGGCAAGCGGAAGGTCCCGGTTTCAAACCCCGGACGAGGCGGTTGTTTTTTCTTCTTCTTGTATTTATGATTTAATTTAGAATCATTAAATAAAAGTTCTTAAGAATTCTTCTATTCTCTATCTTGACCGATTCTAACAAGTGTAGGTTTGATTCCCGTCAGGGAAAAAATTAAGTAGTGCTATGAGTTTAATATGTAAGAGACTGCTCTTTTTATTCCATTTTTATTTCATGATAAAACTTTTTAATATAAAAAAAAAAAAAAAAAATGTTTGAAATTCAAGTTAATTTTCGGAATAACTACATACATCAATTTTAGTGGCAGCGAAATGGATCAATAATCAGTTTTCGTGTACTCGTGGTCAGAAATTAGAACTGAATTTTTTACCTTGCCCTTAATTGCGGCCTACAAGCAGCACTTTATTAGTTAGTCCGATTTATTTTTAGTCTCATCTTGAAGTACATGTGCGTGTTCTGTCAAATTTTCAATTCGCATTATTACGGTCGCTACAACCTTTCTTAGAAAAATATATTGGAGCGTAAGGCGACGGCTGGATGGGCCGGCCTACCGTTCAACCTTCATTTCTTTTGTTCCGTCCCTAATGACATATCCATACCTAGGGCTTTTACCTGCTCTTCTATAAACGAAATAGAGTGGTCAAATTCGTCAGTTTCGTGTTGTTATTCAGAATGGATAAACATACGTATGAAGAATCTGTGAGGCAAGACCGAAAAGGCTCGAGAGTAACGCATTTTTTAAACGCGTTTTTCTTGAAATGCCCTTTTTACAATTGAACTTCCTCTCAGAGGGAGAGTTTTCAAGCTATCGAATTTTTACGGAATTTTCTTTACTTCATTCTTTATGTCACTAGGGAAGTTTTTATTTTTTTTTATTAAATCTTCCTATTTTTTCACACGAAAACCTGTTGAAAAACAGGGCTAAATTTCTTACTTTTTCCTCAAGCCGTCGTCATTTTGTCAAATTTCAAAAAAAAAAAAAAAACCATAGGGACATAGCGGCTTCCCTACAGATTAATAATTAATTTGATTTTTCTTTCGGAAGTAACTGCGGCCACATCCGTGGTCACCGATTGCCCCCATTTTTATACCCTAGATGAAATCTATAGGGGTATACTAAGATTGTCATTCCGTTTGTAACACCTCGAAATAATGATGGTAGAGCAAAAGTTATTTTGATTTTTGCATGTCCGTCCGTCCGTCTGTCTGTGCAAATTTTGTACACGGACTTTAAAAAAAAAAAAGTAAAATTACAATTACACTGAGATGGTCCTTTAAGGAAATATGAAATTATATACTGCAACAACACTAAATGTAGCATTTTCGGAATTAAGACAAGGAACATTTACTATTAGAGTAGCTAACATCAAATAAAATATTCCAAATCATCATTGCTGGATAAATTGTCTGAAAGATTACCTGAAGGCATAGGAAAGTCTGGACAAGTATTTAAAGGAAACCGAAGAACAAACTTATCAAATGTATGGAGTCGTTAGCCAAATTTGGGTTTCCTTTAAGTCCTGATAACTTTTTAAACACAGTTACATAAATTGAGAAAGACCCTGGCGACTTTATCCTTCAAAAATGGTATAACATTTTCCTGAAATATAATCCAGAGCTTGCATATCAAATTCCCGTAGACCTAACTGAAGCCAGAGATACTGTTTCTGAAGAGGTTATTCGAAAATCTACAAAATTATATAAGGGAGATGAATGCAGGAGTCATATTTGAAGAAACAGTTGTTTTCCCCTACCTACGATCACCTAGAGATGTACCAGAAGACTGCTTTTAGGTCGTTCTGAGTCAGGCTGCATAAGAATATATCACGAATGGGGTAAATACATGGTTAATTAATGAACAAATTCAAAAATTCAAACGGGATAATTTTATACGCACTTCCTTCCAGCACAACACATATGCTACAACGAACCAGCAGAGCTTAGTGTTTCAACAAATGCGCCATCAAAAGAAACGAGTGGTTAAGCGATGAATTAGATGTGATTCCCTTTGCCCCAATCGAGGATATTGTCAAGATCATAATTCAATTATCTAATCATTCATACTCATTTCCACATGCGCCATTCACTCTGAAGTCCGTAAGATTGTCAAAGAAGTGAGCGAAATCAAGGTACTGTCATCGCCAAAACTATGGCGGGATTAAGCGGAAAGATGGAGAAAAATAACAAAGCCCTGCTGCACATTTTATAGGGTGAGGTTCAGATATAACGTCATCTAATGCCACCCACATTAGTCAACAAATAAAAAAACTTTCAATCCATAACAGAAGAGCAAGGGAGCGACCAAGTGCTTTAGTCGTATTTTTCAAAGCAATATTAATTTAACACACCCTTCTAAAAGCAGTTTTTATAACTTTGTTTTTACCCTGGTCGCGAATTGTCCCCATGTGGATGCAAACTAGTGATTTCAGCATACACTGATATTTTCAATTATCATGCAGACAAGATAAATGTTTCGAGTTTTTAATTTAAACTAAAAGATAAATTAACAGCTTACTATTTTACTACAAAAGTTTAAACACTGACACCAAGTAAATTCTACTAAAAACTCTGGACGCGATTGGTGAGTTTACCCTACTATTAAACTACTCAGAGCAACAAGTATGATTCCATTGAGCAGCAGGTTGCCAACCCCTGATCTCTAGGGTATCATAAGAATTGTTTTACTAGTTGTTTTTAAATTTTAATTATGAGATTAGTTGGTAGGAAAGGATTGATTACCAAGTTGGCAAGTTGCCAGTTCTGCAAATACCGCTGAACCTGAATCAATCTCTCGTTACCAATTTTTACAGTTCAGTGGGAAAGCATGCTCTCATTGAAAGAGACAAAAATATAGAAGAGGTGCCATTTGCTTTCATGCGTTTTTGGTTCAACGAATCTCAATTAGTGCTCATGGAAACTCAGCCAGCAAAACTTAACGCCAACTCAATCCTAACTCTCTAGCTCATGGAAACATAGTAGGTACAAGAACATGTCAGTTCAGTGGGTGACTCGTATGTACTACGTATTCGACAGTTACTATTTTGGTGGCAGAGAACACACTCAATTATTTATTAATTTCGTTTAATTTTATTGCTTTTTTGATTATTTTTGAGATCTCCACACAAAAGAAACAATTGAAATTCCTCAAGGAGTGTAATTCTAATATATGAAATTCTTTCCCAAACACAATCTAATTAGATTTTTCTTTGAAAATGTACCCATCAGCTGAAAACTCCAGCGCAAGAAGTTTTTAATAAACATCAAACCAAGTGTAGAATTTGATTCATCCATTTTTTCGCAGGTGTTTGTTCAACAAACGAGCATTGAAAAGGCAGGCAGCTGGAGGAAATTGCATGCAATACATAAATAATTTGAGGTTAAAATTTACCTCAAAACCAAAACACACTTCTTCATAATAATTAACGTAAAACGCAATAGATTTTATCAACTTACCTCAGTTTCGGCATCTGACCGTACGCAAATACATGCTGCTCGCCTCCGAAAACCATCCTTATCATAAATACGCGTAGAATTTGGTTTTTCTTTCACCATTTTGACAGCTCTTCTATGCTGTTCAATACGCTTCCAATCTTCTTGATTTCACAAGCAAAGACAAGACAAGACAAGACAGAATCCTCAGGGGAACAAGGATATTCGCGAATAAATCGAAAATAATTAACAAACTGGAAATCGAATGGGGTGATAATTACTATTTCAAATATTTCGCGGAAACCAATTTACAACAAATTGTACAATTAAATCGGATTAGGGAGATTTCTTAACATTTTGACGGATTAAATTCAGAAAAGAGCAGAAAATTACTCAATACTTTTTCGATATAGGATTATTAAACAAGATACACACAAGAGTGTCGACAGTAAACAAAAACTTCTCGGGGGAAAAAAAAGAAAGAAAAACGATTTTAACTGAAATTTTTACACATTTTGGCTGTTGCGGATTCAGCTCACTGATACACGTTCCATTTTGCTTAATTTGCGGCAGATCAAATTCACAGCTGCACACAGAATTTCCGATTATACTATAGTAATTTCGGTATTAATTTAATCGCATTAGCTAACAGCTCTTCTAATGTATATTGCACTATTGCACGGGAAACTCTTTATAATTTATCCTTTTCCAGATGTTTTGCAAAAAAAAAGTATCTACGATCAAGTCACTTTCTTGTAGGTACACACAAGTAAAAAAAAATGCTTCCGATAGCTTCTGTCGCCGATGAAATTTTTACAAAATCGAGCAAAACTACACCTTCTCAGTATTATAATGTTTCACAGTTTGTTCTAACTTTAACTAGCTAGCAAAATTTAGCAAATTTTTGCAATCGCCAGCACCCATTGCCGCGAGTTTTTCAATTTTTCGTCGGCGTTTCTTCGTCAAAGAACTTATTAAACCCTTTTCTATTTCAAGACGACAACTTGGTAAATATTTTTTTCAATGCAATACCAACATGAATAAATTGAATTCGCCGCATTTAATCTCATTTCTACCTTCCAAAGTTTATGGTCAATCTTTGTCTTTTGTCCGAATGAGGGCTCCACGGGCGCAGAAAATTGTTGGAGTTTCGAAAATTGCCCGAATGTGGGCGCCAGGCTATATTATTGACGAGTGGCCCTATAGCGCCATGAGTTTCAATTCGGACAAAGGACGCTTTAGCAAATAACTGTAGTAGTTTCTGCTACAACTAGAACTAAACAGATGGCACTAATGCATTTGAAATAATTTTATATATTTTTATGTTTTATGTTTTTTTTATGTATGTTTTTATGTTTTTATGTGTCTACTTAGAGGCGAACAACATGCATAGTGTCGTAACTATTTTTGTTTGAGACCTTGGAACATAGAGAGTACAGCCGTGCGTTCAGCCGCACGCACATTTTTACACACCATGTCGTTCAGGCGACCGAAGCGTTGTCATTTCCCCAGCACATCAAAGCACATCGCAGCGTTCAGTCGCCCAAAATGTGCATACCGGTGTACCAAAACCCTCGAGAATACTTCACAAGCCATGAAACAGACTCCCTCCCTACCACATGCGAGGACCAACGTAGTCCTTACATTCTAAAATATTTGCAGTGTTCTTATGTAAAAGTGACAAAAGTTTGACTTGAATAGCTCCTCCGCCCTAAACTACTATTCATACAGAAAAATGGCCTTCTGTTAATCTTAAGCTTGCTTTCTTATCTTCCGAACCGTAATAAAATTTTCATACCTTTCCTAACAAAATTATTTAAACAAATTTATCTTAACCAAATGACTCCGATTTCTCAAACAAAAATTCTCAGCTGAGTAATCATTATAATGTCGCTGTGCCGTCATGGCATGCCGCGGGCTGATGATATCGAATGTAGCTGCCTACAGATTCGGACTACGGCTGCACATAAACACATGCAATTATCACTCAGCAGAGAGGTCTTGAGCGTAAAATGGTAAGGTTACATTGTAATCAAAACTATTTTATTATTTTGTTAAGTAAGCTATATAGGAAGTGTAGCCTTTGGGAAGGTAAGGAACCAAGCTTTAAATTACTAGACGACTATTTTCCTGTATGGATAGTAGTTTAGGCTCTATAGCATATATAAAGTCAATGTTTGGCACTTTTCCATAAGTATCAATATAGAACATTTTCAAGAACAGACTCCGAACGCACACATATAGATGTCTGTTTCATGGCTTGGGAAGTATTCTCGAGGGTTTTGGGTGTACACATTTTTACGCTACGCCGTGCGTTCAGGTGTACACACCGATGTGCTTTTAGCACATCACATCATTGAAAAAGTAGGGATAGCACCTGAACGGTTGGTCTGCACTTCGATTCGAAATGTCAATTTTGAAAGTTCTTTAAGAATAAAACTACGCCAAACGTCAAAACTACTAAGCGCACTGAGACACTACGCTACAGGAAGTGTGATAAGCCAAATTTGGTGTAGACAAATTCTGGTTGTGTTAGTGTCTGTTGCCGCTGTAGTGAACGCTCAGTACAGCTGTGTAGTAGAATCAATATAGAGTGCGGGGCAACAAAATATAAGGTTGAAAATATTACGTTTGCTCCCATCGAAAATGTTCTTATTCGCTGTCGCCACATACCTAAGGAATTTTGCAGCTGTCACAAACGTAAACAAATCTTCCTGTTGTCTCTATATTTTAAGGTGCACACCGATGTGCTGGGGAAATGACAACGCTTCGGTCGTCTGAACGACATGGTGTGTAAAAATGTTACATTATGTGACATTCTGCGTGCGGCTGTACGCACGGACGGTCTGTTAGCGTAGTGTTTTGGTGCGTTTAGTAGTTTTGACGTTTAGTGTGGTTTTATACTTTCAAAAGTGACATCTAGCGCGAATTTACAAATTGAATTCAATTGATTGCAAATTAAAATTAAAAATGGAAGAAATTTATAACTTTGTTTTAAAAGGAAAATACGGTTGCTATTTTGAATGATGGTAAAAATTCATTAATTTAGTAAAAAATTTATTTTTTAATAAAATAATTTATTTCAGATAACAAAATCGTTTTCATCCAAATCAATCTCTATCTTATTGGGTTGAGTTCTTTGTAAAGAATCAATTCCTGCTCTCATAAGAACATCATTATCATCATCGTCGTCCAGTTGAACAGCAGATGCCTCTGTAATTTTACAAATTTATTATTTACATGAATGAGTTTGTAATTATTACCATACCTGAAAAAAGTGAATCTGTTTTAAAAACTCATTTGAGGTTTCAGTTGCATTGTTATTCATTTTCCTTTTTATACCCTAGCTGAAAGGCACTTTCACATCAAAAACAAGACCAGAAAAATGTAAACCGAAAAACTCAATTTATTCCACTTTAAAACAAGATTTTTGTTCCAATGATTAATTAAATCCAGAGAAATAGGATAAACTAAGAATTTTGCTGAGAAAATAGTTATATTTATCTCAGATTTTTAAGAAAAACACAACTTTTACGTTTTATCGGCCGAAAAACTTTTTCGCCGGAAAAATTCGGCCGATAAATCATATAAGTTGGTTTTTCTTAAAAGTTTTAAAATAAATATTCTATTTTATTAGTAAAATTATTAATTTATCCTATTTCCCATGATTTTATTAATCATTGGAGCAAAAATCTTGCTTTAAAGTGGAATAAATTGAGTTTTTCAGTTTACATTTTTTTCGATTCTTGTGTTTGATGTGAAAGTGCCTTAAGTTTGTCGATCCGTTTGTAACAGTTCGAAATAATGATGGTAGAGCAAAATGGATTGGACACCCACGCATAATAAATATTAAAAGTTATTCTGATTTTTGCGTATCCGTCCCTCTGTCCGTCTGTGCGCACGATAGCTCGAGAGCGCGTATACCTAGAGAGCTGAAATTTTGTACACGGACTTTAAAAAAAAGTAAAATTAAGTTCGAAAATGAGACAAATCGGGCAACTCCTTCGTGGGGTTGCCATACAAAACTTTCGTTTTCCACTATATATTTGGACACTGCCTGAGAACGCGTCGACGTTCATTATATTAGCAAATAAAATTTCAAAAATAGACTAAATCGGGCAACTCCTTCTTGGTGTTGCCATATAAAAATTTAGGCTTTTTACGTATACTGTGAAAACGATCAGTCCAAGACATTTTTATTGTACTGAAAACTTCTTCAGAATACGAAATCCTATAAAATTGCTTTTAATAATTTTTTCTGCCCGACAAACCGTTCTAGAAATATATGCGAAAAACCACTTCAAAAATGAAACAATACGAAATTTCATACGGGCATTCATCTAGCGTATCATAAGAATTGGTCTTAGACCAATTCTAGCGTTTTTACTTGTTTATTTGCAAAATGTTCACTTTAAATTACACTGACAACTTTCAAAAGTGACGTTTCGGATCGAAGTGCACAACAGCCGTTCAGTTGACAATTCGGTGTGTGGTGTGTATCCCTACTTTTGCAAGTCACGTGACATGCACATCACAACGCTTCAAAGCGACGAGGGCATACTACAAGAGAAATTTCTTGAGCAGCTGTTCAATACACCCTTATTCGCCAGTGTGTAAAAAACAACGTGCCTGGTTATTGAAAAATGTAAACATTTCTACTTCACATAAAACAAGTATATTTCTCTTTGTCACACACATGCTCAATTTCCTTAAAGCGACATGCAATTCTTTCTATCAAATATTATAATCATTTTTTTATTTTATTTTTTCAAATGATGTCCTATTCTCGTGGGTAATCTCTTTCTATCGATCAGCTGTTCAAGAAATTTCTCTTGTAGTATGCCCTCGTCGCTTCAAAGCACATCGGTGTGTGAAACCTGAAGGTACGGAAGTGTACATGATGTACATCCGTGCGTTCAGGTGTACACACCGATGTGCTTTTCAGCACATCGATGCGCACATCACATCATTGAAAAAGTAGGGATTGCACCTGAACGGTTGGTGTGCACTTCGATTCGAAATGTCAATTTTGAAAGTTCTTTAAGAACAGAACTACGCTAAACGTCAAAACTACAAAGCGCACCGGGACACTACGCTACCAGACCGTAGCGTAAAATGTGCACATCGATGTGCTGGGGAAATGACAACGCTTCGGTCGCCTGAACGACATGGTGTGTAAAAATGTGACATTATGTGACATTCTGTTCTGCGTGCACCTGAACGCACGGCATGATTGAAAATGTAGGATTAGCAACTGAACGGTTGGTGTGCACTTCGATTCGAAATGTCACTTTTGAAAGTTAAGTCTTTTAGAATAAAACTACGCTAAACGTCAAAACTACTAAGCACACCGAGAGACTACGCTAACAGACCGTAGGATATTTTTCCTTTAAAACAATTCCTGGATGTCGAAAGTTTTAGGATAAATAGGTTGACTTTCTAAGATTTCTTTTGTATTCATAGAACTCGAAAAAATATTGTTTTTACAAAACGCCGATTACATGGTTTTTAGTAACCAACGTCCGAAAAATCGAAAAATTCACAGTTTGCTAAATGCTGAACACACTAATTGTTGGAGTCATTTTTCTTGACAAAGAATTTTCTTCTAATGTAAAATTTATTTATTTATTTATTTAACATTAGCTGTAGTTACATAGAACTAAAATTAGCCTGTCTTCGGAATCCGCTCTTCGTTGAGCCTAACAGAATGTAAAAATCGAAAAATGATTATACTCCGTAAAAAGCTTGAAGTTCGTCATTATACCCCCCACAAAAAACTCGTCATAATGCCCTCCACCACACATTAGTTTTTTTCCAACATGTTATGTAAAACTTATTGAAAACTAATATAAAATCTATGGTAACCCCCACAAACTGCACACCATAAATATACTAAACCTACTCACCATTCAATGCAAAACGGTTAAGAAATTTTCTCAAACAGAATCTTCGGCAAAGCTAAATCTTTTTCTTGTTATAATTGAAAAACTCGTCTGCTTTTTTCGTACAACAAACATAAAGTAATGTAAAAAGAAATTTGACCATATGTTGGCAATACTTAACCCTGAATTCTGGGTATCATAGCGCGAGTTGAGAATAAAAAAGCTGATTACAGCTAATTTTCATTCGTCACTATGTCCCGGTCTCCCCTACACTCGATTGACAAAATCATCCACAAAAATAAAAACAAATCTTGCAACTATTCCACTCACTTAGGAAACGGCAAACAACAAAGTTTCCGAACGTATACCTGCAAGTGCAAGATTAGTTGTATTCTCTGTACCGTGGGCAGTACCCACCTTTCAGTAGTCTCCGAAAAGGTCCTCTAAAGGTTGTCGGGATTGAAAATGACTGATGGGAGGTTTCGACGATTTTGCTGCACAAAGAGAGGGTTTAAGTTGAACACAGATCCAACGTTCGTAGGTATTCGCCGCAACCCACTGACAAGTATAACATAGACCGCGCATCATTTTCTATTTCATGTGGGACCAATTTTGTTGGCTGGGGTGTGAAAATTATTTAATTTCAAATTTCATCAATCCTAGGTATAACAAACTATAGTCCGCGCCACGAAAATGCGCTATAAAGGTCACCAGAGGGAAATTTATTAGTTTGAACCATTGTGTATATTTCCAATGGTAAAACAGCTTTCAGATGGCATTGCCAGTAAAAAAAATTAATTTTGATATTTTTGAATTACTATTGGATTTTCCTGTAATTTTAATAAATATTTATGATTTCATAACATTTTATTTCCTTCATTCTTGTTCTTTATTATCAATAAATTTTATCACAGAACTTCTAAGAGTAATTTGGAATTCTAATTTACAACTAGAATCAATATAAATTATTTTGATACGGCAACATGAAAAACTTCAGAATGACTTTTGGCTTATGTATAAAAAAAAATGCTTACCCCCATCGTTGTGGCCTATGGCCACATATATGCGCTGCTAGACTTGTGGGACTTAAACGCTTATAGAATTTGAAGAAAGTAATGTAATTGCCTCAAATAAATTTTGTCCGATAAAACACATATGTGAAATGCCGTTTCTGGAAATACCAGGTCTTTTCAGTTTCATTGGCCGCCATGAGGTGGCATCAAATGAGAATGTAAATTTTTTTACAGTTCAAGTTTTTTGATAGGAAAATGAAATCTGAGAATGCTGAAATTTGGTATAGGCAATCCGACAAAGTTGTAAACTGGAATAACTGTCATTTCGTGCAAAATGAAGGAAGGAGGGTGTATATGACCCAAGTGCTAAAATAGCATTTTTTATGGTAAAAACGTCCGTATAAAGTTTACAGGAACAAAAAAATACTGTTACGTGTAATAGAAAGAGACAGCTGGTGACATCTACTGGCAATGGAGAGTAAACAACTTCAGGTTCGAAGAATCGATGATTAAATCTTCGGGAAGGTTCAGGAATAGAATGAATAGAACAGTCAAGAAGCTTCTGGAATAGAACACTCCAGAATAATCTGGAGAGTTTCTAGGGTATAAATATAACAGTTGTCACCGCCAGAAAAAGAGTCCTCTCTTAGACGTTGCAGTGTTAACAAGCGAAAGTGTTGTAATTGGATTGCGATAATTGAAAGTACAGTATCAGCGATAATTAAAGTTGAGTTGATTAAATGAAGGTTTATGAATTTTATATGATTAGAGTGAAATAAAGAACTTGTATATTAAATATTTAATATTGTGTTTTAAATAACGAACCAAAGGCCACGCTCGCAACAATACGCAACTCGATTACACTCTCCTCCCCATTTAATTTGATACCCCACACGCCCCATTCTGGATAACCCCTATTGGGAGTGGTTTACCTCTCACTACACCTTTTTATAACTTATATTTTTCTCCGAACATTACAAATACAACTAAAAAAACAGCATTGTTCTCTTCCCCCCACGGAAAGTTATGTTTATAGAAATGCACGAAAAATTGGCCGTCCACAGCAACATGTTACTTCTACTTTTGCTCTGGAACTATAAAGCATTTCTGCATTGGTCTGTTCCGTACCGGAAGGGTTTATGAATGACAGTTAAATTATCGTAAATGGCTTGTGTTTAAACTAAAATGCTTTCTTTGTATTGGAAAGCTTTAATTTTAAAAATGAAAATATTTGTATATACGAGAATTTAAATTTATTAAATACTATTATTATTTGTGGAGTTGCTTAAAGACCTACACATAGAGAAATATCTTAAACGGAAATCTTTATGATATTCTCAAAAACAGATTTTTTATCAATAATCTTTATCAATAAAATTCCAAGAGGTTATGGCATAGAAAGAAGATAAAGTTTGAAGAGGGATTTTTGTAATCAAAGATCAGACCAAGGAATATCTGTAGCGTATTCCTAGATGTACAGTAAGCATATCGGCATATAACCTATGAGAATAAGCACATTTTTTTTGTAAATAAATTCTCTAACTTAAGTTAACACAACATAAAACATGTTTGTGTGGGTGAAATTTATCTGACCTTGTAGAAAATCAATAAAATAACTTAATTTAAATGGAAAAGTTACAAAACTTTGCTCAGGATAAATTGGTAAAGTGGCAGCCCTAAACTGAAATTTCCCTGACCTTGATAGCTCATTTTTCGTGGTGCGGATTATAAAACAATTACTGGTAGGTAAGAAGAACTCATCACTCTATAGCCGTACTTCTCGCTTGTAAAAGTGCAGGAGCCCTATAAAGCGTTGCCACAAAACATTTTTATTATAACTATACCAAAAAAATATAGCTAAAGTACATCAAATCAATAAAAAAAGTACCAAATCCATTAAATTTAAAGAGCGACACAACACAGTACAGTACACGTACTAGTGTATGAAATAGATAGTTATATAGGTAGCGGGGGCGGATCCAGTATTCTTGTGAGAGGAGGGGGCGCAGCTTTAGTTTAATAATGATATAAACTGGAAACAGATCAAAAGTTCCAAGACACTCGTTATATTATTTAAAGGATTCGGGTTGAACAAATAAATGAATAATAGAAGAATTTTAGGTACTTTTATTTTTTAACGATTCTAAATGAAATCATAAATACAAGAAGAAAAAAGAATAAACAAAACCGCCTCGTCCGGGAAAATGGCTGAAAAAGTTCAATAAGTGCCAGAAAGTAGGCAATTATCTGTTGGAAATGACATTTTGAGCCATTTTCGCTGGATATGCTTAAGAAAAAGTGCAAAAAAGACAGAAAGGGTTATATCTTGGGTACATAGTGTGTTGGTTATTTTAAAGCTAAGTTTTTGGGGCTTTTAAATCCAATATGAAAAATTGATATTGATGACTTTTTTTTTTATAAAAATAGTTGTTAAATAAAAAAAAAACGAGTAAAAATTGCGAAATTTTAACTTTGTTGAGCCATAACTTCAAAACAGAGAGCAGGAGGGACAAAATTTAATTCAAACCATTGGAAAGGTCCAAGGATTATCTATCTACCAAAGTAAAAGTCATCATCATAGGGTGTATCGTTCAGATGTTACAGCCTGATCTATAAAAACATATCGAAATATTTTAAAGTCCTGTTATTTCGGAAGCCGTTAGGATTTCCCTCCCCCAACATACAATTTTTTGATCGTCTAAGCATGACATATCCGTATCCTTCGAATATTACACCACACCCTGTATAAATGTACAGTTTTGGTTTTAATTATACATGAACAGATGGAATAGCTAAAAATGTAGGATAATGATCTGACGGTCGGGTACCGATTTTAACGTAAAACATACATAAGATAAAAGTCTAAAGGCTAAAACACAATGTGAGCGACACGACAAAAACACCGTAAAAAACGCTGTCAATTTGGTTCTAATAACATGGCAGTGTATGGTATAAAATACAATGCTGACGACATCGTTCGACGTTGTCGTCGAACTTAAATGAAAATTGAAATTTGTCGCACGTTTAGGGTCCGTTTAGCAAAATTATGATTTTGGGTTGCGTTCATATTTATTGTTATACGTTCATTGCAATCATATTTACGACTTGATAGATTAAAAAAATTAGTAAATAACAATGCCGTGGAAAATATCAAAGTAGGTTGTATAAAATATGGATGAAAAGTTTATTGAGGTGGTAAAATGTCACCGTATTATACAAAAAAAAAAAACGCATCCGCATAGACACCCAATTCCGGCTGAGTCTTATATAGCTCTTGAGCACACCTCTTCTTCTATGTGGGTTCTGTTTTTTATCTTCATTAGCCAAAACGGCCACACATGCAACTTTAATAATCTTTTTTTTATTTAATCGCTGAAATTTTTTCTATTTTTAATTTACAACAAAAATATCAGAATAAATTTAATTGCGGATTGACAGCTCTTGTCGCTCCCATTGTATTTTCACGGACGTTTTGTACGGCGTTTTAGTCGTGTCGCTCACATTGTGTCTTAGCCTTAAGCTACAAAATTGAATCTTTTTTTGAAGTTGTTGTCTCTAATTATAAAAATAATATTAATTCTGAATCAATCATTATCCTATTACTCTTGTGTATAGAACTATATAGTAATTGCAAAACGAGGTTTGACTACTTAGTTATATTGTAGAGGCGCCACTACTGCAGACTTAACTAAAGGTTAGGCCAGTAGTGCTGCCCTCCAATATAAAATTAATGATGTCTCGACCTGATGTAGGGAAGGGCGAAATTTTTTCCTAGAAATTTATTGCAAAGTTTTTCGATTTTTTTAGAATTTATATGAATTTTTCTAGGCCGACAATGGCACGCATTGGGTTATCCTACACGAGTATTCCCTGATGCAGTATGCAAATAGGTTTTCTGGAGAAGAGGTGAGAAGAAGCAAGGAGATATCTGTCCAAAGTGTAGAGATATCTTTTTGTTTCTTCTCACTCCTTCTTTAGAAAACCGGTACCATATATATTGTTGCGATCGTGGCCTTTGGTTCGTTATTTAAAACACAATATTAAATATTTAATATACAAGATCTTTATTTACACTTCTAATCTTATACAATTCATAAACCTTCAATTAATCAACTCAACTTTAATAATCGCTAATACTGTACTGTCAATTATCGCAATCCAATTACAACACTTTCGCCCGTTAATTATTTTCGCTTGTTAACACTGCGACGTCTAAGCAAAGACTTTTCTTTTCTGGCGGTGACAACTGTATTATTTATACCCTAGAAACTCTCCAGATTATTCTGTTGTTTACTCTCCATTGCCAGTAGATGTCACCAGTTGTCTCTTTCTGTGGCACGTAACAATATACTTATTAATTTAATTTTGAAATGAAAAATTATAATTTTTAATTGTCTTATATTTTCTAATATATTTTTGTTTCATTGTTATTAATATATATTACTTACTACAAAAATATATCTACTTGAGATTTAAAAAAACTTAAACTTAAATTCTAGTAGATAAATAAGTTAGGATGTGTAGAGATGTAATAAAAAAGAATTAACATAATAAAAAATATGTTTCCTAATTAAATAAGTAAGAACTTAAAAGTAATTCATTGATATATTTGTAAATTAGTAATCTGTGGCATTACTACTTGTATAAAATGTCTGTACTCATTAATTTTCGATGTTCAGTCGTAGGAACAAAACTTGTGCAATCAACACCATCCGAACCAAAACTCAATCTAATCGTACCTACACATTGTAGACAAACATTTTCATCCATCCGAATATTTTTTTTGGTTTTTATATCCGTCACTGAAGAAAATATTTCTTTCGCGTCAGCATTTGAATGTGGGAAAGTCAATGCGTATTTAGCTACTTTCAATAAATTGGGAAACTGTATGGAGTCATCTATTTTTTGAATTGCAAAATTCTTCGAAGTCCAAATTTTTGTAATTCTTTTTTTCTGCGGGTAACAAGGTAACGGGCAAGCTTCACCATTCAGTTTCTACTTCTTGAATGTTACAATTCAGAGCTCTGCTTGAAATTAACTTTAAATCATCACCTTTGCGAAATATCCAAGGAACTCATGGGATTTAAGAACTGTTTTTGTTTAATAAACGGAAATCTTTTTACTATTTCATCCATGGCCTTTATGTAGAATTTTCTACAGTTTTCAGTTAATTCAAGAATATCCTCTTTGAATAAGTTCTGTTGATTAAATTCAAAACCAGGGACCGAGCCAATTATGACCTTTTACGAAAAAAGCCAACTTTACTTCTTATTCCTGACCGATAATAATTTGAAGTTAAAGAAAGAAAACTGGAAAGGTTTTTTTATTTATCTGGCCAGCTTGGCGTTTTATATTCTTTCTTGTAAAAATAAAAAGTTAGCTTGGCTAGAAAAAATAAAAAGCCGGGCTCATATCTTTTTATTGAAAAAAGTATCAAGCCGTTGCGCTTGCTTTTCTAGCTTCAAAACTATTACCGGCTAGGAATAACAAGTAAATTAAGCTTGGCTTTGTATATTTCCGAATTCAAAACCTGTTAGTTTCAGCTCGAAAAAATAAAAAGTTAAGCTGGCTTTTTATTTTTGCCAGAAAAAATAATAAGTCTTTTCAGCTTTTTTTTTAGCTTTTTAGCTTTCCCTGTTCAAAAGACTCTGAGTCCAAATACGTTTCTTCAGTTGGCATACAGTAATTCAGTTACTGCTGATTTTTGAAAATATTACGATCATGAATTTTGTCGGATTGAATAAAATTTTGTGCTAAAATTCTCAAAATTCTCTCTGACTCATTACTTAAAATGTGAATTAAAATTATTCTTCCTTGAAAAAGAGCGTTAAATTCATTATAAAATCGCAGCATGTATTTTAAGAAATAAAGGAAATAAAAGTATGACTTCATTTTCTTTGACAGTAGTTGATCTGCAATGTTTCTTGGCCTTGCCCTTCTTGTTTCATTAGATGCAAAAAAAAAGTGTTGAAGTGCTGTCCAATTCTCCAGTATTCTAGATACGCATGGCTCTAAGGACAACCATCTCGTATTGGCTAGTTTTAATATTTTTTTTTTTGCACTTGGAAGTATTCTTGTATTTCTTTAAGGACAGCAGAACTTTTAGGACTCTCCGAAAAATATGATGAAATATGCTTTATCAATTCTTCACATTCACTTGGTGTTTCTTCGAAATAATGAGACGCCACAAGTGCCGCAGAATGGCAAATGCATGGAAAAAGCACAACTTCTGGTAATTGTGCCTTAAGTCGGCTGAAAAAGGAATCATGCGCTCCAACTATTACTGCAGCGCCATCACTAGCTAAGCCAGTGATATTCTTTAATGGAATTTGCTCTTTTTTCAACGTGTCTTTGAATGTATACTAAATAAAACTTCTGAAGTACAATCACTAGCATCCAATTACACCAAATCAAAAAACTTTGTCTTTAAAAGAAACTCTTCATTAGTATAACACACAATATGCAAAGGTTTTTTTGTTACTTATATCAGTACCTACTTTCATCAATAAGCACAGAAAAAATGTTCTCCTTTAAAGACTTTATTAGCTTGTCTATTTCAACTTTGCTTATTATGTTTGGAATAATTTTTGATCTTTTTTTTCTGCTTAAAGATATATCTTTTATAATTTTTGAATTTGGTGAATTTTTTTTCAAAACAGGCACCAAATGGTCGAGTACATTCAACGCTACATTATGTTTTGCAAAAAATGCGGAAAGATGAATTTCGGCATTTTGTACTTGCACATTGTGTGGGGTACTTTTAAAAATGCTGGAAACTGATGGTATAATGCGCATTAATTACCGGGCTCCTATGTATTTTGCCGACTTGGTATGTTTTTCCAGTAAGCCAATCTTTAAATTCTGGAGCTTCTAGCCAAGTTTGCTGAAATACTTTTCTTCTCTTTGTGGAAGGTTTTGAAATAGCTGGAGAACTCATTATTCTATTAAAGATTGAAAGATTGTAAAGATTATCGAACTATTCGAAAATTTGAAAAAAAAATCATTCTTACCGTAGATGCCTTGTAACTAAAAAACTATTTTTATAAATTAAAATATACTTCAAACACAATCAATTACTACTTTCACTTCTCAAACAAAACTCTGTCCTGCGACCAGTGAGAGCTGCAACTGACTAATAAATTTCAAATCCCTGCACACTTTGCATAAAACGTAAGCACATTGCCAATATACTGTTACGAGCGTGGCCTTAGTTCGTTATTTAAAACACAATATTTCAGATATAATTCAAAAGTTCTTTCTTTATTTAACTTTATTGTTTACTCTCACAAATTCACAAATAATTATCAAATAAACTCTTTATTTATCGCTAGTACTGTACTTCTAATTATCGCAATCCAAATAGTTTACTTCGTTCACTTCTCACTTCGCTGTCTGAAATAATACTCCGTCTCCTAGCTGTCAGAGCGCCGTATTTATACTCTTCGAATTATCCTAGAACCTTCCTGAATATTCCGTTCTCCGAACCCAAAGTTTACTAAGATGACACTAACCTAAAGTTGCTTCCATTCCTAACAGATGTCGCTTGATTCACTTTGTGGCACGTAACACTGCCCCCTTCTTAAAATTTGTTCGTCCCGAACAACAGATGGTCCACGGTCTTGGTGCTCTCCGTATTGACCCAAGCGATCTAGATGAACGATTTTTCTTTTGCATCTTGTACCGCGCTGATTCTTGTATGGCATGTTATTAATTTTAGTTTTAACTGCATACGGTCTCCCCCAGTGTTGTGGTAACTTTGGAGAACGTCTCGTGGCCTCATGCACATCAGCTAATCGTTGTCTGAGCTTTGTTACGTAGTCTTCTGGTTTCTTTTGTTCGCCTTTGGGTATACCAAACTTGAGGTCGCTAGGTAAGCGCATTTACTTTCCGAAAATGACCTTAAATGGGCTTTGTCTGGTCATATTGTAAACAGATGATATATAAGCCATTAGAAATATGGTATAGGAATATGTCGAAACCAATCGCGCTGATTATAGTTGAAGACCTTCCTGAGATATTTGATTAATGTTCTGTTGAAACACTCTTCCATGCTTTGATGTTTCTTTCGTCTTTTATCTTTGATTCCTTTGTCCTCAATTTTCTTGCCCTTTTGATTGCCGTTGTCATCCTTTTCATTGACGCCTTTGCGCTTCTTATTATCATCATCGTCAGAACCTTTGTCTTTACCTTTTCCGACCTTCATTATACCCTTACCATCGTCATTATCAGCATCTTTAGACCCTTTACTTTTCGTCTTTTTCTTTCTTTCATTGTCCTCGCTCTTGGATTTCTTTCCTTTCTTCTTTTTACTTTTATCACCGTAATCATCATCATCTTTGGACTTCTTTCCTTTCGTCTTTCGACTTTCGTTATCATCATTGTAGTCATCGTCATCTTTTTCTTCCATCCATCCGCAATGTTTCCATTCAGGATTGCATGGACGTTGTGAAAAAGCTTCTGCATTTCCGTGGATACGTCCTTTGCGGTATGGAATTTCAAAGTCATGAGGTTGCAGTCTAGTCTCTCCACGGAAAGCTTGCTCTCTAGCTCGCCATCTTCTCCCTTCTTCTTCTGTTGTTTGCATTCGTCCTCGTTTCCTACAGTCGTTTTGCAGGTGTCCCAGTCTACTACATCGCAGAATACCGCGTGAAGAATTGCTCTGTGATGGCTGCATTCTATTACAAGTACATTCCTCCACCGAAATTTCTCTCACTCGTACTGCACTTCGAGAAGCTTGCCTGGCAGATTCATACGCTAATGCATACGCTAGTGCTTCTGCTGTTGATTTCTGTCCTGCTAGCCTTAACGCTTGTTGTAAATTTTGATCTGCATAGCGTTCACAAATGCTTCTGTTGCCACTTCATTAAGGAAATCCGCATTTACGCTAGAGTATGAGAGATAAGCTAATCTTTCCACATCAGCCTGCAGTTGTTGTAGTGATTCGCCATGCTTTTGAATCCTGTTGCGTAGCTGTAGGCGATATACTTGCTGCATGTGTTCATCTCCATAACGTAACTCTATCGCCTGTACTAATGAAGTAAATCACGTTGCCTTTCTATCGGTATAGTTTGTAAAAGCCCTGATGCAGAACCTCGAAGTGCTAATACCAGAGCTGTAGCTTTGTCTGCATCATTCCATCCGTTTACTTCGGAAGCAGCCTCGAATTGTCTCTTGAAAATATGCCACGAATTTTGTCCATCAAATATTGGAGGTTTCATTCTGCCTGCATTGGATATTTCAATTACTTCGTGCCGTGTTTGTCGATGCTTCATCTTCTCCAAATCTGATTTAAAGTTGTCAAGCTGTTCGGTGACTTTTTGTTGTACTTCCGACACTTGTTGTTGAACTTCTAGCACTTCCTGCTGGATTCCTTCAATTTTTACATTTTGCTCGTCTAATGAATTCTTAAGAAAAGTCTTCTGTTCCTCCAAACAAGTTTCTAGACAATTCTGCAAAGAATTCTTTTGTTCGTCCAAACGGGCTTCTAGAGAATTCTTTTGTTCATCTAGACGGGATTCCAGAGAATTCTTTTGTTCCTCAAAAGCATTCTTTTGTTCGTCCAAACGGGCTTCTAGAGAATTCTTTTGTTCATCTAGACGAGATTCCAGAGAATTCTTCTGCTCATCTAAAAGGGATTTGAGAGAATTCTTTTGTTCCTCGAAAGCATTCTTTTGTTCGTCTAAACGGGCTTCTAGAGAATTCTTTTGTTCCTCAAAAGCATTCTTTTGTTCCTCAAAAGCATTCTTTTGTTCCTCAAAAGCATTCTTTTGTTCCTCAAGAGCATTCTTTTGTTCCTCAAGAGCATTCTTCACCTGCAGGGTTGAAAGCTCCATTTTGGTCATTAAAGTACCCAAAAGCTGTTCTATGTTCATCGCAGGCTCTTCTTCAGTTTCTGATTCTTCCTCGAAAATGTATGTCTCAGGATTCTTTTCTTCCTCTATCAAAGCTTGTCTAAGTCGCTCGAATAGAACATTCTTTAGACCTGTCGTTTGCAATGACCGCTTCCCCAATCCACTTTCAATTCCTGTATGCGAAGGTCCTCTAGTTTGCGTCCCATTACTTTGATAATTCACTCACAGTTTAATATAAAATTATCTTTCGGAATTTTCATTTAAAGCAGGAAAGTTTCACAAGATTTCACCAAATTAATCACTCTTTGAATTTCAAAGTCAAATGCCACCACTTTATTTCGCGATTTTATTTTACTTCTGACACCAATTGTTACGAGCGTGGCCTTAGTTCGTTATTTAAAACACGATATTTCAGATATAATTCAAAAGTTCTTTCTTTATTTAACTTTACTGTTTACTCTCACAAATTCACAAATAATTATCAAATCAACTCTTTATTTATCGCTAGTACTGTACTTCTAATTATAGCAATCCAAATAGTTTACTTCGTTCACTTCTCACTTCGCTGTCTGAAATAATACTCCGCCTCCTAGCTGTCAGAGCGCCGTATTTATACTCTACGAATTATCCTAGAACCTTCCTGAATATTCCGTTCTCCGAACCCAAAGTTTACTAAGATGACACTAACCTAAAGTTGCTTCCATTCCTAACAGATGTCGTTTGATTCACTTTGTGGCACGTAACAATACTTAAAAATTAAGCGGAATTTCTTTTGTTCATTTATATATTTAGCCAGTAGTTTTAGTTGGAAGTTTCTGCGTTGTCAAAATATATACCACCAAACACCAAACTATCCGTCCACATATCGATAAAATTCTTCTAAGATTTTCTAAAAACCCAACAGACCAACTCAGACCTTTTAGTATAAAACTTTTCTAGGAACATTTTTTACTGTAAAAATGTTTTCCCTTTTTCCCACAGTGATAATTTGGATTGGAGGGCAGAAATTCCCACAAAATGGGATTTTCCCACAACTTCCCAACACTAATCCATAGCACTTCTAAGGAAAAATTGCCAGTAAATTTCTAAGAAAAATTTCGGCTTTCCCTACAATTACGTCGAGGCAGATTTTAGCAGTATTCTTTGTGTACCTTGTTCTAGAACTCCCATATACTGGAGAGAACAAAATGGTTCTGTCGGTTGAAGCGAACTATTTACACTGTTCGCTTCATCTATAAATCTTCTATGAAAACGTATGAGGCGTTCTTTTGTGTGTCTTTTGTTCTGTCCTGCTCTGCGGACCCAAAAGAACACAGCTTTTATATTGGAGCCAAGCATTGCTGACTTGTTACGGCATCAAGACGTCGAGGAATCGTTGAATTTATATTCTATCGAGGCATTTCTGGTTGTTCTACTTATATTTTTTTATTCCTTGAACCCGTTGTCTATACTTCAGTTGCAGAACTTTTAGCGACTGAGTGTGAGCAAAACTGTTCAAAATGATATAATAATACATTTACATTGCCACGAAATATCGTTTTTTCAAGATTTCGACGAAATCCTCATTGAAATCCCGCGATTTCGCGTACAGATATTCATGACGAAATCCCCAGATTTCATTAAGATTTAAACGAAATCTGTATCGAAATCACAAATTTTTGCTCGAACGCACCCATTTTCCAATGTCACTGTGTTCATATTCCAGTGACAGCAGCTGTCAACAAATTATTTTGACATTGTGACATTTGACATTATTAGACGTTGTGAATGAAACATGGATAAATGCAGCATTCGACAAGTTATTGCGCTTTGCGAAGGTTGTGATTAGCGAGAAAAGTTGATAAAAGTTGAAATAAATAAAAATTGGAAAAAGTTTTCAAAATTGTGCGTAGCTGCTCACAGCTAGACGTAATTTATAAAATTGTTAGAATTTCGTGTGGTTAATCAACTGCATCATAAGTTTTCGTCAAACGTACAAAGAATTGACCAAGCTTTCTGCGAGTAAAGTGGCTTCCATATTTCTCTAGTACAAAAGTGTTACAGTAGGCTGAGTAGTGGTGCTATTATCTGCTATTATCTGCATTAATCCACAAATAAACAATACTGAAGCAGAGTTTTTGTCGTTTTGACTGGTTGATGTTAAGAATTTATATCTTTTTAAGCATAAATTTTCTTTTGTTTCGAATATTTTTGGAGTGTTGCAAGTTTGACATAACCTACAAACATTTGTTTTTTTTCGTTCTTTGCGGTAGCGTGACTAAGGCTAAAGTTAGGTTAGTTTTTTCTCACGTTGCTGTTTTTTTCTACTGTGTTTAGATAGTGGAAAGGCAGGGTGGAGTCGAATGAAGCTGATCGGGCGGGGATGGATCTGGGAGAGTCCATTTCCGCCGGAATTTCTCCCATTGGGGACAGTAGTTTGGGAACAATGCTGGATGGTGTTCATCCTGCTACAATCTCTGCTATTGTCAGTAAGACGCCTCGTAAAGTCTGTATAGATGGTAATTTCAAAAAAAACTAAAAATAAGAACAAAAATGTCAAAGGACATCAGACACGAAACAGACAAGATTCGGAAACCTCTGCAATCACCTTGGGTTCTAACATCAAACAAACAAAACAGCAAATAAGTAACTCAGACCTCGTCCTTGATGATGAGATGGCAAATCAGGCTCCTCTGGAACAAGTGCGCTTACAGATCAATACACCAAATGATAGCATCTCTCAAAATAACATTCCCACAGTTTCTGTTGCTCTAGTCATGAAATCATCAAATAACACGGTACCATCACTGAATTTGTCAGAAAATACACCACTTCCAGAACCTTCTAACACTAACAATATACAGGGTTCAACTGTAAACTCAGTATCCACCATATCAAGTGTCCCAAGTGCTAGCCCTGTTCAAAAGGGGCAACATAACTTGGTCGGAGTCAACTCAGGCTCAATCTCGTCCAGTGCTGTCATAAACGAGGAAATTCGTTACTCGAAGGTAGATAAGGGTCCATACTGGGTCCTGATTCAAAGAGAAAATCAGTCCATAGAAACTCAACCTACCAAGCTGAGTGACATTTACATAGGCCTCCTGCTCAAAAGACACTCGTGTCCAAAGTTCTGTGAAGTGTCCCAAAATTCCTTTAATGCTGTCAAAGTATTTTTCCCCACTGGTGAGGCTGCCAACAGGGCAGCTGCCATGGACTTATCCAGGCATAACCTCATACATTAGAAAGCAAGGCATTATCAGAGGTGTCCCCAAAGACATCTCTGAGGATGAGCTGCTACAGAACATTGAGTCTCCCATCAGGATAACTCATGTACTACGTTTTACAAGAAAAACTGAAGGTTCGACCCGAGAACCTACTACTGTTGTCAAACTAACTTTTGAAAGCTCTAACTTACCCAGCAAGGTATCTGTTTATGGTGCAAGACGTGAGGTCGACTACTATATTCCATCGCCCAGACAATGCCAAAAGTGCTACAGGTGGGGTCACATCTCACTTCAATGCAAATCGAAAATATTGTGCCCAGGCTGCAGCAGTGATGAGTGCAACAGTGAAGAGAGGTGCATTAAACCCTCTCACTGTGCGAACTGCAAAGGTAATTTTAAACCCTCTCACCAAGAGTGTCCCGCTAGAGAACGGGAAAGAATGATACTCCGAGTTATGGCAATAAACAGTATCTCGAGAAATGAAGCCAGCAAACTTGCAAAACCTAACAACTCTCTTGATGAGAACAGATTTGCCCTACTAAGTACTCTTAGTGAGGATGCAGAGTTCCCTAAGCTTGTAGAGTCTCCTAAGTTGAGAAATTCCGTTATTGATTCAAATAGAACTATGACTCAGTCACCATATGCCAAGGTTGCTAAGAGAGCTCTATCACACTCTCCCCCTGTTCAACCAAAAAACTTCCATGCAGGATTTCAACAGCAATATGACAGTAGAGTAGGGACGGGGTTTATGACCCAGTCCAGCAAAACCACTGAACTAGAAAAGTTCTTTACCTGGGTTGCAAAGGAGATGAAAGGTCGGGTTACACCAGACTCAATGCTCCACTTTGCTACTGAACTTAAGAAGAAAATCGACCAATTCAATATCAATAACGATCTCAACAGTATTAAAAACTCATCAACTCACTCCAGTCAAGCATCCTTAAATATCACATAACAGTCTAGCAAAACAGCATCTAACTCTTTCTCAAACTTATATTCACCCCCACCCACACTTAAACTCATGATACTACTACATATAATATACAAAGCTTTAACGCTAATAAGGCTTGTCTAGAACTTTTTCTAGACACCCAACATGTTGATATAATGTCTCTTAACGAAACTTGGCTTAAGCATGGCCAATATGCCTCGTTAAAAAACTTCAATCTCATCAGAGATGATAGACATGATGGTTATGGTGGCACCCTCATTGCAGTACGCTATGGACTACAGTACACACGCGTCCCCTTTGACACAAGACTAGACTGTGTCATAATAAATATTTCTAGTGCTACCTCGAATATTATTGTTGCCTCTGTGTATGCTAGTCCATCATTAGATATACATACCTTTAAAAGTAGCTTTGAGACGCTTTTCCTGTTCCTTTCAAACTTCCCCACTGTTATCATCAGTGGGGATCTCAATGCAAGAGACATCATGTGGGACCCCGGCTGTAGTAGAAACAGTCTTGCAGTACAAAAAGGTGCGTGTTTGAGCGAACTTCTCACATTAAGCTGTCTAAATGTCATCCCGAGTATTGGCCCGACCTTCATACCTAATCTAGACAGAATGAACTTGGGATCCACCTTGGACCTGGTTTTCACCTCAATCCCAGCTGTGCTTTGTGAGCTAAGTGTGCTACAGCACCAAATTGGGAATTCACATCACCTCCCGGTGTTAGTTGACCATCGATCTGTCACCAGTCCCCGGCTCCCTTCTCACAAGACCTTCCGCAATTGTGAAAAAATCAAGAATGTGCTCAAGAATATTAATGGCTCTAGCAACATCAAACAAGTTATCAAGACCATCCTAGATAGACACACATTCAAAGCACCTCACAGTAAATTTGCACCAAAACCCTGGTGGAACCATGAAATACAAAGACTCTTCAAAATAAAAAACGAAACTTTCGCGAAGTGTGCCAGGCACACGTCCCTTACTCTGATTAACAAATATGCAGCTGTCTCTAAACTGCTAAAGAAAGCCATCAAGAGTGCTAAAGTCCATCACTCTTTGAATTTCATGGAAAACTTGGAGATGACTGACTCGAGACAATTCTTCAAAATCTTTCGCAACTTGGCCTCCAAACACCAAGGTAGCGAAGTGTTTCAGAAGTGGAATGATTCCGTGTCGCTTGACTTCCTTAAATCTCTGAGACCCACAAATGTCAGTCAATCTAACAGTTGTCCTGCCCACTCAAATCAACCAGCTTTTCAGTCCTCTCCGAGCCCTCTTCAACTAGAAGAGCTCACCAATGTCCTCAGACATAAATCAAATTTCTCAGCCTCTGGCTTGGATGGCATACCCTTTATGGCCTTTAAGTTATTAAACAGATCTGCTCTAGAGTCGCTGCTCGAATCCCTCAAGGAACTATGGGTGTCTGGAACAATCCCTGACGATCTCAGATCGATCAACATTATACCGATCAGGAAAAAAGGTAAGCTAGGTGATCCTCTAGCAACCTTCAGGCCAATAGCTCTCATACAAACGACAATCAAATGCATAAATGGCATTGTCATAAATAGGGTGAACTCTTTTCTCAAGGAAAACAGCTTAATCCCAGAGAACTCCTTTGCATACACGAAAGGGAGGTCGTTGAATGGATGCATCAACAAGATTCTCAATGTGATTGCAGAGAATAAAGCCAGCAACCTGAAAACTGTGATACTAGCAGTGGACATTGCCTCTGCGTATGAATCAGTCTCCCTGATCAAACTCCAGACCATTTTAATTGAACTCAACATCCCCAGCATATACATACATTGGATTCTGAACTTTTTATCGCGAAGGCTGTTGCATCTGAACTCTGCGAAGCTCGAAATTAATGATGGAATTCCGCAGGGTAGCGTTCTTAGCCCATCTCTCTTCAACATCTACACCAGCAGCCTTCACTCAGTATCCACCAGTAACGTCAAGATAGTGCAGTTTGCTGATGACTTTCTGTTGATAGCGTCAGCTAGATCCCGTGATGAGGCGCTAGCCCATCTGTCAGGTTCACTGGTCAGTTTTGCGGAGGCGGCCTCCTCACTAAATCTACGCATTAACACAGACAAACTAGCAATGGTTCCGTTATTCTGCAAAAGCGGCACAGGAAATTACATCCTTTTTAAAGGAAAAAGAATAGTTGCTCAAAAGGAACTTAGATTCATTGGTAAATGTTTCACATCAAGGCTCACTCTCGACTCCCAATCCAGAACAGCTGCTAAATCGGCCCAGTTCTATATAAACACGCTGAGGATGCTCACCAGACAGAGGTGCCCAATGCACCCGAAACTTGCACTAAAAACTTTCAGAGCGGCCATCAGGCCGAAAGTTGAGTTCCTGACTACCACAATGGCCTTGCGTCCCAAGTACATTGAGCGCAGGCTAAAAGTTTTCACAAATGCATGTCTTAGATTGTGCCTAGGAGTGCCACCGAGCACACCTGTCCACATCCTGTATGCACTTGCCAATGAACTTCCTCCAATTTACAGAAGTAAATTGCTGATGGCTAGGGAATTTGGCAAACTACTATGTTCAGGCACTTCTCACATCGAGGAAGTCATACTGCTAAATAACCGCATATCCAGTCATGCACTCATTGTAAATCAGTTCAAAGACGTATTTATCAAAATGGGTTTATGTTCGCTCGCTCAAAGTGCTTGCAATCTTACCATAGACTGTGGAATACTTGACAGAGCTGGTAAATGCAAATCAACTATCACAGACGAAGAACTCAAGCAGATTTACTTGCGAATAATAGATAAATATCACACTGACGGCTGGAGTATTTATGGGACCGATGCGTCTTACTCCCTTCCATTCACTGGCATCAGTGCTGTAAGCTACCCCACTCTCTCCTTTGTCACCAAGAAGTACGATGCGCTCAGATCCTCCACTTCTGGAGAACTTTTGGCAATTCTCCTAGCCATGGAGCAATTGAATGATACAGACACAAGAAGACAATTGATCATTACTGACTCCAAAGTGGCTTGTCTAGCCTTGAAAAGTCCTACTCTGTCATACCATACCCACACAATCCATAAAGTAGCCAGCTCCACCCCCTCACGCAGGTTCCACATCATTTGGATGCCGGGTCACAAAGGCCTGGAACTGAATGAGCTTGCTGATAGCAAAGCGAAAGAAGCCATTTTACATGACCATGTATCTGAGACCAAGATCTCCTTTGATGACGCTATGATTGACATCAGAGCCTCAATCTATGAAGAGTGGACCAATGAGTTCACCCTTGCCTCTTGCACCAAAGGTGCCTCATTTGCTAGATTCTTTCCATGTCCACTAAAGCCCCCCTGGCTAGAGTGGTGCTTCTCCCCCAAAGAATGCCGTTTCCTAAATCGTCTCTATGCAGGTCACAGCTACGATGCTAAACTCTTTCAGACAATTGGCAAATTAGACTTGGTAAATTGTTTGGATTGCAACACTCCAAACACTATTGAGCACAGCATAATTAAGTGCACCAGATTCAATTCCCTAAGATTCAATTTCAGTAGGATTCACAGAGCTGCTACACTGGAGGAAATCCTGTTTCCTATCAGTCGGGACTCACTGAATGAGCTAAAAAACTTTGCTTCAGCGGCAGGTCTTCTGCAAACGTAATCAGGCCCAAGGTGGCCCTCAAACGCAGTATGGTACTAGCATTCATTGCTTTGCTTGAAAACACTTCCCTCTCCTTTCCCCCTCCCAGTTATAACACTAAAGCAGTCATCAGTCATAGACTACACACTGTCTCATAAAGAGACAAAGAAGCTCGCAGTTTAAAGACGTTAACAAACACCTAATCAGGACTCACAAGAAGACAAATTATTCAACTTGCACCATAGAAGCAAACTAACAACAGTCATCAAGTAGAATACGATCAATCAACTATACAACAAAGTCGTTCGCTGGCTGTTATACCCCATAGGGTTCTGCCAGAGATGCGTTTCTCCAGCTTTACAAAAGGCCCAAAGACTCGCAGCTCATCACAAAAGTAAAAGAAGAAGAAGAAGAAGAAGGATAAATACAAGTACAAAAAACGGAAATATTGGAGTGCCAATCATGAGAAATCTTGATTCAACTTTAAGAACAAAACATAGAGAAATTACGGAAGGCGAAAAAAAAATAATCAGGCATTTAAGAAAATAAAAGCTGAAATGGCTAAAAGCAATATGTTTTTTTCGGCTGAAGAAATCAAAATGAAACTCCACAATTTGACAAATAAATAAAGGTAAATAAATTAATACTACCATATGAAAATGTAACGCGATATGTTCCATTTCAGGAAAGAAAAGAATGTAAAAGGTGCCTCCGGAGGTTCACCATCAGAGTGGCCAATGTGAAAAAGTTAATGAAATACTTGGAGCCCAGAAAATTCACAACATACAGCTTTTAATGGAAGATAAATAAATCAAATATAAAGACATTAATTATTCGTTATTAGTTTATCTCAATTGTATGCAACATAATATACTCGTTATTTTTACTTGTAGACTGTGCTACAATTGGCATCTTGGATGACGATTCTGGTACATCAAATAAAATGTTTTCTCCATCGTCCTCATCGCCATCACCTGTAACGCCAGCCCCGCCATCAGATACAAAAGTTGTGTGAAGTAGAAGTGCTAATAGGAAAGTAAAAAATTTAAATGAAGATTTATTAAAGGAGTTTAAAAGGACGAATGACTTAATTCAAAAAGAACTGGAAAGTGTCAACAAAATGGAGCAAAAATCTGCAAACTTAGAAGAAAAACGAACAAAATTGTTAGAAAATTTTGTGAATAACTCAAATGATTTTCAAGCCGCGATATTAAATTTGCTAACTCATAATAAATGAAGAATATTAATGCTACATAATAATTGTCTGAATTATTTTAATTACCCAAATATTCTGTAATTGCAGTTCGGACGTTTTCTGCATCGGAACACATGTCATTCACCATATTATTAAATTGTGGTTGTTGTCTACACTGGTTTTTTTCTTCTTCTCGTAACAGATTTATCCATTTGCTGTTGATTTTGTCATTTTCTATATGTAAAAAATTGTGCAAAACGCAACTACATTTTATTATTGACGGAGCGTTATCAATGTTGTTACCTATTCCTCTTCCTATTCTTCAAAAACTTCCCTTGAGATGTCCAAAGGCATTTTCCACAATTCTTCTACATTTGGATAAAACATAATTGAAATATTTTTGATTGGGGTCTGATGTAGTGGAAAACGGATAGGCTTTCATTAAAATTTCTGAAAAACGAAACGCCGAATCAACAATTATAAGTCCAGGTACATTTACTCCACAAATATTTCTTTTTATATCTTTCAAAATGGGGTTTTTGCAAATGGCGTTTTAATGAAGACTTTTCGAATATGCGGGAATCATTGCAACGGCCCGAATATCCTACGTTTATATACATAAAACTATATCTGTAATTACAGTAAGGACAAATTATTTACATTATTGTCTTCTACTGCTGTTACCTGTAATCAACCAGAGCTAATAATACAGTGAAGTACCATCCTTTATAATTGTAATAGTCGATAGCATCTTCCGCCCTGGGTCGTACTTCTATATGACAGCCGTCTAAAAGGTTACAGTAAAATTAAAAAAAGGTACTGCGAATTAATATTTAAATTACCAATTGCTCCAATACATTGAGGGAAACCTAGCATATATTTTCTTTTAAATGTTCTTTACAAAGTGGAAAGCTAGTAAGATAGCCTGGTTGCCATTTCTCCCACACTTTCTGACAAAATTCCAGTAAAATGCAACATACAGTAGATTTTGACACTTCAAATATATTTCCGATACTTCTATATTCAGCGGACGATCCTAACGCGTATAGAGCGATAGCAACTCTTTTATCGATGGGAATTGCTTTCCCAAAATTTGAAGCACATTTTTCCATTTAATTTAATTTTTCACATAAAATATTATATGATTTCCTACTCATGCAAAAATTTTCCTTAAAAAAAGATTCGTCTTGTTCAGGTACCTCTTCTTCCCAAAACTTACTTCTTCGAATCTGAGAATTATAAATATGTATGTATGGACTTTATTACGGGAATTCATAGCTCCTTGTAATACCTTTCTGCAAATAGTTTTGTTATTTTTAAGCTTCAAAATATGGTGCAATAAAATTGCATTTTTTCTTTGAAGATGTAATATTAATCTTAAGTGTTGGCGATGTCTTCTTTTATTGTTTTTTACTTCATCACACATCATTTTGTACAATAGTGTGAATTCTTGTGTAGAATTTAAATATAATGCCCTTTTACTGCAGTCTATTAAGTATAGTTAATAATTAATTTTTTCCAACAAACGAAATCCTTTTGACGTTAATGTAACGGTTTGAAAATTTCAAAATCAAATCACCGAAATCATGAGATTTCAGGGCCAATGTAAATGTACTATAAGTGGAGCCATATGACATTATAACAAGGAAGCATATACAAGGCTATTACAATAATTTTTTTTTCAAAAAGCAGTTCACCATTTCATGTTTTTAACTTAAGCATCTATATTCTATTCAGATAGGGGCTGTATTACTAAATCACTTAGTATGGAAGTTCTAGCCAAAAGAGGGTGAAATTATTTAAATGCAGCAACCAAAATTATGTGTGCGGAACTGCATACATATATTCTTTAGAAGCATTCGGTTGGTTTCTAAAACTACAGTAGTTTTTTTAGATATACCAAGCGTTTAGCGGAACTAACGAAAGAGAAATTAACACATTTATTTCCCACAATTTAATTTTGATTGACAAAAAGGAATTTTTGGAGGAATTTATTTGGTTGTTGTATCCATCAGAAGTAGTTAAGGTTTATTAAGAAAAATAATGGAATTATGGATTTTGGATCTATATACTTATGTCACAAAAATTATTCGAACGCTTGGATGCCTCATCAAAAATTATATGAACAGGCTTATCAAATTATTTGGTAAAAGATGCTACCAAAGCTGATATAAAGTGTAATTTAGTTCTTTAAAAATCGAGTTGAGAGCGCCAAATTATTTTTTCAGTGCGGCCCTGCCATAAGTAGTACCCAAACTATCTACTGTATGTAAAACTTGGCTTTATAATTGTTGATGAATAAAATCTCAGTCATTGCGTAATCTGAAAAAAGACCAACTCTTTACCTCTATTTTCCCACACAAAAGTCTTAGTCCTCCGATCAAATCAGAATTGATCATGATAGATCACTTGTAGAATTAAATTGACTTCTGATGATCTATGAGACATGCGCAGTAACTCTCCTGGATTCAATCCTTAGATCAAAACATAAATACATTTCGTATCATATTTATGCATTTTTATATGTGATACTCATTAACCGAAAAATACTGTATAGAATATTAAATGAATTCCGTAGGAGCACTGTAACAACCGATCACCATCCATGTAGAATCGTGTACATATATGTACAAGAGGCAATTTTAATAAAAAGTTACAAACTTTTTACTACTAAATGTAAAAAGAACGAAGAAACTGCCGACTAGATTTCACTAAAACCATGTTTGTAAGAACATTGACAGGGCACTTTTATAACTTTGACAAATTGTTTACAAGCTACAAACACATATTCTGGTAGACAACTTAGCCTTAAATCTTAACTACATTGGCTTCTACATGTAGTTTGTTCTCAGTCGTAAAGCTTGAACTTAAGTGTCGAACAATCAATTTATGTCCCATGGAATTTATACGAAGGAGTTATACAAATTTGTGGTATATTGCCCTACAATAAAGATGACATCACGTGATGGAAATATATTGCTATAATAAAAATATTCAACCTTGGAATTTTAGAATTTTGTTTGATTGCTTATTTGCATCAGATCTACATAATACCAAGAAGTCTTTTTGCGTCAACAAGTGTTCAGCGATTATTTGAATAGTTTTGTAAGAGGTTATATTTCATTTTTTTAAGTTCTAACCCAAAAAAAGGGTGAAATTTGTACTGCTCAAAGAATTTGATTAAAGAAGTCTCATAGTCCATTTTGCTATGGGTTTCAGATATACATATATCTGAGTCTGTAATAGAACTTTTATTACCTTACAACAATATCAATGTTGGACTCCCAAATTTGCTCTATATGACCAAAATCCTCATACTTGCCCATGAAGGCCATGTATGAGATTTTGTAATTCTTTTCACACCCTAGATAAAATCATAAGATATATTAAGTTTGTCATTCCGCACATTGAGACTTGATAAGGCCCCAAGCTATTTGAAATATGGGGCCCTTTATAAGTCCAGATATTATATGTCGTCAGTGCCAAATATGATTTTCGGATACCTATAGATAGTGAAATAATAAATCTTTAACTTAAAATCATTTTTATTCATAACAAACTTAAAAATGCAAACTCTGGTAAAAGGAACCAAAGGTTCTTTTAAAAGGCGCAATTTACAAAGGCTTATTATCCAATCTCTTGAAACATGCTACCTATAAGGATTAAGGAAATATATACCATTGCCAGAGCAAAATCACTGATGTCATCATCAAATGAGAAACTGCATAGTTTGTCACTTTCAATGCACATAAGACTGAGGGAACATAATTTATTTTGATTGTTGTTCTAAATTCATTTTTTTATCAAAATATTGTAAAAAAAAAAATTAAATGCGGTAAAAAATAATATTCTTGCATTAGTTCGGTTATGTGCGGTGCGTATTTGTGTAAAATGCACTTACCTGAAATGTAGCTCCAGTGAGGACACAAAAAAAAAAAAACACTCTCCAAAATAATGTCAACAATCAAATATCAAAGAAACACACTGTGAATACTAAATAAATGATCAGAAATATTGTATCGTCTGTTGGGTCACTCGAACTACAAAAGGTCAGCGCATGCTCGAGTGTAGCCGGGAAACACAGGGGAGTCCCCGTGTTTATAGTAACAGTTCTTCGAAAAGACGCGAAAAGTATGAGACGTGGGTGAAAAGTATGGGACGTTTCGGACGTGCGGCATTGGGACAAATAATGCTGCAGTATATTTAAGTATATTGTTGCGCGCAACAGAAAGAGACAACTGGTGACATCTACTGGCAATGGAAAGTAAACAACTTTAGGTTCGGAGAATTGACGAGTGGAATCCCTAGATGAGCAGCAGACTTGCAATAGATTGCAGTTATAATATAACTGAGTGTGCTTGGATGCTGGGATTGTAATAAATTGGGACACATTCTAAGTGACTGCAGGAAACGCCATCGAAAGGAATCAACAGAAAAGAAACGGAGAGAAGAATGTCTAAGTTGGTGAGCTAGAGAGCAAACTATTCTTAGAGAGACTAGAATCCAACCTTATGGCTTTGAGAGCCAACACAGGAAAGGACGTATCCATGGAAATACAGAAGCCTTGGTACAACATCAATGCGAACCTGAATGTAAGCATTACGGTTGCGAGAAAGAAAATGAGAAAACAGCTACTATACAGGTTGGGACATCGACAGTTTGCGAAGAGCGTAACGAGAAGATCCGGATATATCGCCTATTCTTGCTTGGAAAGCAGACATAGAAAAACCAGAATGGAAGGATATTTCGAGGATGAGTGAAAAGCTGAAAAGCTACTGGGCTCAATGGAATTCTCTTCATGTTGAATGCGGTATATTAAAACGCAAGTGGGAAGCACCGAACGGTAAATCGTTCCGAATGCAAATAGTCGTGCCGGGAACAAAGGTCAACGATGCATCGTGGAACATCTGGAGAATATTTGAAAGTGAATAAAATAATTTCTATAATACGAGAAAAGTTTTAGTGGCTACATATCCTGGAGGATGTAGAGAAGTGGTGTCGCAGATGCGCTGTGTGTGCTTCTTCCAAAAGGCCGCCACGTAGCAGCAGAAAGGAAATGTATAAGTGTAATGTCAGGGCCCCATTGAAACGGAGAGCTGAGGACAGGTGGCCACGAGGGCAAAATTAGCAGTAAGTACCAATCGGATGAGGACCCTCTATGACTTACGGGCGAATTCAGCAGGATTCAATGAAGGTTATCTTGTTTGGCTATACAACCCGAACCGACGTAAGGGACGTTCTCCCAAATCACAACAACACTGGTAGGGACCGTATTCAGTAGTAAGGTGGTACAGGAGGCAAACGAAAAATCGTCCGTCTGGATCGCTGTGTCAATACTACGAGCATCAAAATCGTGGACCACCTGTTATTCGGGACGAGCAATTTTAAGAAGGGGGCAGTGTTACGTGCAATAGAAAGAGACAACTGGTGACATCTACTGGCAATGGAGAGTAAACAACTTCAGGTTCGGAGAATCGATGATGGAATCTTCGGGAAGGTTCAGGAATAGAATGAATAGAATAGTCAAGAAGATTCTGGAATATAACACTCCAGAATAATCTGGAGAGTTTCCAGGGTATAAATATAACGGTTGTCACCGCCAAGAAAAGAGTCTTGTCTTAGACGTCGCAGTGTTAACAAGCGAAAGTAATAAACGGGCGAAAGTGCTGTACAGTATTAGCGGTAATTAAAGTTGAGTTGATTGATTGAAAGTTTATGAATTGTATAAGTGTAAAGTGAAATAAAGAACTTGTATATTAAATATTAAATATTGTGTTTTAAATAACGAACCAAAGGCCACGCACGCAACAATACATTGACAATTGCCCGCACTCGGAAAATTTTTGGTGGGGGTCCACAAGAAAGTGGGGGCCCTAAGCAATCAGGGGCGCACCGAGACGCGGGACAAACGGGACCGGTCCCCCTCCAGAAGGTCAGTTTTTTGAAGATAATTTACAAATTATGTATAAAATGTAATCTGTTTATGATTACAAAGTCCGATAAAATACAATAAAACCTTTAAATATTTAATAGCTGCTCTTAAGTGCTCAGATGGGCGCAGTGCGGGACTTTAGATCCCTATTTTTCTGACTCCTTTTGAACTTGGGATACCTATGGTCCCCCTCCAAAGCATAATCCTGGGTGCGTTACTGTAAGCAATACCTTGTATCCTGCACTGCTCATAGCACTAGTAAATAAAATCACAAAAATGGGCTAAATGGGGAAAACCTCAGGGTCGGATCCAGAATTTTTGTTAGGGCGGGGAGGGGGGGGGGGGGCACAACTATAATTTTAAGTACGAGATAATTCATGTCGCCAAAAATTAATAATTTTTTGGTGAATTTGAGTGCATTTATGATGGTCAAGAAATATATCAGTGGCGTGGCATGGACTCGAGCGAAGCATATCATATGTTAGTGGCCTGCGCTCGGAGAGTATTAAGGTTGAAAATCACTGGAGAAACATCTCTCAAAAAAGATTTGAAAGCTCAAGCTAACTCCAAAGGCAATAAACGAGTTCGTAACAAAGATAGACTTAGCTTAACCACTCTAGGGAAGGACACAATAGATCAACTCTTCTCGCGGTGTTCGCAGGGTCTTATTAGCCTAGTCTCTTCTGCTCTTAATCTTAAGCTTAAGTGATCGAGGACACGAAAGTGGGCATGAATTGCAATGCTTTGGCCCCTGCTTTCAAGTTATTAAAATAAAATGAATTGAAGAAATGATCATAGGCAGGTCGCAATTTATTTATTAAGAACTTCATCGAAGATCTGATTACTGAGTTTACAAAAGTGTAAAAGTATACATAACAAAATAATAGAAAGAAAAGTAACTCTAACTAAGCTAATCTTTTATTTGACTTTTTGAAAGATGAAAGTCAATGCAATCAAACTGGCGGTTAAAGAGACGAAACATTACTGAAATCGGCTCGTGCATGCCATAGTTTGTACTATGCTGGGAAACATCGAAGAAGTCGTAGTTCCTCAAGGCGCGCACAGGAACAGATATATTGGGAGTATTTAAAAGCTCAGGGGAATTTATCACTCCTTGAATATACTGAAACGCAAAAACAACTCTGGAAGTTTTTCGTCTATTCTCAAGAGAATCCAAAGGAAAGAGCTTAAGCCTGTAGACTTATCTGGAGGTAGAGTAATAATGTTATACTAGTAAAGTTCACACAGGGCAAAACGAACGAATCTCCGCCGCACAGCCACGATGCAATTTATGTATACAGCATAGAAGGGAGACCACACCGGACTGGCATAATCAAAAGTAGGTCTAACGAATGTGCAGTAAAAGACCTCCGTTCTCAATGGATCATTAAACTTCTTTGACCATTTCTTTACAAAGGATTAAGTAAGGTATTAAGGAAGGCACCCACATCTGTGGTTTTGTCAAGCCTAGTTAATAAGCATCTATCTAAGGTATAATTTAAGTCGAAAAGCCTCTTTTTACGAGAAAAGGACATAGCAGTGCATTAGCCAAAATCAGAGTTACATCATTAATGTAAATTATAGAAAGAAGTGGTCCAAGACAACTTATGAATTAAGAGTTTGTGATTGATTCGGGTTAAAAGCTTTATTAAAATCCGTAAAAATTCAATCCATTTGCTTTTCGCTTTCAATAGCAGAAATGCAGAAATTAGAAAACTCTAACAAATTAGTCGTAGTAGATTTACCTCTCATAAAGCCATGCTGAAAGGAGTGGAGGAAAGGCTTGCTGTGGAAGTACAAAACATCGCAAACCAGGACTTCAAATATCTTAAAAATCAATAAATGGTTTTCAGAATATGGAGAGACAATCTAGACTGTTCTAATGCACTGTATAAGTTGCTTGGTAATAACGGGATGTGATCTCTGTTAATGAATTTCAAGAAAATTGCAAAATACGAAAACAGAAAATTTCATATTCGTTTATAATTCGTGCACTATGAAGCAGCGTATATTATTCGTCGTCTTCATGAAACTGAGAAATTAATCTTTTCAGATGTAGCAATCATTTTACCAATATTTGAGGTCATTCTTGAAAACGAAAACCGGAAATATCTTCATTGGTAAAGTAATATAGATAAGAGTTTTACAGAATAACAGAATATGGATTAGATTAGAGTTACATATGAGTACAGTAGGACAAAATAGCTAAAAAATCAGATTCACGATTATGACATAACAGCGACATATAAATTTTAAATAAGCTAAGTTAATATATCAATAATTTCTGATTTTAGGATGATTTGATTATATGTCCCCGAATGTACATTTTTGTCATCAATATCAAGACGTTTTTACTTTAAAATAATTTTCGCCTATTCAGCTTGAAATCTCCTCACAATTTCCTCTCGCCCGCACGGCTTGAACATATTTGCCAGACCACAACCGAAATGCTTCCTAATCGACCAATCTACATGAAATTGATGGAAGCACAAATAAAACCACCTCCTGTTTAAACAAATATAACGATGACCTAACATAAAAGTAAAATATTATCATATGAATAATCTAATACATGCTACAAGTATAGCAGTGTCCCATAGAGGCATTTTTTTCAATTATTGCTTCTCTTAGGCTTAGAACAATTTCTTACACTATAAGTGTCAAGTATACTCAAATGAGTTGTGTGATAGAATAACAGATAACAATTTTTTCGCTTTTGCTATTATGCCGAAGAATTAAAAAAAAAAATGTCTTCTTGAACAGAGATATAGGGAGATTCCAGTCGTATTCGAACGCCATACATTTTGTTGGGTGTTGCTCGATTGATGATGGAAGCAAAAATAAAACCACCTTCTCCAGGCAGTGGTGTCGGTTGTGATATCACCATTGACTTATAGCTATGGACTGAGTGATTTGCTATTTTATGTGACATAAATATTGTGTGTCTGCATATCATTGATCATACCTTTTAAAACGTTTACTAAATACAAAAAAAAGCATTTGAAATTCAACCAATCAGATGAAATTTTACACCTGAAAATGGAATTAAATTAAAAAATATCTTTCTTGTGCTCAAGGGATATTTTAATCGCTTACAAGTACTCTTATAGGAAATAAAACTCATTCTGACTTTAATTTTCAAAAGGTAATTTTTACCTGGATCCTGTGTATGAGCAAGAGAAACGGAGCATAGTAATCAATATTTTTACCTTATTCTTCCTGCGGTGATTGCATCTGCAATATAAAAATATCAAAAACTTGTGCCGCAAATGGCAATATGTTCAGTCCATTGTTATATTGGAGTATCAGAATGTTCCATCTGAGCACAACATCACTAGTTGATAAATTTCAAAGAAAATGTATGGGAAATTTTTTTATTTTTTTTTTTACTTTTTACAATCTTTTACTGTACAATTAACCATTTTAAAAGATTTCCTTTGCTTAACTTCTATTAAAAATGGACTTAAAAGCTCAATTCGATTTATTCGCTTACGGTTTCTTCACATTTGTGATGACGCAATGAAAAAAGACAAAGTGTTTCTCCCATACTGAGATGGAACATATCTTCTTACTCTATATACCATGGTTTTATAAGCCAGTGAATATCACCGACAGAGCCTAGCCGTGTTCGAATGTTATACTTTTCGTTGCATGTTGTTCGATTGATTTGTTTTTAATTGTTTTGTTCCGATGGAGGTGATTTTATTATTACTTCTCTTTGTTTACAGCGAAGGGCGAATAAAAAGCCTTTAGGGAAAATACTTTTTAATGAAAATATTTTGAAGGAATTTTTCGTCGTAGTTTTTTATTTCCTTTCATTTTTATTTGCTTTAATTAAATTAAATCTGAAAACCTCAGGGAAGCAATGCTTCTCTTGCTTCCAAAGACGCCACACCACTGATATATACCTATCACTGCCTTGTAAAAATAACCCTAACTAATTTTGCACTTCAAAGACATGAGAGCTTGTTTTCAAGGTGATTAATGTATGGCGGGAGGTATACAAGAATCAAGTAAAACAGCACAAGATTTTAACAAAACATCAACATGAATTCGAACTTAACTTAGCTTCGTATAATTATTATAATATCTGCGCTTTTTGTGTTACGTCACTAGTTGTACTAACAAGACGAAGACGAAGGTGAAGACGAAGACGAAGACGAAGACGAAGACGACGACGAAGACGAAGACGAAGACGAAGACGAAGACGAAGACGAAGACGAAGACGAAGACGAAGACGAAGACGAAGACGAAGACGAAGACGAAGACGAAGACGAAGACGAAGACGAAGACGAAGACGAAGACGAAGATGAAGACCATGACGAAGATAGAGACGAAGAATTGGATTCAAATAGGCTCGTGTGATGCCAGATTATGCCATGGACTAACCGCCCAAATGAAGAAAAAAGATCGCCCAAAAGGCGCCGTAATGTATTTTTTTAATAAGGGTGAATTTGTGATAAATGGGTTGCCATTTGATTAGTTTTTAATAATATAATCGATTGTAGATTGCATTATACTAGAAAAAGTATACCCGCGCGATACTTTTCTTTACAAAAAAAAAAAAAATGCCGCCAAATTACAAAATTGACGGTCATGTCCGAATTTTCGTTTTAAAAAAATTTATAAAAAGTAGAAATATTCTATTTTTTAAAACTGCTTTCACTGCAATAAGTTGATAACTATGCTCCCTTAAAATGAAAAAGAAAATATATTCTTACGATATTTCGGATATAATTCAAAAGTTCTTTCTTTATTTAACTTTACTGTTTACTCTTACAATTCACAAACAATGATCAAATCAACTCTTTATTTATCGCTAGTACTGTACTTCTAATTATCGCAATCCAAATAGTTTACTTCGTTCACTTCACTGTCTGAAATAATACTCCGCCTCCTGGATGTGAGTAGCGCCGTATTTATACTCTATAAATTATACTAGAACCTTCCATCCAGAATATTCCGTTTTCCGAACACAAGGTTTACTAAGATGTCACTAGCCTAAAGTTGCTTCCATTTCTAACAGATGTCGCTCGTGTCACTTTGTGGCACGTAACATTGCCCGCTTTTGAAAATTGTTCGTCCCGAACAACAGATGATCCACGGCCTTCATGCTCGCCGAATTGACACAAGCGATCTTGATGAACGATTTTTCTTTTGTATCTTGTACCGCGCTGAATCTTGTATATCATGTTATTAGTTCTAGTTTTAACTGCATACGGTCTCTCCCAGTGTTGTGGTAATTTTGGAAAACGTCTCGTGGCCTCGTGCACATCAGCTAATCGTCGTCTGAGCTTCGTTACGTAGTCTTCTGGTAACTTTTCCTTTCCGAATATGACCTTAGATGGGTTTTGTCTGGTTACAGCTGATATATAAGCCATTAGAAATATAGGAATATGTCGATCCCAATCGCGCTGATTATAGTTGAAGACCTCCTTGAGATGTTCGATTAATGTTCTGTTGAAACACTCTTCCATGCTTTGAGTTTTCTTTCGTCTCTTATCACCTTCATTATTATTGTCGTTGGTTCCTTTGTCCACAATTTTCTTGCCCTTTTTATCGCCGTTGTCATCCTTGTCATTGCTGCCTTTGCGCTTCTTATCATCATCATCGTCAGAAACTTTGTCTTTACCTTTTCCGTTCTTCATTATACCCTTACCATCGTCCTTATCAGCATTATTAGACCCTTTACTTTCCGTCTTTTTCTTTCTTTCATTGTCCTCGCCCTTCGATTTCTTTCCTTTCTCCTTTTTATTGTTATCACCATAGTCATCATCGTCCGTGGATTTCTTTCCTTTGGTCTTTCGACTTTCGTCATCGTCATCATAGTCATCGTCATCTTTTTCTTCCATCCATCCACAATGTTTCCATTCAGGATTGCATGGACGTTTTGAAAAGGCTTCCGCCTTTCCGTGGATACGTCCTTTGCGGTGTGGGATTTCAAAGTCATGAGGTTGGAGTCTTGACTCTCCACGAATAGCTTGCTCGCTAGCTCGCCATCTTATCCCTTTTTCTTATGTTGATTGCTTTCGTCCTCGTTTCCTACAGCCGTTTTGAAGGTGACCCAGTCTACTACATTTCCAGCATCGAAGGAGACCTCGCGAAGAAGTGGTCACTGATGACGGTATTCTGCTGCGAGTCTGCTGCCTAGCTTGATATCTTTGCCCTTCTTCTAGCGCTTCCATTCGTCGGCGTTTTCTGCAGTCCCTTTGGAGGTGTCCCGGTCTATTACAGTTCCAGCATCGAAGAATACTGCGTGAAGGAGGGCTCTGTGATGACTGCATTCTGTTACAAGTACATTCCTCCACCGAAATTTCTCTCACTCGTACTGCACTCCGAGAAGCTTGTCTAGCAGATTGATATGCTAATGCATAGGCTAGCGCTTCTGCTGTTGACTGCTTTCCTGCTAGCCTTAGTGCTTGTTGTAAATTTTGATCTGCAATAGCGTTCACAATTGCTTCTGTTGCCACTTCACTAAGGAATCCTGCATTTACGCTAGAGTATGAAAGATAAGCTAATCTTTCCACATCAGCCTGCAGTTGTTGTAGTGACTCGCAATGCTTTTGAATTCTGTTGCGTAATTGCAATTGATATACTTGCTGCATGTGTTCATCTCCATAACGTAATTCTATCGCCTGTACTAGTGAAATGTAATCAAGTTGCTTTTCCATCTGTATAGTTTGTAATAACTCTGACGCAGGACCACGAAGTGCTAATACCAGAGCTGTAGCTTTGTCTGCATCCTTTCATCCATTTACTTCGGAAGTTGCCTCGAATTGTCTCTTGAAAATATGCCACGAACTTTGTCCATCAAATATTGGAGGTTTCATTCTGCCTGTACCGGATATTTCAATTCCTTCGTGTCGAGGTTGTCGATGCTTTATCCTCTCCAAATCTGCTTTAAAGTTATCAAGCTGGTCCGTGACATTTTGTTGTACTTCCGACACTTGTCGTTTAACTTCCGACACTTGTTGCTGAGCTTCCAACACTTCCTGCTGGATTTCTTCAATTTTCACATTTTGTGTGTCTAATGAATTTTTCAGGAAATTCTTCTGTTCCTCCAAACAAGTTTCTAGACAATTCTGTTAAGAAATCTTTTGTTCATCCCAACGGGATTCCAGAGAATTCTTTTGTTCGTCCAAACGGGTTACCAGAGAATTCTTTTGTTCCTCAAAAGCATTCTTTTGTTCCTCCAGAGTTTTCTTCTGCTCATCAAAACGTGATTCCAGAGAATTCTTTTGTACCTCAAGAGCAATCTTCACCTGCAGGGTTGAAAGCTCCATTTTGGTCATTAAAGTACCCAAAAGCTGTTCTATGTTCATCGCAGGCTCTTCTTCAGCTTCAGGTTCTTCTTCGAAAACAAATGTCTCAGGATTCTGTTCTTCCTCTATCAAAGCTTGTTTAAGTCGCTCGACTAGAACATTCTTTAGACCTGTCGTTTGCAATGACCGCTTCCCCAACTCCACTTTCAATTCCTGTATGCGAAGCTCCTCTAGTTTGCGTCCCATTCTTGCGTCTTTTGCAATTCACTCACAGTTTAATATAAAATTATCTTTCGGAATTTTTACACACGATTTCACAAAATTAATCACTTTTTGAATTTCAAAGTCAAATGCCACCACTTTATTTTGCGATTTTATTCTACTTCTGACACCAGTTGTTACGAGCGTGGCCTTAATTCGTTATTTAAAACACAATATTTCGGATATAATTCAAAAGTAACTTGTCTTTTAAACATTGCACGCAGAAGATGGAAAATTGCCTGTATACTTGTATATTATACGGGTCTCGAAATACTTAGCCCCATTCTCTTTAGTTAGAATGAGATATCCAAGAATTATTTAATGTGAATAAAACCTGTAGTCCATTCTATTTTGTATCTTTAAATAGAGCCCAAAAAGCGCAGAAAAAACAGTGTCACGCCCAATTGGGCGTTGGGCGCTTTTCCTGAAAATCGAAGCGCAGATTTTGTAAAAAGATAGCTCAATTTGCGGAAAAGCGCCCAATCTGGCTTCACTGCCTTACCATAGATGAAGCATAATGCTTAAAATGAAACTTAGCAAAGGTTAGTTATGGGGCCGGACATGAAGACCCAGGACCTTTTAGCGGTTAACAAAGTCAGGGCTCCTTAAAAAAAAAAACAGAAATGTTACCGTTATTTTTCATTTATTTAACGTACATCGTCCTTAGAAAATAAACAAGCAGCCTAATACAAATGATAGATATAAATAGGGTAAATTTAACTGGTTAATTGAATTAGCCTATTACTCCGCGGGTATCACCAAAATGCCTCGAGTATTCTGAAAAATACCCCGAAAAACAAACAAGCTGGTAATTTCAGGATATTATCCTATAAAATTGCTGGGTAATTCAAAGGCGGATACAGCGGTGAGCGATCGGGGCGATCGCCCCCCTAGAGCTCTAGTAAATCAAAATTTATACTCTAATCAAATGAAATAGAAAATTTAAAATAGTTTTTTTTAGAAAATTCTGTTTCTAAGTCCGCATAAAAAAATAGAAAATTCTTTCTCGCATCACTTATTGAGTACCTAGGACACAAAAAATCTCTAGAGTTTCCCTTAATTTTACATTTAATGAAATATTGAAATTATATTAAATTTATCTATAAATTTTAAAATTTTCAAGGTACACAAAGAAAACTAAGTCTAGACAGTTGAAATTTTAATGGTACAGTGAATAACAGTTTCCGAAACTGAAATTTGGAGCTTCTAATGTTTATCAAAATACTTAATTAAATTACATTACTTTGCTTTCTTTGCGTACCTTGAAAATTTTAAAATTTATAGACAAATTTAATATAATTTCAATATTTCATTAAATGTAAAATTAAATGAAACTATAGATATCTTTTGTGCTATATGTAGCAAGTGAAGGGAGGAATTATTTTCTATTTTTTAGTACAGTTTATTTAAAGTTATTTTTTATATTTATTAGTTTTTTTTTAGTTCTAAATTATTCTAAAAAAAATTAAAATTGTTACATTAAGGAATTTTCAGTACAAGAACATTTTTTGCATTTTTTTGTGATCGAATGCTTACAAAAGTCGGGTATATTGATGAAAAGTAGTACATACGTTGGGAAAATTATCATAGCTGGAGTAATTAATATGACATTCAGTTTTCTTGCAAATATTTAATTAAAGCAAATCGGGTTTAACATATATTAACCCTACCTAATTAGAACTCCTCGAAAATTTCTTTACGTGTCGATTTGAAAAGAAATTATTGGCAAAAAGAAAATTTTAAAAACGTGGCCCAGGAAATTATGGAGCTGTATGTGAAAACACCAGCAGTGAGACAAGGCAAGAATGTGTGTTTTATGTGGTACCAAATTTTACTATGCTTATCAAAATTTATAGTACATTAATAAAAGAACTCCCGCGATATCTGGATGCTAATGAAATTTTCATGTTGAAACGGAAAGAGAAAGCTATACAGGGCGGCCCACAACTGAAGGACAAATCGCAATCGGCGTAGGAAGCATTTTCGCAGCAAGTATCAGCTGTTATGCTCGATTTTAGAGAAAAGAGCAGAAAATCGTGTTTAATGAATTCAGAGCACTGCTCTAAAGTACTCTAGAGTGAACTGAATTGTGTTTAATGAGTCTGCTCTACCTTTTCGAAGGAGAGAAGGAGTAACTTAGAGGCGAGCATATGAAACAAGGCATTTTCGAAGCATCATGATGCTTGCCGATCGCTTGGGAAAAGTTCAAATTTTGGTGTTTGCTGCGACAGTTCTGCCAACATACTGGAGAAAAAAATAAATAAGTATATGAACGACATATTAAACAAAACAGCTCCCAAATTTCCTCCGAATAAATTTCTTTTAAAGAAAATTGAGAAAATTACGTAAAGAAATTTCAACTACATATAAAAGAGGTTAACATTTCAAAGTTTCCTATACTCCATTTTTTGCGTCGTTTCGCCTTGGAGTTTAGTTGAGCATCATGATGCTTGCTGCGCCGATTGCGATATGGCCTTGATGGCTCAAACTTCAGGAGCTGATATATGGCCGGATTACATTAACAACGCCGACGCCGGCGTGGTCGTCGTTTTATGTTAAAAATATTTAGAGACAGTACTACATGCATGAAATGCATTACATTACCCACGCCGGCGTCGTCGTCGTTGACCCATCTCTAATCCTAATTTTAACCCTGGCGCTCCATTTCTGCCAATATGCAAGATCAAATCTATTATATAAAAACATGAAAAAATGAAATGATATTTGAATTTCTGAAAATAAATGCTTTTATATTAAAAAAATGTGACTTGAAGCAAAAGAAAATATCTTTTTTATTATTATATAAAATTTTATTGCAAACCGGCAGAGATTACAAGCAAATAACTCAATTGTAAAATGTATGGGAAATTAATGTGTGGTGGTGCAGCCCAGTGTTAATGTAACTTGCCCGGCGCGGCGTTTTGTTCGGCGTTTGACGACGACGACGACGACCACGCTGGCGTCGCTGATGACCGTCGCATTCTGTTTCCCGTTTAATGCTCTCAGTGACCACCACAGAATTGTGAAAAGTAGCTATTTATCTCGCCGCTCATTATTTAATATAAATTCATCTCGTAATAGTATCAATACTTTACGTATTCTTTTATTACTATACCTGCTAGAGATCAGGCGCGTATACAGGGGGAGGGTCACGGGGGTCATGACCCCTCCCAAAGCACTAGCTCACCTTTGCGGTGAATTGAATGGGACACTGAACTGTAGTGAGTGTATAAGTTTAACAGGATGATTTTCGTATGGTATGGACACAATGTGTAGCTGACGCCGGCGATTAATGCTGGAGCTTTAACATACTTTTGCAATTTGCAGCGACAGCCAGCGCTGGGTTGGGCGTTTGTTTGTCTTCTTTTGAGAAGTAATAGTGGGTGGGTAATTATAGTTATTCGCTCATAGCACTTTGTCTTTGAAACGTGTACGATTTTTTTAGAATTTTCTTGTGTTTTATATGTATAGTGTCGAAAATCCCAAAGTGGTAAAAAATTTAGGAATACTAAATATTTATTTTGTGTTTGATTGTTTAGAGAAAGGCACGTAATGCTTAGCAGCCCGGTTATGAAGATGCTTTTATATTTTTATGCACCGATTACTCCTATAGATGAAAATGCACACAATTCGTGACTTGAAAGTGTTCTTGTTTCTAAAAATTGATCAGCGATCATAAGACTTATTTTACCTATCTGATTTTCCGACATAAAATCGATGACAGGATAACTTGGTGTGGAACTCGTAACAGAAGCATACAAACTGACTTAATGAATCTTGATTTAGGGTTCTTCCAGTAGAATCTTAGTTCCATGCAATCATCAAAATATAACCACCCGTTGATCTTTATAGCGACACTGATTGAAGCGTGAGTCGCGCAAAATTTTTACGTTCGTAGGGACGCATTAAATTTTTCATAGAAAACTACTTGCAAATTGTTCTTAAGAAATTTAATGAATATTCACCGACAACGGTCCAAACGAATTGGTGGATTGATTCTGGTGGTTCACTCCTTGGGACGAGGGCACAACCACTCAATTTTCTTAGAAATATTTGAAATTTTTTCTTTAGATTTTTCATGCACAATCGGTGGCCGACCATGGTTCCAAAGAGTTATATTAATTCAGGTGCCTTGGCTGGTCTAGGTAACTAAAGATATTTATGAGCGTTGGCAATCATAGAGTTGGTCTTAGAAGTTTACTTCAAAATTTTTCTTTCGAATTTTTATACACTATTGATGGCTCAGAACCATCAGTTGGATTAATTCGAGGTTCCAAAATTGATTCTACAATTTTACGTCGGAATTTTTAAGGAAAAACTATAAAAATAAAATCCATTCGATTTCCTCTGTGATAGTTGGCGTTACTTGGCTTGTACTTTCGTATTAATTCAAGTAGTGTTATTTAATTTAACTTCACGTTTACTTTTAATTTATAGGAGAAGAATAAGCTTGCTACACTAGTTAGTGATGGATGTAGAAATAGTAGCGAAAGTGGAAAGCAGAAGACTGATAAGACCATTGATAACTTTTTTCAGAAGTACGCAAGATCAGTTAAGTTTCCAACAGATGAAATAGTCAGTAAAATATCGTGTACTTCTACTCCATTCCTTTGGATGTGAATCAAGGTGCAAGCTCGCTCTCAGTCAATTACTTCAACCGTGACAAAAGTAACCATTACTACTATCTCTCCATGAAAGGTGTATCGGTTATGAGTCCTTAATGTCCACCCTGAGATCGATATTGATGTGCATAATATTATCGATAGGTTTTCCAAATCAAACCGAATATTGGATTTTATGATATATCGTAAATATGATTAAAAAAAAATTTAGCAGCGACTTCTTCCGACTTTTTCCTCCCCCTTGAACATTTTTTGTGACCCCCCCCCCCCCCCTAGATTGCGGGTCTGGATACGCGCCTGTAGAGATGTCCTTCATTTGTAAGGGATAAAGATATAGCTTGCGTCAGAAATGTGTTTGAAGGAGTATACAGTTTTATAATATTTTGTCCCTTCCATACACCGAAAACTGAGCATTTGACAGTGTTAGCAACAAAATACTGAATTTTTTATCACACTGAAAAAGTCATTAAAAGTTTCCCCCAATCAATTTTTCTTGTATTTCTAAACTTTCCTCGAAAATTATTTTTGATACTATATCTGTCGAAAAATCAGTCAATTGAATAAGGTAAAATAAAAATATTTTTCAAAATTTAGGAGCATGGTTATAGATTACATTAACAGCAGCAGCTATCACAATTTTTCTGTGTATTTCATAATTCTCCTAACTACCCAATATTTTAACAGAAAATTAATTGGAAATAATTATTGTTTCCTTCATTATAAATGTTTTAAATAGTATAATGGAATATTTAGTGGGGGCAAAATTCTATTAAAATTTGCAGAAATAGAGAAAATTTAGATTCCATAGCCACGTTCAAAACTTACTTGTTTGCAGGTAATATAAGCTAATATCTGTACGAAAAAATTTCGACTTATAACTTAACTTTAAAAAAATGCGTAAACAATAAATTTAATTGTGAAGAAAAGGTACAGTAGGATTTTTTTTAAAGTAATAAATTGCAATGCAAAGCAATGGCTGCATTCCAATTTTTAATTTTTTACACAAATTTTCCTATAGCTACTTTTAGCTCCAGTACCAGACCACAGCTTAAATTAGCTAAATTATGCTTTCGAAGACTATCAACAACTAGCTCTGAATTTTCAGAAAATAGCTTATTTGAGAAATCTTGATAGACAGAGAGCTTAAATAAGCTCAGAGAATATTTAACTTGACTTATAACTTATCAATTCCAATTTCAAAATTTTTTATTTATCGCCCCCCTAGAGCAAATGTCTGGATTCGCCCTTGGGCTAATCCACTGACATATAATAAGAATGGACTGAGCGTTCTTGCTTCAAAAATGGCACAAATATTGAACAGGCTGTGAAAGCCCTTTATTTCGTACAATTGCACACCGATTCATAATTGATTATTATTTGTCGATTGGAAACACTAAAGATGTTATAAAATAGTATTGCATTAAATTAAAATTATTTAGAAAGTTAAACTTGTTTTAATTAACCCAAAAACTCATTTGTAATATTACTGAAAAATGTGCACCTCTCCAGATTTGTTGTCAAATTTCCTTGAGCTTGTAAGAGATAGACGTATAAAAACAATATATTTGTCTGAATTTGTATGTCAATTCCAATGCATTCCAATTAATACAGCCGTAGTGTTTCCAAAATTGGTTACAGTTCAGTGTACATTTTGAGCTTGAAAGAGACAAATAGATTTTAGCAAAAATTTGTGCCATTTTTAACTATAGGAATTAGATAGGATGGATTATATGTGAGTGGGCTAAACGCAATTACTATGATAACAGCGCCACCTGGTACACGCTAGAATTGTAAAATTTCTGTAAGCACATATCATCTGTATCGCCTACTGATATTTTGTTTGAATTAATGCAATTATACATCCATACTAAATGTCAGACATGCGCGTTACCATTCAAATTACGCTGATTTATGTATATAAGGGGTTTCAAATTAACTGGGTAATTCAATTACCAGTTAAATTTGCCCTATGTGTAACATAGGCATTAGACACATCACAAATAAGTACGAAATTATATGCAAAAAACATTTCTCCTAAAAATCAAAAGACAAAAAATAAAATCCACAAAACATCATTACTTTAAGGTTAAATAGACTTAAATACTTATCTAACCAAAGAGCTGCACCACCGCCAATCCCTCCTACAAGATATCCCAGAGTCCATTCCATCTATAAATGTACAAAAATTATTATTATTTCAACTGAAAAATACATGATTAACAACAAACTCACCTAATCATAGACCTTCAGCATATTTACATTTTGTAATGTCATCTAATGACATTACGTCAAACAGCTGGTTTCGCCACAATCAAAAGTGGACCAAAGCGAACCTAGCGTTACCAGGGCAACACATCATAGAGGTGGGACATAGCTGTTCACGGCGGCTATAAAAGGGCGGCGAGCTTCAGCAAAATTACCCATTCGGTTTTCAGAGTCTAATCTGAAATCATCCTCCACCAGAGTCAAATCTGAGTTTCCTATCCTTTGAACAAAAATATAATTTTGTTTATTCCTGTTTATAGAAGTTTAATTCTATTATTGTTGAAGTATAATTCTGCTAATATCCAAATTCCCAGAAAATCTAATATTTGCTCCCCATTCGTGTAACAGAACTATAATTTTGCTTACACGCTCTAGCATGTTGCGGCAAAAGTGTAATTCTGCGTATACGCTCTCACATTCGCTGTAACATATGTATAATTCTGCTTACACGCCTCAGCACGTTGCGACAGAAGTGTAATTCTGTGCACACGTTCTCACAGTCGCTGTAACAGAAGTATAATTGTTTTAAATTTACCTAAATTGAATTTTTACTTATGAATTTGATTGAATTTTTCTCATATTAGTATTATTAGTAGATTTTAAGTTTTAATTGAATTGTGATATTTAGGTTAAGATACACAAATAAAAAATTTAGATTTGAATTGAAAATAAAGCTGAGCTATCTATTTTCAACTGGCATCCTCCCTTACGCTTGAGACTAGAGATCTCACAATACGCTTAGATTGTCATGCGACGAATTTTCTTCTCTGCAAAGGTACGGATTACCCCATTATAGTTCAAAGACTAAAATATTTCTAAATCTAACATTAATGTCCTCAATGTATACTATTTCGGTCCTGTCGGGGCCCCCTTACAAGGTTGGGCCCCTAGGCAACTGCCTAGTGTGCCTAGGCAGAGGTTCGCTGTTGGTTAGTTATAGAAATAATATTTTCACTGAAAATTATCCCAACATCGAACTCCTATAATTCTTCACTTTAGAAACATCATACTTATCGCACTTACAGAGACTAGTAGAATGGTTCAAGGAATATTGACATTAGCTCAGCATCGAAAGCTGCAATGTTTAAATTATTTATGAACTACCTCTTTCCGTGTATTCACTCAAAAGATAAGGGATACTTCACATTATCACATTTTAGCATACCTACAATATTTTGTTTTTTTTTACTTTCCCACCAAACAAAATGACGCTAATACCAGATTTTGACAAAAGCCAGAATTTGTTCCAAGTTGAGTTTAAAGCGGATTATCCGTTAGCTAATAATGATTGCACGCCAACAAGGAGCTAATAATAAATAAATTAATTGCCTTTGCCTTAATCGAAAAATTTCTAATGGGACGGAACGTTCTAGCTGTGTGTTCGATAGGAGAAACTGTTTCCTGTTCGGGCAAACCATTTTACACCTGCAGCAAGATTATAACTTTACAACGGTTAAAAGTGCCCAGAGCAACATAAATCTCAATTAGCTTTGATTAATTCTCCACAAATCTTTAGTGGTTCCAGAACGACATTCATAACGAGAAATCATGTTTACACTTTCGAACTCATCTAAGTGCAAATAATCCCATAAATCCTCCTCCATTAAATGGGGACGTTCGTTCGTTCGTTGGTTCGTTCGTCCGTTCGTTCGTAGTGGAGACGGGAACGCCAACATACGACAAGTCAATTCTTAATATGCCCAGGAAACAGTCGTAAGATACGTTTGGCGGCCAATTCCAACAGGTCAGCAAGCGCAAATATAGCCAGCGACACATATTATAACCACAGATAGAATAGCTGTGAAGTAGTCAACAGAAGATAAACAAATCCACGGACAAATCCCGTAACATCGAGCATAAATATCGTGCGCGGTCTAAGATTCCCTGAGCCATTGGACGACTTACTTGGAGTATACACACCACCCATTATAAGATTTACGCACATTGTGGGAGAAAAGATGAGCACTTGTCTAAGCAGTTAAGCGACAGAATTATGACATGTTGTGCAATTAGACGCGTGCGTATGTGGCTTATTAGATAAATAGCTCTAGTGAAGATCATTGGCCCAGCCAGTGTCGGACGTCATAATTCGATTCATCTCGGCAGGGTTATGTAAGCCTGTAGCGTCTTAGACTGGTGCGGCTGCTGCCACTGCTGCCACTTTGAATTCGCTTCGATTCGCCATGGGGTGTGTGATTAATGATCTAATTCCAGCGGATACAGGACAACTTAATGTGCGAGATCCAAATTTCTTGACAGTTAGTGTCAATTTCTAAATGAATTATGCTGATTAATGCGTTGCGCAAGTAATTTCCCGAAAACCTGTTAATGCGCGACAGGACAATTATATTTTAAGCGTTTACTGCACTCCAGTTTAGTGCAAAGTTTAGATGTTTTACTGCGTGTAACGGTTGCGCATAGAGTGATACAGTTGTACTTTTATTCAAATGGAATAACGGTTACATGGATAAATGACAGCATAATACATATAAAGACGGAAATTGCATCTGATCAGGTAAGCCGTATATATTTTAACGATAAAGATGAATGAGTGGGCGACGTAACTGGACTATGTACCTACTTGGTCTGTATTTAGTAGTGATTTTTTCTGCTTCTGTATGAAATTTCAATGTTTTCCTTGTAATCTAACACTGCAAGCATTTTATATACCTGACTTTCATAGCCACTTAGCCCAATTAATTACGCAAGCAAACGCATGCCTGGTGGACTCAAGTTGAATTATGTCTGTTCAATAGCCTATTTTGAGGAGTTAGTATGGAAACGTAGTACATAAATGCATTGGTTCAGAGAAAAGTTTTTCAAAAGCTCGTTATACATCTGTGCTGCAGTTGGGTTTGTGCTAACAAACCAAATGAATTGGGCGGGCTTTATGCTTAGGAATGTGGTCGTCATAGTAGGGATCGGACTTCTGGAAAACATTTTGTACTGAAGTTTATCTAAAAATAATGTACTAAATTAGTATGTTCTGCACTACAATATTATTTTCATTTTAATAAATTTTAATTAACATATTTGTTATACATAGTATACAGAGGAGTCATTTAGAAGAAAAATTTGCGACAGTGAAATTTTAATTTTTTTAATAAAAGCTCACTGTAGAAGGAGAGAGTATGGGATCTCTACCGTACTTAGATTTTAGAGTTATTAGCGGAAAAAACTCAAAAATAACTGACTGGTACCAAAAACCGATTTTGCACTACAAATCTTTGCATCCTGAACATCAGAAATTAAACATAGTAAAACTAGTAAAAATTCCCCAAATCAGCAATAGGAGGGCATGATATAATGTTGAAAGTTGTAATAGGGGTAGAAAGTTTGTTGAGATTTAAAGGTGCAACTTATATCCCTGGAGTTTCTGAAAGATTTAACAAAATTAGAGATTACTCTTTAAGATTTTTTACCGAGGCAAACTTATATTTATTCAAGAAGGCATTTTTTTTTTGGATTCTCCGGTATATAGCAAAAGCTAAAATTCTTTTTTGGTATTTGTTATTTCATCACACAACCCATTTGATTTTGGGTGACAAGTTTCAAGTCTTGGTCTTGGTCCCAAGTAGCGAAATTGAGTTGCTTGGAAAACAAACGAAAAAATAGAACAAAGAAAAGAAATGAAAAAATGAAAAATTCAATAAATTTAGAAAAATAGAAAAAAAAATTTCATTTTTTGGGTTCCATACCCAAAGGGTAACAACGGGAGCCCTATTACTAAGACTTCGCTGTCCGTCCGTCACCAGGTTGTATCTCATGAACCGTAATAGATAGTTGAAATTTTCACAGAGTGTGTATTTCTATTGCCGATATAATAACATATAATAAAAATTAAATTAAATTAAAAATTAAAGGGGGTCCCCATAAAAGAAACGTGATTTTTTCCTCGTTTTATTCTCATTCATTTTATTATCATAAGTAGGCATTATTTTTTCAAATGACGCCTACTCTCATTTGAAAAAATAAATAAAAAGGACATAGTGTTAAATTTTGTACGATGGTACGGAATAGTGTTTCTTCTCGAGATTTCTTTCTCGAGGATTTCTCGAGAAAATAGTATAATTTGTATTCCTCATTTCTCGAGAAAATAGTTTATTCTCGAGAAAGCGCCAACACTCACGTCGCAGCCAGGATATCGGAGATTTTTGTTTCCTAATAGTCCCGTCTTGCAAGTGGCTGACAAAACTATATAAAAATGATAGGAATACGTAACAGATTATATCAAAAATCGACAGTAGCAAAAACAGGAAGAAATGTGCCGTATGCTTTCAACTTTATTTTTTTTTTAGAATATAAATTCTGGTTTTTTTGGAAGCTATTGTCGGTGTGTTGAGAGCTCAGTACAGGCATGTAGTAGCAATTAATAGAGATGTAATATATACAATACGGTACGAAAGCTGACCCAATAATGGTCTCTTAATAGAGAGTTCTATACATTCTCTCTCTCTGCTGTATTATGCCACATAAATTCTTCGCAAATTTTTTACTGATAGCTTTCTTTGGTTGAATATAAAGTTAAAAGGCTTTGAAAATTGATCCGCGCTTATATGGAGATTTTGGTATCTAGTTGTATGTTTTCTGTGGTATAAATAAGGATTTGGCAGCTTTTAATCTTTGTAATAAGATTGTAAAGGTTCAGCAGCACCTTGTCTTCGCATGAAACTTGAAAGTATGCACGGTTATAAACGGAAGGAATCAATTATCGAACCAAATAGTTCCTCTTCACGGCAATAAACCAAAAGTCGGTTTGAAGGCCCTACTACTGATCAAATAATTTTAAGATATAAATGTTTAATAAAATTACTAAAAACTACAAAGAGATTCAATCTGCAACGTATTCCTGCAGAGGTAAGGCAACTGATGATGAAATTATATATTGTACTGCAAAAAGGAGGAGTTAAGTTAGCTCAGACTATAATGAAACTAAAAGATGAAGAAAAAAATTTTGTGTGTCTATTAACGTATTAACTAGTAATAAAAATTAGAGATACATGGATGTTATCATATATAAAAAATGTCTAAAGATTCGTCAAATCTTGGGGTGGTAAGTGTTCTGCCGAAAAAATGTTAGTTAGGGTTACTATAACACAAAAATTAGCTGGAACTGGTATTTCTATTGTATAAAAGATATTGTACCGCAGGTAATAAGTGCTGGTGCTGCCGTTAGCAGAAAGTGAAATTGGAAAGTTGTGTGTTGCAAATCAGCTACTATGGCTTGCATCTAGCTATTTTGAAACTTTTTAAAAACTTTTTACATTGAGAAGAAGAAAGATAGTAACGAATTCAGGAAGATAATAGTGATAGTGAAGATGAAAATTGTTTATCAGAATGTGAATCGAGTTATCAATTTGAATTAGTGAGAAATAGAGAGTTACAAATGCGAAATTTAATGTACTATATACCTACGGAAAATTGCAAAAATATACAAAAACGTCACTGATAAAAAAATCGTTCTATAAAATTACTAATATAAATAAAAGGAGGTGTCATTACTTTTGAATCATAAGACAAGTGGGCATGATATGGAGATAATGATCAAATGCCTATTACGAATTAAAAAGCCTTTACAAGTGAGAGAAGATTTTATATTGTTAACTGCAGAAGGAACCTTAAAACATTTGTTTTAACGAAATTAAAAAATGTCAGCAATGAGTTATATGTTACAAGCCTTCTATTGCAATTACAAATGAGATAAGTAAAAAAATAAATCAGGACATCATAAATCTTTACAGCGTGAGAACAATAAGATATATTTACACATTTTTTTACTATTCTCGAAAAATTGAAAAAGAAATGTGAATTAGATAAAATAGATAATTTGTTAGTTCTGAACAGTTTTACACTGACGAACTAGAAATTAACGAAGTTTCAATCCATAGAAAAACCTAAATTTATTTATAACAGACAGTGCCAGTGGGCCCTGGTGTTGCTGAAAATTATTAAACAAGAATTCATTATACTTATTTCAAACAACGGGTACAAGAAAAACAAACTTGGAACTACATACTTAGAGATGGTTTGTCCAATAATTAATTAGTAATTAACGTAATTTTATTATTGCGAAGGATTTTGTTAAGAAGAAGAGAAATCCATTGTTCAATACAATTTTTTTTGAAAAATTATATCAAAGCTGAACAAAAAAGGAATTAAATTTTATCATTTTATATCTACACCTACATATTGGAATAATAAATAAAATATATGAATTCAGTATAATAGTGGTACATATTTTATTGTTATATAACATTTCAAATTGAATATAACTGAGTAAATGTATTTTACATATTATATGAGAATTCTCGAGATTTCTGAGAAATAAGAGGTAATTTTTTCTTTTCTCGAGAAATGAAAAGTATCGAGAAATCTTAAACACTAGTGCGGAACCCTTGGTGCGTGAGTCCGACTCGCACTTGGCTGATTCTTTTCATTTCTTTTCTTTGTTCTATTTTTTCATTTGTTTTTCAAGTCACTCAGCTTCGCTATTTGGGACCTGTTGTTGAGTCAAAATCAAGACATGAAACTTGTCACCCAAAATCAAACGGGTTGTGTGATGAAATAACAATTAAAAAAAATGGTTTAGTTTTTGCTATATACCGGAGAATCAAAAAAAAAATGCCTTTTTGAATAAATGAAAGATTTAAAAAAACTTTAAACCCCAGGATCACCAAATCAAACTAGGCCTCAAGCCGCGCAAAACAATAAGTAACTGTTTCACCAAGCTAAATAATCCTACACCCATTAGAACTACGTTCGGATGTAATTTACAAAATACCTTGCAAGGGTATTAATAACGCAAATTGTCCGATGAGCTATGTTGGAACCACAGGGCAATGCCTTAAAAACAGGATTTCAAACACAAATCTGACTTAAAAGGCGGAAACCCAAATAAAACAGAGCTAACTACACACTGTGCATTATCTAACCATGCTCCAGATTTTGAAAATGCCTCTATCTTATATCTCACTATGCACAGAGATTATTGATTGATAGAGGCATTATATATTCAGAAAAATCCCAATCCCATGAACAAAAAAACTGATACCGACAATATTATAAACATTTACTGGGCGCAGTTGGAGGGCTTTGGGAAACGATAAAACTACGTCTAGTACCAGTTGATTTTAACGAGTGGTTGAATAACCTGCCACAACCTATAGTTTTCTCTTTTACCATGTTTTGTTAGTTATGTATTTATTTATAATGTGTTTTTAATTAGTGTTTGCTATTTTTCATCTGTTAATATTTTTACAATGTGAGTTGCCTTTGCTTTTTAATTTTTATATCAAGTAGTACATTGATGTTTGTAATTAGAGTGCGTCCTTGGGAACGGTTCGAGATATCAGCCGAAACGTCGGAGAAAAAATGAAATTCTCACGAACTAAAGAGGTGTTTTTTTCGGCTGACCGTCCAGCCCGAAAATCCTTCAATCATGGAAATAAAAGGCTGGACGTTGAATTCAATGAGTAAATTAAAGCTTTCAGGAAGAAAATCCTTCAATCATGGAAATAAAAGGCTGGACGTTGAATTCAATGAGTAAATTAAAGCTTTCAGGAAGAAACTCGCTGTGGGACCCAGAGAATTCAAGAAGATATACGGTTTTGTCGACGAATTTTTCCTCGATGAGGTCTCTATATTATATGCTTAGTAATAGTACCTATCTTAAGTTTTAGATACATATTATCCATTGATCTGATTAGCTGGTGGAGTTGGTCATTATCTCGAGTATTTTCTTTCGCTCTTGTTTCGCTTTTTTCACTCTTATTTTGGGACGATCGACCATTTTGGATTAGGAAGGTCTTCTCTTTCTATAACAAAGGGTGGGGCAGAATGCATTCCCTTGTTTCAAAAATTCACTGGAGGGGCTTCAGAGTATAGGTATAGGGACAGATGAGCAACGTGTCTTTGTTATGTAGCCCTTTTTTAAATCTGGGGAAGTATAGTGGCGATGCTGAGGGCCTTTTGGTTCAATTTAAATCGTAACGACAGTGCTCCTTACTATAAAACCATTCAGACCCATGCTTCCCGGATTTCACTCCCTCTGACTTTTTTCTATGGGGCTACCTCAAAGCTGCGGCTTACAAAGTTCCACCCCGAACCCTGGAAGCTCTGAAGTAGGCAATTGAGGACGTCATCACAGGAATTCTACAAGATAATAAGTGCATCACTCTCTAAGGCCGCCACTTGGATGATAGTTTCTTTAAAAGATAAATAAAGAAAAAAAATGGTGCAATATGTACTTTTCAAAAATAAGAGCCTTTTTCTTTTATCTTGAATTTTTTTTCACAATTCACCCACCAAATCAGGGATTGCATTTTGCCCCACCCTGTACATAACTCATTCCATAAGATAAAAGAGCTTGTACGAATTATTCTATTTCATACATATACGTGAAGGCTGAATAGCTGTAAAGTTTCTTAAGTGTATCGAACGCGCCATTTAAATTAAACAAACGTATCCAAATTAACTTTAACTTGTCGGAGGGGAACTTTCGTTAAGTTTAAATATCAAATTTTCCGTAAGTATAGTGCGCTAAGAGTCGCTCATTACTTACAGACGCGATGTGTCATACAATTAAATGATTATTAAATGAAGTAAAATGCAATTTAAAAACTGAAATGGAACAAGAATGGTACTGCGAATTATTAGAAGACACAAATCTTCGATTAAATCAAGTTTCATTTGTTAATTTTGTCACTTTTACCACTTTTTAAAATTGAACACATTAACGGAGATTGAGTTTTACTCTTTCGAGACCCATATAGAGTCTCTGCAGGCAATTTTTCAATCTACTGCATTAAGCAGAGAACTAAACGATAAGGACCGAGGTGCTGTCAGTTTTTGGCTTATAGCCGCAAATCAGAATTTTATAAAAAAATCCTGAGAGTATACTGTATGTATATATGTTTCGATGAGCCGTAGAGGGTGACCTCATCAGGAAATCAATGAAATCCTGAACTGCCTGCTGTTTACACCACAGTGAACTCGGATGCCAAATATTGATGGTAGATTATATAAAGATTTTTTGCAAAAACTTACATTTTCAGGGCTTCATTGCTGTCCTGATGAGATCGCCCTATACTGCTGATCGAAACATATACATATAGTATACTCTCAGAATTTCTTGAAACCCATTAAATTTCAAGATAATTACTCTTACGGAACTGCGAATTAATAGAAGGAACAAATCTTCAACTAAACCAACTGCCATTTGTTAATTATTTTGCTTTTATCACTTTTTAAGATTGAAGACATTAAATATTAAGATAACAACCCTTACGGAATATGATATCGATTTAGGCCAAAAATGTCAAAAATTCGTAAGTAAACCTCTTACGGCTATTGTGGTTGAGTCTTGAGTTATTACCGATAATGAGATAGGGGAGGTCTTCTCTTTCTATGACATTGAATGTTAAAAATAAGTTAGAGTGCAATGCAACAAGTAATGAGTAGGCTATACTAAATCAGTTATTCTGAATTAATGAAGAAGGTATTCTTTTTCCTACTGGGAAAACTTGAAACATACACACACATACAAAATAATCATCTTCCTCTAATATGTAGTCTTGAATTTCTCGACCCTCGACGGAATGTTAAATTGATTTGTTACCTTCAATTTCTGTACACCGACAATGACTACGGAGTCCGACATATGCAAGCGGTCAATTTCAATTAAAATATTTTTCAAGAACACAACAAGTTCGATGTAAGAAAATCGCACATTTATTGCTGCTCCATGTAGGTACCACCAACATCTTGGTGTTAAAGTCTGCAAATTGAAATTGCGCTAATTAAAATGCAATAAAAGGAAAATTTCCCCTTCAGCCGTGCTGAAATGCCGACGAATTAAGAAAAAAAAAACGTTATAGTCATAGATGAAGATGGTCTTTTAACTTTATGACTGGTATGAGTCCTAAGAATGGCAACATTGAAATCTTCGGTGTGGGTAATTGAAAGGTGTTTATGGCTTAACAGAGTTCTCACGAGTTAAATCTTTTTTACATTTTTTTTTGTGAGAATTTCGTTTCAAATATCAATCAAGATAGATGCTAGACTACTCAACAAAGGTATAGTTAAAGTCAGATAATGTTCATACTCCTGGCTGATGATACAGCGAAAACGTAGCCTTTAGCATTTGCAAATTTTGTGGTCAACTTTTTCGTCGATATATAAACAGAAGAACAACTTTTCCTTTACGATATGTTCTTTACGAGTGCAAGGATGTTAGTAGAATGTATCTAGGGAAGGAGTTGGGCGAATGATCGCATTTCCTTGGATCACATCATCAAAATATGACACCTTCCTACCAACGAAATTTAGATCACACGACTAAGCATAAATATACTGAATCTCTGATTCTCGTGTGATACAGTTAATTTCTAATCAGAATGGCTTTGCGATGCTGCAGATTTCTTTTTTTATTTTAGATATATGTAATAATAATAATATTATAAAAAAAAAGATAAAGCAGAAAATAGTACATACATACATAGTCCATATCAAATAGGCAACATGGGTGACACGACCATCACTAATTTTGTTGAAAGTTTACATACTTGGAGCGTTTGTGAAAAACAAAAATATAAATTGAAAAATTTGCCTATAAATGCGTATTTTGCAAGTTATGGCATTTTCAAGATTTCGCAAAAATTCTGTCCTGGCCTTCTTTAAAAATTCGTATATATTTTTTTATTCATGCGAGAACAGTGAAATATAGCTCATTTTCAAGTTATCTAAGAACAAGTAAAAAAGCTAGAATTGATCTAAGACCAGTTCTTATGATACCTAGATGAATGCCCGTATAAAATTTCGTATGGTCACCGATCTATGCAAGTTTGATTTTTGAAGTGGTTTTCCGCATATATTTCTAGAATGGTTCGTCGGACAGAAAAAATGATTATAACCAATTTTATAGAATTTCATATTCTGAAGAAGTTTTAGGTACAATAAAAATGTCTTGGACTGGCTGTTTTCAGAGTATATACGTAAAAAACCTAAATTTTTATATGGTAACACCAAGAAGGAGTTGCCCGATTTAGTCCATTTTTGAAATTATTTTTGCTAGTACAATGGAAACACCACAGCTGAAATTTGGTTTCAGCTCTCTGCGTAGACGAGTTCTCAGACAGTGTCCAAATATATACTGGAAAACGAAATTTTTTATGGCAACCCGCGAAGGAGTTACCCAATTTTTCTCATTTTCGAACTTAATTTTACTTTTTTTTTAAAGTCCGTGTACGAAATTTCAGTTTTTAAGTATACGCGCTCTCGAGCTATCGTGCGCACAGGTAGACAGACGGACGGACAGACGGCAGGACAGACGGACGGACATTCAAAACTCAAAATAAATTTTTAATATTATGCGTGGGTGTCCAATCTATTTTGCTCTACCATCATTATTTCGAGGTGTTACAAACGGAATGACAAGCTTAGTATACCCTATCTATGGTATAATGAGTGGTTTGAGCAGGACACAAATTCGACAAATTGCTGCACACCTGCCTCTCTTCCAGCCATTGTAGCAGCTGTATCGTAAGCTTTCCCTTTACAATTCAGAATGTCGAGCCTATCAGCGTACAACTTACTTAGTATCATCTCACCTTCGGCTGTTTTGTTTTTCATTTCAATGAAATCTATAAAATATCCAACTACTCGTACTTCCCGATTCTCAATCATCACGCATCGTAATACTTGGCTTGTTTGATCTTTGTGGGAAATATCCAGGGTACTGTCAAATATCATAAAATAATACGAGAGGCGTTACTGGTTTTTGTTCTACTTACCGCGACTCTGTATGCTATTAGTTTGTCTATGACAATAGCCTAATGCTGTAGACAGGATTAGCTAGCTCGGCCACTCCCTGCCGCCCTCCACATCTGTTTCGCCCGAAACATCTGTACCGCCCGGCCTGGGGCCATTGCCCCCTTTGCCCCCTCCGCTATGCACCTGATTCAATTGAAGCAAGGCGAAATGATAAAATCTCATAATATATAACAAATTTATTACTGGAAATTACCTCAAATTTTCCTAAATTTCCAGAACACCTAGAAGAGGACTTTGTCATAAACATTCGGCTACTAACCTGCAATAATAGCAAAAATAGAGTTATTAGTTTTGCTCTTTGCGCATAATTTAAAAAAAAAAAATTAAATTTAAAAGGAAACGCATAATTTTTTAAATTTCAAAATTATTCTCAATTCCAGTTATCCGATTAGAAATAACTATGACAAAAATTTCATACACACACAAACTAAAAATCTTCTCTGACCGAAATCACCCTATATCTACTCCATCCATATGTAATAAGAAATCGATGAGATATCGTCAATCAAATATGGTTTTATCTAAATAATGCGCTATGACTTAACTGTCCCTTCACATGAGCATTTCTTATCAGCTCTTACTCTCAACTTGAACGTACTTAAGTATTTCTTCCTGGGGAGATTGGTATGACTGCGCATCGTAAAAGTCGAATTACACACGAATGTTCGAAGAAGACGACGCGACGAGTTTTATAGGCACATAAATACTCGAATAATAATTTCCACCTTCATTCGTGAAAAGTATAAGGAAATAAAATTTATGCAAACCGTTCAATTTTAACGCATAGATTTCTGTTGATTATTCAATGCACAAATCACATGAAAAAAGACGTTATCAACGCCAGTTCTTACTATTTTTTTATATATATGTATGTAGCAAACGATTCCCGATGTCGCCTCCAGGTTCGCGTGACAAAAATGTATTAAAGGCAAATTTCATCGGGCGATCTTTAGATAGCCAGCAGAAATACGGTTAAGTGTAGCATAATATAGAAGATTTTCGATCTAGCAAGTGTAGTTAAATACTTCCCACACCATCCCCGGATGAAATATTTATAGCCACTGGAACCGAACTCGACGAACCAGTTGACCATTATCTTCATTTACCAGGATGATATTTTGCCCTCCACTTTGCATGATGATGCCAGCGAACAGGAGTTGGAAGTTCAGAAAGTCTACGTAATTCGAAACTATATCTCCTTGCTCTAACGAAAAGTTGCTGAGAGATTTATTATCGGACTACAATAAGAATTAATCATTGGGAGCAGTTCGATTTTCCATTGAATATAGATATTCTAGATAGGTATAGACACATAGATACTACTGCGACTATCTATCTATATTCTACAGGTCTAGAGATGAAGGTGCAATTATAAGTTCGATGTAATCTTTTCTCTCCTTTTTTATCTCATGTTGTGCTGCCAATTCGAATTTATTTTAGAATTTCATTTTTCATTATTTTTTTTGGTTTGTCATAAATATTTTATCAATGGACCTTGGAGTCTAGATGTATTTTAGAGTGGAGTAAATACGAAAACTTTGCAACAAGCTCGAATATACTCCATTTATTAAGAAAAAAAGTTTACGATTTTCCGTAGCTCACAGTCACAAGGAAAAAAAAGGAAACCCTTATAAGATCGGACTTGCGTCCTTCCGTATGTCTGTCACAGGGGTGGGTTTGAAAGGGCTACTTTCAAGGATTAAAAAAAACTTTCAAAATTTTCGATGACTTGGCAATAAAGATATTAGCCCAAAATGTGTGAAAAACACTGATCCTGCTTCCGATATTCAAAGTTTCTAATGCTAAAATTTTGATATTATCAGAGTTAGTATGAGTCATGGATAATAGAATTACTTTCAAAAGTAACCAAATGAATTTTTTGCTTGCAAGTCAAATATGAATCAATCAATCAGACAGAGGAGATAGAACAATAGAAATTATTACACAGAACACACTTTTATTACAGTTTGGTATTTAGAAATTACAAAATTTTTCTTGGTCTTCAAATTCTCATCTCAAGTGGAGTTTGAAGAAATAGAGAAACGAAAAGAAATGATCTCGGAGTTATCCAGTCGTATAATATTTTTGTCTGAAATTACCCGTGAGTAAGGAATTTCAGTGGATTCCTGGTCACATGGTCAGGGGGAATGAAAGGGCTGACCTTTTAGTCACGTCTAGGTCTGGTTCTCCGTTCGTTTGACCGGAACCCGCCCTAGGCGTTCTCACCTCGATTATCGGGTCTCACATCAAAACGGATGTTCGTATTAAACCTCAGCAGCGATGGACGAATCTGAGCACTTGCAGGTACATAAAACTTTTTCTTGATGGGTCCAAAAGGAATTTGTCTGATTTACTCTTGGGTCTTGGAAAGAAACAATGTAGAACTATCATCACCGACTTTCACGATCATCTAACAAGGATGGGAGTTGTTGAAATCCCTGAGTGTCTGTCCTGCCTGTAAGGAGAGCGAGGACTTTCTGTGTGTTGTGCTTGTCCAGCTTTCGCACGGAGCAGGGTGGATATGCTTTGGTCTGCCCTTCTGTGGATGAGCTGAAAAGCTTAACTCACCGAGACCTGGAGCTAGATTCAGCAACTGTCAAGAATTTGTAGCAGAAGTGTACACGATTTGAAAAATTCACGTGAGTGTAAGTGTACATTTTTGAATTTCATGCGATTCCTTAAGTATCTGTGTAGGTACACTTAAGTGCTGAATGAACATTTTTTTGTACTGAATGTTGTTTGAGTGAGATAATAGTATTTTTAAAGAAGTTAAGCTTAGTTATAAGAAATGAGTTACATGAATTCACTAGTATTATGGCGACTACGGCTTAGAGAATGGTAAAATAATTAACATAATAGCACAGATAAGAAATATACAGATATCGACGGTAGTGCCAAGAAAGTGATGTATGGAAGAGCTCATAGCACTGATCTCGGTTAAATTTATCATGTTTATGAACCAACAATATTTTTCGATATAGGCAAATATTTATTTCTTTTTTAGAATTGAAATCGATCATATATCTTCAGAATTTGTGTCCATTATTGGTAGCTGCTGAAGACCATTCGAATAATTTGGTGGCAAGGGCGGATCCAGCTATTTACTCTAAGGGGGGGGGGGAGCATTAACAAATTTTAAAATTAGAAGTGGAAATAAGAAAAAAGCTAATTACTTATATTACGAGGTATCATAAAAAAAATACGGTGAATGGTTTTATTACAAAAAAAGTAATCAGTTTACATAAAATTCGAATTATTTTCTTTTAAAGTAGGTACTCTCCTTGGCTAGGATGCACTTATTCCAACGTTGTTTCCATGACTGGAAGTATTTCTGGAAGGGTTCTTTAGGAACGGCTTTCAGCTGCTCTGTCGTCACCCCCTAAATGTCGAAAAAGGTGTCAAACGTTTTTCTTCTAGTGCAGTTTTTATTTTTGTTAAGAGCCAAAAGTCGCATGGTGTTAAAATCGGAGAGTTACGGTAGATGCGGACAGACAGGATTTATTTCTTTTTCAAAGAACTTGCGTATCGAGAGCGAGGGGCGGCACGGAACGTTGTCGTGATGAAAGAGGAAGCCATTGAATCATTTTTCTGGCTTATCACGGACTCAAGCGAGATGTACAGTTCTACTCCAAACTCTCGAATAGTCAATCGTCTGTTTGAATGAATCCGTTTTGCCAGTTTTTCACATTTTCGTGTGTTTTTGAGGTCCAAGGACGTCCCGACCATTGCTGGTCTTCGACCCACTCATTTTTAGTTTTAAATCCCTCAAAACATATATACACAGTCTTCAGAGTCCATTCATTATCTCTATATAATGATTTTAACTATTAATGAGCGTCTTTGGCACTTTCTTCCAACTAAAACAAAATGTAATATTAACACGTTGTTCGAAATCCATAATGTGCGACAGACACGGTAAACACGACGTTACTCTTCCTACTCTGGAAGCCGACAACTAGTCACAACTTGTTTAACCTGAACATTGACTTTCTGAAAGAATCAGGCTATCAGACGGATAGCTTCAAATGGATATAGCACCAGAAGCTGCTGCTATAAACATTCATTCACCGAATTTTTTGAACACACCTCGTATATTACTTGGCTACAGATTACATGAGCTCATTGTTAGTATTGTTATATCATACATACAAAAGTTTGATACACCTGTACAAAATTTTAAACAATAATATAATAAAGTATTTAAAAAAGCTGTCGTAAATCCTCGATTTGAAAAATTTTCGTAGTATTGGACAAAATCTTTAGGATTTTTGTAGGATTTATAACGCATTTTAACAAACATATTTTAAAAATTTATAAAGCCTTTCGTAAAAAAGGAACGCACGTACGTTTACGATTGTCGAAACTTGCTTCATAGTTGTTTTTACGAAATTTGAATTTCTTTTGATAATATAAAGTGTAAAAATTGCGAATATTTCGTACATATTTTTTAGAAAGAAATTGTGTAGTATTACATGCATTTTCGTAAACTTAAGGAAAATATCGTAAAATTAATAAAAATACTTGCATACCCGAACGATGAAGTACAGCTAATATCTTTATCAATCAGTTTGATACTAATTGAGGTCATTTCAAAGTAGAACTTGATCGACAAAACTATGTCAGACGTAATGACGGAAACTGGTAAAGTACTTATAGCGCTAACAAATTATCTTCGATGCACAAATCTTGCTAATAACTTCATATTTAAGAATACGCGTAATTAACTATGAAGATTTGTATGTGAGTGTGGAAAGTGTTATTTTTAATTTAGGTATAATAAAGGAAGCAGGGAAAATACAATCAGTGGAAATAATTACAAAGGAGTTAATTCGATTAATATAATTTTGAGGAATATTACCAATATTTTAAAGACATGGAGGTATCATGGCACATGAGTGCATATAAAAGAATTTTTCATAACATATACAATGTAAAATAGAGTCGATATATTAACGTCAATGAAAGAACATCATTTAGATTTGTTATTTCCTGCTATTAAGCAAGTTGGGATTCGAATTAACTTCAAATAGAAATTACGGGAATGGCGGTAGGCTAATATAACTGATTACCTCCTCAGCAATTTTTTAAAATTTTGAAATGTATTGTGAACATCTTATTTATATACAAGATAACCTCGCAGAAATTGATAATTATTCTTGTGCCCATAGTACATTATCAATAACCCTTGAACAATGGGTTAAAGATAAACAATCGAACTCATCTTCACATTGTTTTGTTTGTTGAATATGTACTTGAACACTAACACTGATATATTTGTAGTGTTTAAGATGAATATACTTCGTTAAGATTTTACTAAAAAGTGAAAGAAAAGTTGATGGAACGAACATTGACTCCAATACTATTGTTATAATTGATTGAAGCAGTGTAGTAGAATATGCAGTATGATTCTATTAAGAATTTCTATAGCCTATTCCAATGCATTGAGTTATCTGATACCATAAAATAACATTAATATTTATTTATTGGATCTCCTTTAGAAAATCGTACGCGATAGTAATTAATTTTAACAAAATTTATTTTGGTAAAGACGTTTTTCCTTCAGGTTTATATTAGTTAACGATAATTATTATACAATACCTAGCAATATGCATTTTTTATCATTTAATTGGAACATCAATGAAACAAAGCAAAGCAAAAAATTTCTATCATACAGTTTTTATTTTTGAAGGCTTAAAATCTAAAAGTTGATTTACTAAAATCATAAAATATGCACTTACGACTTTCCAATATACAGTTGATATATTCCATTAATTACAAATATACAAATTTTTTGAAAACATCAGATTGCTCAGATTGCTTTCTTTTTGTACCTTGAAATTTTAAAATTCTATACACAAATGAATGTTAATATAATTTCAATATTTAATTAAAATATAAAATGAAGAGAAACTCTAAGAACTTTTGTTAAGGAAGAAATTATTTTCTATTTTTTAATGTGGATTTAGAAGCAGTCTTTTTTAAAAAGATTTTTATTTATATATTTTCTGATTTTATTTGATTAAGCCTAGTACGCTGTTCAAGCGAAAATTTCGCTTGCATTCGGGACATATAATTCTACACGGAAAAAAGTTGTGGAGAAAATGTAAAATAGAAGTGGAGAGTAAATGATTCAGAAATTATTGTCAAGGAAACTTAATGTCAAAAAATTTTGCGATGGAGATTATATGCAACGAAATAACAACAAATAAAAAAATTATAACTTTATTAAACAGGATTTTTCACATACTTTCTTTTCTTCGTATTATCGGGGAGGAAAGACAAATCCTGAGAAAATTTCCAATCTTGAGCTTCATCGTCTTCAAAACAAGGATGCTCTAAAATTCCTTCACAAGCACTTCCCGACTTCTTTTGCTTTGCAACTTTTGTATGATATCGTCTGCTATCTCTGAGAGATCCCCACGCAGTTTTGCATTCAGACACTAAGGAAACAAAAGAATATGTTTTAAAACTTATTATTTCACAATATTTCAAACGAAAAATACCTGTTCTTTTTAATGATTCCGCGATTTCCTTCCATGCTCTTCTGATTCCATTGATATCTTGGTGTAATGGATCCTGTAAATTCCAAATTCCCTCGTGTCTCTTTATTAAAGGCGCCAAAGTTTTTTTTTTCACTCGACGTAAAATTTATCCTCTTCCTCTTTCTATTTACAGGATTTTTAATTCGATCATTTTCATCATTTTCTGCCATTTTGTATACTTCAGACATATCTAAAAATTCTATATTTTCCATTTTAAAAATTTTAATAAATAACTAAACTGAACTAATCACATAATCTCACAAATTGAATAAGACTAAACTGACATAAGTAATAGACTTGAAATCACAAATTAAATATAATTGCCAAAGCGCCAAACGTCAAACGGTATCAATAATTAATCTGTCAACTTTTCCGTGCGAAATAAATGCCTGGATATATAAATCGCTACGGAAAAATGTCTCCACTTCATATTAGCGCCATCTGCGTTCCATGATCTAAACATTGTTTTTTTCGCTTGAACAGCGTACTACTTTACGAAATCTCAAACCGAAATTTTCGTGGCACTTTTCGCCCACATTTTTTTTACATAATTTTGTATAGGAAACGAAAGTTTTGCTTGAACAGCATACTAGGCTTTAAAGTATAAATTTTGACTTTATTAGAGCTATAGCGGTGGGTGATCGGAGTTCTAGGGGAGGCGATCGCCCTGATCGCCCCCGCCCTCTTGTATCCGTCACTGGTTGTGAGTTGTGTCTGGGCAGTCTCGGCTTCGTGTAAGTTGGATTGATTTGGTTGCTTGGGTTTGTTAGCTAAAAGTTTTTATGAGCGTAGATCTAGGTATATCAGCACGAATTTTAGTGTCAGAGCTTTATAAATTATTTTCACTGTAGGAAAGAATTGATTTATTTCTTAGAATTGAAATATACCATATTTTTTTCAGAATTCGTATGCATTATTGGTGGATGTAGATTGTAGACGGTCCAAACAAATTCTGTCTGCCGGCTTCCATGATGAGTTAGGTGTGAGGGGCGGTGGGTGGGTTGGTTGTAGAGATAAACATTATTTCAAGATTTACTTCTTTTAATAGTTCGATAGGCGTACAAAATTACAAACTTAAGGGAAATTTATTGGCATGGGTACAATCGCACATTTAGGGAAATAACCCCTAAGCGGGTATCACTAATCGCCACAACTAAATTAGATTTTGCATTTTTGGGTTTCCGTATTTAAGAAAATTGCAAATTTTAACAAAACATGGACTCGAAAGAAGGACATTGTTTCGCACATTAGAAATGTTTTAAATAGGTATGATAATGTATTTATTGAGGTAAAAATTTCATTGAAATTGATTTAAAATTGTAAGTAAGGAAAACGTGCGGCATAGCAGTAGGAAGATTAGTAGGAAGTTAATGCAAATCGACGAAAAAATGCGAGTGCACAGTGAAATTTCAACTTACTCCAATAAATTCAGTTCGTGGAATGCAACGAACGACAGTGTGTATGTACTTCAGTACAGCAAAAGGACGAATAATTGCAAGAACTCTCCGACAGAATTTGTTCGGACCGTCTAGTCTACAGCAGCGTTGCCGTTTACTCTTTTTCTCATGCAGTGTTTCAGAAAAAATTTATGCAGTATTTTGCAGTATTTGAGATTGAGATCCTATTAACCGACTGAAAAAGAAAAAAACATCCATTTTACAATAAACAACATTTTTGTTAGATTTCTATATAACAAATAAAAAAATAACAATTCATTCAAAAATTTAATAAAAAAAGAATCTTAGAAAAAACAACAATATAGTTCAATCAAAATTATTATATCATTATATACTCATATATAATTAATAATATTCAATAGATAATTACTACATATGAAGCGCCATATTCACTAAGCCATTTATTGGTGGGACCACAGATAAAATTATTAATACTATACTTAATTAATTTTTATGATAATTTTGAATCAAGGTCTGGGAAGGATTCCATTCTACGATAAAATTTTTATTTAATAGTTCCTTCGCAGACATTATGGCATCAATCTTCTCAATCTTTAAACGATTTCTTTGATCGGTTTTAATTAAATTTAACTGGGAAAAAACTCGTTCCGCGGCTGCACTACTGTGCGGTAAACTGAGAATGTTAACAATGCACTGTTTTAATTTGGGAAATATAATCTCATTTAAATCAGTTCTTAATGAAAAAATTTCGGCCCAATATATTTCCAAATCCAAATAATTTGAAACATAACTTATGCTTTGCAGCTGTCGCCATTCTTGATCCAATTGTTCAATGTCTGATTTTTCTATAAAATTTCCAAATAAGGAGATTACCCAACTTTTTGGGATTAATACATTGAATAGCCTCAAGAGCCTTGTGTTTAAAATCAATCCTTTTTTAAATTTGAATGCATAATTCTTTTCCAATATTCCAAACATTGTTTTTTAATGTCCAATATTTCTTCAGGTGTTCATTGTGCAGAATTTACTAAAAGTTGATTATTGGCACCAATATATACTTGCTCAATGTCTAAAAAGTATTCATTCTTCAACAACATTTCCATATTTATTTCATCAATGTATTCTTTTTTCAGAAAATTAGAAGATATGGAATTAAAAAGACCTGTAAGCACTGACATGTATTCTTAAATATTCAGATTGTAATTCAACATTAACTTTGTTAATTAATTTTAAAACATATGAAAGAAAATTTAAGTATATTTCGTTAGTTACATTCAGTTTAGAAGAAATATCTTTGGCAAGGTCCAAATTATTTTCCAAATTAAAAGGTACAAAATAGTGCTATAAATCAGTCCATCGACTTAAAATTCAAGAAATACTTTGCTCCAACGAAAGCCACCATGTTTCGGCGACTCGGAGGACTTTGAGCGGTTTATTCCCGAAAGCTTCCCGAAGTTCTTGAAAATCAGATGTCCGCTTGGGGCTATGGGAAAAAAAGAATAATAATAATTTCTAGTTCAGATGGTAACTTGTTCGATGCTGCAGACGTGCACAACTTTAATGAATGGCAAATGTAATTCATAGTAAATAAATAAGGATTTTCTATTTCGAAAAGCGCCCTAACTCCATTTTTTTCCACATCATTACTGACGCATTATCTGCGGCGTAACCAAAATATTTACAATTTTGATATTATTGCTTTTTAAAAATGCCGATATTGTATCAAAAATGGTTTTAGCATTCAATTCTGTTAATTACAACAGTGTCAAAAATATGTCCTTAACTTTATCGAAAGTAAAATCAGTTACTGACGTCAGTACTTTCGTTAATTATCAGAGAATACTTTTAATTTTCCAAAAATTTTCTGCACATTTGTCAAATGATCAATTTTAAGTAAAGAGCGAGTTGTTTCTGTAACTTTTGTCCTTCCTAATTTCAATAATTTAACAATTTCAGAATCTTTGGCTATGTTTTTTATATGGTCAATTAAAGCACTAATTAATTAAAACGGTCAATTATTTTCGACCAAAAACATAATAATTTTTAGTTCAGCAATATTCGTAAATCTTGTTTCTTTTTATGTTCCTCTAGGCATGGAATTTCATCAAATTTAATTTGATTTTTTAATGATTTGCCATTTACAATATGAGCAGTCGTTTCTTCATGCCTCTTTAAACTAATCACATTGTTGTTCAATATTTTGAAGATATAGTTACAAAAAGAAAGTCTATATTCTTTTCCTGGAGTTATTCGGATTGTTTTATCCAAATCTGACGGAATTTTTGTGTGTACTTTATTTTCGATTTTTTTGGCGAATTTTCATTAAAATTAGTGGAGCTTTATTTTGGACTATAATTTGAGTGCTGAAGAAATAAGTTTAATATTCAAAAGACGGTCACTTGTGAAACATTAGTACCTACATATATGTGGGATTTAGCCTTAATCTCCATAACAACTTTAGTGACACCTTGCGCATTTTTCCATCAACAATGATGTGCACATCAGATCAGAGATTCGATCTCTCTCTTGCCCTGACTGACGACGTGGACAGACGTGCCGCGTGCTTCATATTTTATAAGTTTAAAAACTAATTCTACCTTAAATATTATATGTTCAACATTAAAGTGAATTGTCGAGAATGAATTTAAATAATAAATTGTGAAATCCATTCGTGCTATTGTTGATAATTTCTTGCATCCTAGCCTGAGTGCATTCCCACGCAATTCTTTATTATAATTTTCTACATATATGCCTACCTAATTATGTTTTCAGCAGTCAGATTTTCCCTATATTCTCCTTTGGAAGGCTCATTTGAACAAGATGCAGTTTTATCTGATAATGTGCTATCACTCAGTTTAATCCTTTTTACAAATCTTTAAAGAAAAATATTAAAAAACTGATGAAAAGTTATTATTTTATCTTACCTATCCATCTTGAGTTCGTATATTTATTCACAGTTGTTTTTTCCCTGGCTTTAAATTTGTGATGTCATTGCTACATACTGGCCCAGTTTATGCCGCAGCCCAATTGGCATATATGTCAACTTGGCAGAAGAATGGTTTGAAAATGAATCATTCCATCCCAAACATTATATTAAACATACAAATAGTTAAGTTACTGCTAAATTGGCAGCGCCATAAATCCGGCCAATGTCACTGCCATATGTCCACTGTCAACGAATATAGGAATAAGTGGGCGCTGACAAGGCGCTGGCATTTCACATTATTTCATATTCACCACATCACGAAAGTATTGCCACGTCAGCCGCAATGAAATTTAAAATGTTCAGTATTTGGCACAAGACGTAATGAAAATTCAAAATTGCAGTATTTTACACGAAGTTGCAATATTGCAGAATGCGAGTTTAAAATGCAGTATTTCGGCAACACTGGCTACAGCCACCAATAATGCACACGAATTCTGAAGAAATATGGTCGATTTCAATTCTAAGAAAGAAATGAATTTTTACCTATATGTAATGAAACAATTTTTTGGTTTGTACCCATGATATATTTAGCCGAGATCAGTGAATTATTCCGGTTTGCTATGAGCTCTTCCATACATAACTTTCTTAGTACTACCGTCGATATCTGGCTATTTCTTGTCTGTGATAATAGATTGGAAAAAACTCAGAGGTACTTCTTCAGAATATACAACCAAAATTTCCATTAGAAAATATCAGTTAAAGTGTACACAATTTTGACAGAACAACTCATTTCCACTTTTCCGGAATCGGAACAAGGTGGTGTACACATAGTTGTGTGTACACGCGAAAGCTCGTAGTTGCGGAGTCCAACCCCTGCTGCGCTTCATTAAGAGGACTGGAAGGTTTTGGTGAAAGGGTTTCTAGCAGGTTAGTAGGTACTGTGGGCCGACCCGGCCTTCGTGCTTGGAATCTCTCGTCCCCCTGCCTAAAAAAAAGAAACAAAAGGGTAATATAATATAATTGTTATTTTTTCCACACGCCCCTTAGATACATATGATCTCCGCATAACTACTTCACCCATGACTGTTATCAGTCTGAGGCTCTGACTCAGTTTGCTGAATCGTTTTTAAATCACTGTGCATGTGCTAAGTGATTAGCCAGCTGTAACTGAATGAACTGCCTTTTGTTGCTTATCATGAGAAGTGCACTATGTACGGGGAAGCTTTTGGTTGTTGTCATAGATGTTCTTTGATTTCCACTGTTTACAATGGAATCCGTATAAATGTTTCAAACCCCGATATTTCTCCGCTTCCCTGGGGTAGACATTTTGACGCTGCTGGAAGGGAATCGATGAGGGTATTTTTGATAGGTAGGATAGTAAGTATTATGGGAACAGAAAAGCTATAAAAGTCAAAAGGAAACTAAGTATGAGGAAAAATACAACAGCCATTATAGGTTATATATGACCCCACGACCCGTTATACAGTCAGCGCTTTTAACAACTGATCTACCGAAGTTATATGCTTTTGGTATTTACAGTCCTAGAACTCTTTTATGAGAGGGTGAAATTCTTTGACATTTCACTTATTATGGCTTTGCATCGAAAATCTAATACCACTGAACTTTACATTATGGTTATTTTGGACAGCTGGATGATTTTGTTTATTACATAAACTACCAGTGATAATTACATCATTCAGTACTGCATTCAATGAGCTAAGTATTTCTAATCCCAGTGTAGATAATTCAATAAGATCGTCCTCTTTGCCTAATATTAATGACAACACCTTTTTTTTAAGTAGTAGATTACAGTGAACTTCTTGCTGCTATCTCCTCAATGAAATCTCAACCTATTGGACCTGACCGCTTATCACCACGGTTCACTAAACTTTTGTTCAAGCTTATAGGCAAATATATGCTAAATATACTTAATTAATTTATGTTTAATGTCATCTTCTTTTCTCAGTGCTTGGAAGTTTGCAACCGTTAGGCCCATTCCGAAAAAATCCTCTCCGGAATCTGCAGGAGATTTTCGTTCCATTAGTATTTTGTGCTTTATATCCAAAGTCCTTGAACGGCTAATGTCTAAACAGATGCTTGAATATTGCGGCAGGGGTGTACTTCTGACGTGGTGGTGATCGGTGTTCCGATGATTTAATAGCTGTGAAACTGCTATTTTGAAAGTAGCTTCTGACATAAGAAGGCAATTTCGTGGTCCTATTACTTCCAGATTTCTCTAAGGCTTTTGATAGCTTGAATCACCGCATTCTCCTCGATAAACTTCCTAGCTCTGTTAATTTTAGCAACTCAGCCGTTGCTTTTATCAACAATTTTCTGGCTGGGTACTAAACAGCGAGTCAAAGTCAACGAAATGTTGTCAACCGCACTACCACTGCTCGGGAAGAGGTAAAAGAAGCAAAGTAATATCTGTACATTTTGAAGAGATATTTCTTTGCGTCTTTTACCTCTTCCCTAGAAAACTTGCTTGCATACTGAATCAAGAATACTCGTGTGGTATGGCCCATTCCCTATCACACTCGAAGCGATCTGACTATTGATAATCAACCGGATTATCACCTGGAAAATTAATTTAAGTTTCTTCGATAATTAAATTAGAGTAAATAAAAATGACAGCCGAAATATAATAATTTTTTTTTGGCACGGTGCTAGCAACGAGGTAATTTTCTGGGAATAGTGAATTTATATTTTTCGATGTTTATGAAAACAGATAAGAAAAAAAATCGAACTAAAATCATTTTGAAAATTGCTTTTTTTACCTGTAGAACAGAATGCGCACAGGTAAATGCAACCTCTCTCACCAGCCAGATGAGCCACATGACTATTGAGATGAGGGGAGATAGCAAATAATCAGTCGAACTAAAGTTCTTTTTTTCCTGACATTGCTAGCTCTCGGACAGAAAAAATTTGCAACCATAGATGGATACGCGTCACAATTACGCTTAGAATTTATAAATCTCCAGAACTCTCAAGGGTAATTACGAAGAATTAGTTTCATACTAGGAATATATGAAATATGAAGCTGCCAAGTGAGCTGATTCCAGACATTGCTCTAAGCCGAGTAATCTGCATCACTTCTTCAGGCACAGACAATGAAATGAAAATAGACCCGTATTCCAGCGCTTCTAATAATGAAATAATTTTTTTCTCGAAAAATAGCCTTAATAATATCCTTTAATTTCTTTTCATTTAGAAATTTTCATTCACTTCATGAGTTATCCCTGTCAAATTGTGAACAAAATTCCATTACTTGTATATACTCTTAACAATTAACTACAATGTATTCTCAAATTATCTACAAGACAATTAGGTACATGTTTGCAAAGATCCTTAAATCTTTCTAATTGGAAAATCGTGCATTTTAAAGAAAATCTACATCCAGTCAACGTATTACAAATAAGAAATTCAATTAAAATAACTTTGATTTGCATGACTGCCTACTTAAATAGAGCGCAACTACTTTACTATACGTACAAACAATGTATCAGCGATGTCTCCCTCAACACTATATTCATCCCCGCAGGATCTATTTCTGTGTTTCCATTGCACAATAGAATTTCAAGCAGCTATTATTCCAAAAATCAACGCAACAAAAATATTTCTAAAGCCAGGCAAGGAAAAAAAAAAACATAACAAACAAAAAACGAACGATATCCCGCCAAGCGAGATCAGTTTCCCGAACGAAAATTCTTTAATCAGAGAAGCGGTGGAGTTCTCGTCTGGCCTGCGAATACGTCCGTGCGGATTTCCAAATGACACAATGCCAAAAATCTTATTTTGATCGTGCGCATCTTAAATTGTGGCGTTGCACAGTACAAGAACATTTGGATTTATTGCACTCCGCCAAGATCACTTCTTCGACAACGTGAATTCCATTGTCTTGAATCTACCGTCTTAATTTAGATGTAACTAAGAGCACAGTTTTAATGCTCATCTTATGGCAAATAATTTTCAAATTTCGTTTCTTAATGAACTCGTATGTCGCATTTATCTAAGATTAGCTCTTTCTTAAGTAGTGGGCGACTATTTTATGAACGTATAAATAGAAAATAGAAAATAAGATAAAATGTTAATTTTGAATTGCAATCATAAAATACAGATTAATTTTGTAAAATAGTCCACTTGTTGTTAGCTATTCTTGTTAAATTAATATGTTTTATTAATTTTATTTGTGTAGCTCTGCGTTTTATTTTAGATCCTTTTTCTTTTGTTTTTAAAAAAATATTAAGAAAAGATACACAATGTTACCGTGAAATGGGGAAGTTTAGAATGGGTGGTACAACTGTCGGATATAGTGTTAATTACAACTTTTGAATTACCCTTCAACGCTGATCGTTGCAATTTGTCGTGCGATCACCGCCATCTCAAACCACCTATCTGTACTGCCATTTTGCGGCAATAAGAAGAAGCTTTTGCTCAACCATTATCAGTCTGCGGTTTATATTCTTTCACACAGCACTTGTGCAAGTTTCTTTGTGTTGCTCCGGAAACTTTCATAAGCCAGGAAGAAACTATGCATCTTTCCATAGTGAAAGGTATGTATTTTTAATACTATATCCTTTGATATCGATTTTTTTGTAGTAACTCCTCTGAACCGTGTATACTAATTTCTAACCTTGAAATTATAAATGGGACTGTTCTAAGGATACTCCGACGGTATTTTCAGTTATACTAAAGCTTTTACTATACATATATTATTTTTTCTTCATAAATTAAAGCGACGCCGAGAGGAATCTCAAAGGATGCTCGGTGCACGAGCCTACAGGAACTGCAATCAAAAACCAAACTTATTCGATTCGCCAAGTAGCATCAAAATTTGGCCCCTTACACTTAAATAGCAAGAAAAAGCACTTCAATCCTGTGGGATGGAGTCCTGTTTACACATATGAGGAGGAGTGAGCTGCAATTCGTGGCATTGTTGCTGTATCAAATTATGGGTTCCCTCCGAAGCCGCTCGAAATTCGATACAATCTCAAGTCCTACCTGGACTGCTGTGGAAACAAGGAGGTGCGTTTTAAAATCCACGTTTCAGGAAAGTATTGGGTGGAGGAACTTATACAATGATACAAAGAAGTCTTATCTTAACCCACTTACACTCGAGAGTAGCAACAAATGAAGAAGTCGCGAACAAAATTCTTCAAAAATTTGAAACAGAAGCTGCGGGAAATACCTCCAGAATGTCTGGAACTTCAGATTGTTTGGTTTTGACAAATTTAATGAAGAATGAAAGAATATTTCCTTGTTAACGTACATTTTATGCCTGTTGTTAACTATAGAAAGAGTTTATGCTAAATGTACATCAATCTTTATGTTTTTTATGAAAAATTAAAAAAACTGAATCGATTTTGTATTAAAAAAAATTTATTCAATGCCAGACGTTCATAAATAAACACATAAAATAAATAAATGTGTAAGATTTGGAGAAATAATTCTTACCTGCTCTTTCAAAGCTATGTCTCACATGACCGTATAATATTGGGACAACAATAGAGGGTAGCGGTCGAAAAACGTTGTTCGGAGAGTAAAACTATCCCCCATATTTGCAAAGGTAAAGGTAAAATTATTTTGAAGTCGTAGTATCAGCGAAAAGGGATGAACATTAATGAGACAAAAAAAAACTCGAAGAAGTGTCCCAAAGTTACCCCATTTCATGGTATCATTCACATCACAATCCTTAGTTTTATACGATCATTTCTTATGATCATCACATACCATTGTATTACTGGTAGCTTGTATGTACTTCCATTGTTTAAGGGTTCGAATCTCATTAGTATAGTATAGTATACTTTGGCGGACAAATGAGCTCATCAATGAGCTTCTCATGAGTAATCAGATGAACGTCATGATGAAATTTATTCGCGTTTGAATCAAAACCGGGAAAAAATCATTTATTTACTTATTCACAGATAGTGTGCATGAGATATTGCACCTCTTTCAATAATTTAGAAATGTATACTTTGTTTCTCTTTTGTGCTTTTTACAATATTAGATGAGCACTTCGATGAGTATATAATGAGTGTCACGATGAGCATATCAATGAGTATCACGATGAATTCTTAAATGAGCATTGTACGAGCTTATGGTGGTTCAACTTTTGTGAACTGCATAATTTATATAAAGAAAATTCGACAGACTTCAATTTCTAATTGATTTTATTAAAAACTAGATAATTAACAAACTGTGACTTAGTGTTGACTGTCTCTATACGAATGTTTTTTCTAGCTCACTAGCTTATCAGAGATTATATAGAGGTATTGTTTGCATGAAATTGAAGTGTGTTCATATAATCCCCAATTCATATTGTCTGTGATGATGAATATTCTAAATGGTGATACATACTTGCTGTGATATTTATGTGTAAGTGTATATAAGTTCTGAAGTCTTAAATAATTCAAACCTTATGATGAAATAGATTATAATGTAAAATAGGAATAGAAAATTAGGTAGCCAAACTTACAACTAGAATAATTAAATTCACGATTTACTTAGAATTCTGTATTCATCAGGTCCCAGGCTTTAACAAGCATATCAATCATTGTCATGATGAGTTCATAAATAAGAATTACGATCAGTTTAGTACGGATTTTACGATTGATTTCATATATTTTTTCCTAATAATTTAACTCTGAGATGCTTAGGCGTAAGGATTTGTGCATAACGTCCTCTTCAGTAGAGGTATATGGGCAACAGTCTTCCCCCGGAAGAACAAATGGAAAAATTTATTTTAAAATCCGATAAATCACAAAAATCTATTAAAATTTTCCTATAGTAGAAATATCATCTGACACGGTGATGATCATAAGGAAAAGTATTGATTTATTGCTGGTTTATCCATAAGGGAGCAGTTTCATGATATTTAATGAGGTCTTTGATTAGATTTACTGAATGCTCATCGGAAGGCTCACCGGGACTTTTCTATATGTTTCTTCATAAATCGGAAACAGCTTGATGCTTTTCAGTGAAATTAATATTGGTTTACATAATAACTGCCCCTTGCGGAGCAAGAGACAAGGTAAAATTGTGAGCAATTTCTGCCAGGGTAGTAATCTAAATACGACATATTTAAAATTTAGGACCTCAAGCGAGTATTAGTTGCACCTGTAATAATGTAAATCTATGAGCGATCGAGGCTTTTGTATGAAAAGTTAAATTAAGAAGAATAACGGAAAAGGCACAAGTGGTCCATTGGGATGGTAGGTAGGTTACACAAGTAGGTACAAATCAAAGTATCATGCTCGAAACTTGCTCTCATCTTATTTTCCGATTTCCGTATAAATCTGTGCTTAACATTTATGTAAAAGACCTCACACAACGCTTAATCTCACATCGGCAATTAAAAGTCATAAGATAAATTATGTAAAAGGTGGTCATCTAAGGGTATATGTCACGTCAAGACGGCCGCGTTGTTAAGTTGAGTTGAGTTGAGTTGAATAAGACCAGTTTCTTCCGCATTCAACGCACCGACACAGAAACTGGAAAAAAAAAGAAATTAAATTCGATACTACCACAACTAATAGAATTTCAAAACAAATAGGTATTCCATACAAAATACAATTGACCTAGTAAATAAAATTAATTGCATTGCTTTTAGCACCTAATGCTAAGTTTATGTCATTTGATGTATGCAACCTATTTCCTTCGATCCTTGTAAATAAGTTAAAAACAATTTTGTACAGTCGAATTCGAGAAAAAATTTTAAATAAAGAATTTTTTTTTCAATTTATAGAATCTTTGGTTGATTTAACCAATATTACTTTTACTTTAATGAAGGGTTCTGAAGCTTAGCTAGCCGCTTCTCTATCGCCATTTTTGACTGACTTCTGTATGGACTTCATAGAACAGAACATTTTTAATAAAAACTGTGATTTAGTTAATATATGTTGGTATCGTTATGTTGATGATATGTTCTGTGTATAGACGGGCTCTGAGCGACAACTTTTTAAATAGTAGTTTAAATAAATTAGATGACAATATTAAATTTAGAATAGAATACAATAGAATAAACTTTATTTCGGTAACGTATACACAAGATTGAAATCTTATTGAGTACAACTATTGTAGTGGAGCTAGAATCATATCAAATTTGCACGAAGGTACAAAATAAAACTCTCTAGATATCACCATATCAATAAAAAACAAGTAAAAAAGCTAGAATTAGTCTAAGACTAATTTTTATGATACCCCAGATGAAAGCTCGTTTGAAATTTCGTATGATCATCCATCTGCACAAGTTTGATTTTTGAAGATGTTTTTGAATATATTTCTTGAACGGTTCGTCGGACAGCGAAAATGATTATAGCCAATTTTATAAGATTTCAAATTCTGAAGAACTTTTCAGTACCGTATAGGACTGATCGTTTTCACAGGATCCGTAAAAATCCTAAATTTTTATATAGCAACACTAAGAAGGGGTTTTCCGATTTAGTCCATTTTTATACCCTACATAAAATCTATAGGGTATACTAAGTTTGTCATTCCGTTTGCAACACTTTGAAATAATGATGGTACAGCAAAATGGATTGGACACCCACGCATAATAAATATTAAAAGAGAGAGAGAGAGAGCTGAAATTTTGTACAAGTACTTTAAAAAAAAAGGAAAATTAAGTTAGAATATGAGTCAAATCGGGCAACTCCTTCTTGGTGTTGCCATATACAATTTTAGGTTTTTTACGTGTACTGTGATAATGATCAGTCCAAGACATTTTTATTGTACTAAAAACTTCTTCAGAATGCCAAATCCTATAAAATTGTTTATAATCAGTTTTTCTATCCGACAAACCGTTCTAGAAACATATGCGAAAAACCACTTCAAAAATCAAACTTGCATAGAAGGGTGACATGACAAAATTTCATAATGCCATTCATCTAGCCCCTTAAGACCGGAGAAATTTTCGGTGGCAAAAGTTATTAAAATAGAATTTTTGTAATAATTGGACCTAAAAGAATGGAAAAATCAGTAAGAAAAATTGTTGAGGTCTGTGAGACTTTTCAGCTCACCCGCACGATCGTGTTGGCCCGGTTTTATTGAATACAAAATCCGCCTTTTGTGGACTAAAAACAGGATGAATTAAAAGAAAGAAATAATACCTTTTTTATATCATTGGAGTGAATTTTATTTTATTTTTCAAATATACAGCTTCTAAGTAATTATTAAATATATTTGTGTGATTTGAAACAGGTCTTATTTTTAAAAACGAATAAATATACGTCACACTTCTCATAGCGCACCTTAGAACGACTTGTACAGGTCTCCATTCCGCACATACGAGGATTTTTATTATCCACAACTGGAAAGTGTACATAGCCGTCGAATGTTTTTACAATGCTGGGACTTTTCGTAGGAGGATTGTAAAATTTTGAGCGTTTTACTACTTTCACTATCGCTAAATACTCTTCTTCTGTGGCTTGTGTAGCAATCATAACCTCGGAAAGTTCTAGCCTAAATTTCAGCAGATCCATTCGGTCCTTATTTGAAATTTTGTTGGCTTTAACATCTCGACTGTATTGCATCCATGAATTCACTACTGCCAAATCAAGAAAATGTAGAATACACTCTATCAATTGATCATTGGTTATATTTGCGAACCGCAGATGGACATGCGACTTCTATGTAGCGCTTTTCAAATTTAGACCAGCGTTTTACAGTTTCTGTCGGACGAACACCAGAGCACGTTGCTGCCATTAAAACCTTATTGCTATCCTTCCATTCGACAACAACAATTTTCGAATTAGAAGAAACATGCTCAGAACTTTCAACACGCTTCAATTTACAGTTGCCTGTAAGATTTATCCCCTTGATTCGAATTGCCATGATTGTACCGGTTCCTTCAATTTATAGTACACTCAACTTTTCTAATAAAGGAATAGTGGTGAAATGCCGATCAAAGTAAATAAATCTGTGGGGTGGAAGAGTCTGAACTAATCTCAAAACTATCGAGGATCCAAGACCCAGGTCAGTATGCACTAGTGGAGTCGATTGACCCTGATATGCTTCAAAGTCCAAAACTAAACCGAATGATGTTGTTAAAACAAAGTTTTTCAGACCCAGCGGACGCAGTTTACTTTTTACATACTGCTTTAATGAACCTCAATTATAACTTCAATGCATCGAAACACTAAATAAGAGGATCTGATCTTCGTGAAAGGTTATTTAGGTAGTAAGGTAAAAATCATATATTCAAAAAATTTAGGATTCTTTCCTCTTTTTTCAATATTTCTTTGATGTCTTCTACAGCCATAAGTTTTATTATCATTGTTATACAATCCAATTGAATTGTGAAAGAAAATTTTATTTTTGTTGTAAATAAAACCGAACCCGCATGCATGAATGTACATGTATGTACATGTATGAATCATTGTTAAAAACTCAATCATGTCACCAATTTACTATATGTTAGTATTTTTCGCAATATTTTAAACTATTGCAATATCTAATAAATATATAATAAAAAAGTTGCGACAGTACCTCCCTTTACACGATTTATACAAATTTCTAACGATGCAAATAATTCACAACTACACACACATTACTGAATACAATTAGTTTTTGGCGGTCAAACGTGTTACTACAGTCCTCCTGGAAACTTTAACAATCATTACTTTTTGACCCGTGTCCAACCATGACACGTTATTGGAGGAAATATGTATTAATAGCTGATCCGCAAGATCGTGAGGGTCAGGGCTTAAAGGGCTAGGGTATCATACGAATTGGTCTCAGCCCAATTCTAGCTTTTTTACTTATTTATATTATATTTACTATTTTTATTAAAACACTATGTACAAAACTTCAAAGCTCGACGTTGACGGGTTCTCAGGTAGTTTCCAAATATGTAGTGAAAAAAGAAATTTTTGTATGGCAACTCTACGAAGGATTTACCCGATTTGTCCTATTTTCGAACTTAATTTTGTGCAAAATTTTAGCTTTCTAAGTGCACACGTTCTCAAGTTATCGTGAGTCCGGACAGAGGGATATGGAAATATCAAAATAACTTTTAATTTTATGCATGGCTGTCCAATCCATTTTGCTCTACCATCATTATTTTTAGGTGTTACAAATGGAATGACAAACTTAGTATATCCTTTGAATTTCATCTAGGATATAATAAACAATTCTACTACGAAAGATATTGCAAACCAACGTTTAATGCCACTGTAATCCCAAGTTCTTCTAATCCTAATAAAATTAAGAGATCTGCATTCCACTCTGTGATTGATGGATTAGTTAATATTCCACTAAGTGTGATCAATTTTAAGAAAGAACTTAATTTAATTTTTAAAAAGCAACCTGTAATGGTTATTCCAAAAGTTTCATTTATAAGCTATTAATGCAAAAATCTAGAACGTCTGCTCTTCGATTAGCATTCCCTATGATCCAAAACAAAAGAAGTAAGATTTCGAACAAGACCCCTTATGTTGGAGGAGTTTCAGATAAAATACACAGAACGCTATTAAGTCACAATGTTTAACTGGCTTATTTCACTAATACAATACTGGGCAAATAATAAAGCCTACAGTGGAGGATATTGAAAAATGTGTGGTATATAGCGTTCGAAGTTGCGCCTTTTGTATAATTACATATACCCCTTCGAGTGTTGTTTGGTTTTCGCACGTGAAACGAGAGTTGGTTTTGCTGTTTAATTTCTTACCCATAAAATGAAACAGTTGTTTGATTCCAGCACCAAGGAAAATTCTAAAGAAATAAAATGTTTTACTTGAGTTCAACCTGGATTCTATACTGTTTGGCTTCACAATTGCAAGTGGTCATATTCGGCCTTGATCCGATCTGATTACATAGGCTGTACAAAATTTACGGTTAACTCCTATGATAACTTCAAGCTATTATATAAATAACACAGAGGTATAGAGAAAACTTTGATGTGTTTTTACTAGTGATGAGTTACATACAATGAGCGCAAAATAGATGTATGAAAGTACGAAAAGCAAAATTTACAAGAGCAAAAAATGTTACCATGCATGTCAACACCAAATAGTTCGTTGATAGAAAAAATTACAATATTATATGTACATTAATTAAAAAACAACAAAAACGCCTTAGCTTATACATAGTACAAGTTGCAACGATTGTGATGCGATTTATATAGAAAAAACTAAGAGATCATTAAAAACCAAATTTTCGGAAAACGTTTCAGCAGCGAGAAACTATAGGGCAACTTCTGGTTTATGTAAACACTTAATTGACCTAGGTCACACTACATCATTGACAATTTAAAATTTTTACGTAATTTTTATGGAGGTAAAGCTCTAGACAAATATGAGATCCTAGAAATTAAATAACAAAATACATTAAACAAATTTTTGAATGAAATAATTTTTGTAACTTTTTTTTCTCAGTGATATACACCAGAAAAGTATCATTGCAAAATAAGAAATGCTACAACTTAGATTAAATCTTAAAAGTTTGGGCATCCATAATTTTAATCACAATTGTCTAACTGCAACTCATGCCCAAGCTTTTAAGATTTAATCTGAGTTCTAGCTTTTCTTATTTTGTAACGAATCTTTTCTTGTATCACTGAGACAGGAAAAAATAATTTTTAACTTTTTAGTGCAATTTATTTACGAAAGTTATTTATTTAAAAAAAAGTTTTTTTTAATGTATTTTATTTTCAACTTTTTAGTCATAAATTCTATACACTATCTCCACTCCTAGTCTCGAATCTCGAATGTCGACTCTCGAAATACGAATCTTGACTCTCGAATCATGAATCTCGACTTTCGAATTTCAACTCCTGAATCTCGACTCTTCAACTATAAATGATATCTGTCGGTTTTAATTTTAATTTGTACTGAGTCAGTCTCACAATTTTGCAAATGCTTGAGGATGCCGAAATAGGGCGAAAAGCGTCGTATAATTTTAATTAATATATAAAAATTTAAAATATTTGTGGAACGGAAACTAGTGTTTTATTTTTAAACATGTCAAATACTATTAACAAGTTTCATCAGGTGCCAAATAAGACACTAATTATTTTGATAGAAGTCATAATAATGCCTATTGTCCTCGTTTCGTTACCTCATCACTTCATTTTAATTAAGGAAAACATAACGAAGAGCATTAGGGAAGTGGCAGTGATATTAGTTGTTGCGTAAAAAAAAAATGAAGTGTCTATCATTTTTGACAAATGATCTGCAAAATTCGTAATTATTTATAAATTATTGCTAGTTTCTTACTCCTAATATTTTTTTTTTGGGAAGATGGCTGTTCTGGATTTGGATTTTAAAAGCGACAAAATTCATCATATATTTTTATTTATGTTTTTCTTTTAGGAATTCCTTCCATCCTGTCGAATTCGCCTTTACCACCGACCATATCATGATCGTTTTAATCGTGTTTTCCTCCATTTCGACCAGTTCGTTGTATCTAACCTTCTACTGCCATGGACGATCACATCTTTAACATCATATTTGTGATCTTTGCAACAAATTCAAAGCTACTATCCTATCGCCCAAACGACATTAAAACTACAAGGTTCCTATGAATGGCAGAAAAAATATAAATTTTTCATTCCAACGGAATTGGATTTCCACATTTTCCTGGCTTATGTATTCAGAAAAATAAGGAGCTTTCTATTAAATTTGTTTCTTCTTTACTCGGAAATTGCCTGCATGAGGAGACCAAAAGTTGGGTACGCTCACCGCAAAGCCGAGCCGTTTACTACTAATTGAAAAAAACGTGAAGTAGATCAACAGTCTCTGAAAATTATTGAAAGTGACGACTTCGATGTAAAATCTTGATTCGGCTCGCAAAACAAAAGTGTATAGCGGGTTTCAGTCATCAAATGTATCCAAGGTCTTGATCATATGTTCACATCTAGACTAGAGAGTTGTTACAGAATTCAGACTTTTGTCTTCAAAATTTTAAAACATTTTTTTTTTCTAAATCCAACCTGATTAATGTAAGAACAATTTTGTAAACTTTAACATATAAATTCAGATTTTATAGATTGTTTATATGCACATAACTAAAGTGTTGCCAAATTTCAGAGTTTTAGTGAATATTAAAATGGAATGAGGAATAAACTTAAAGATCAATACCAGATTGTAAAAACTACGGATAAAGCATAACAATAATAATTTCTAACACTTATATGTTGTTTATCTAAGTAAATTTAGCCAATTCTCAAACCATTGATTTAAGGTGGCTGGTGGAGAACATGACTCAAATAACAATGATAGCGTGAAAGCCCGGCTGCACTAAGGTAAAACACAGTAACTATCAAATTTAAAAAAAGTGAGCTATCCACAAATATGCATTTACTGTGCTGAAATCTACCTTATTGTATCCTCAGTTTCGTCTAAAAGCGGTCCAATTTCGAAATTTTCATTTTCTGGAACTCAACCACCAATTCAAAACACAGTAAATGATAACAACTACAATAAATGTATGTATGTATGTGCATGGCATATCCTGTGTTTTGTCATAGTAATCGTTGTTACTGTGTTTTAAAAATTGGTCTGATGATCTGTTTTATGAATTTTGTCGATCTTATGCCACAGTACATGGAAAGTCAAGAGTACAGACAAGTTTGAAGCTGAATGCATGCGTTGAAAATATACTTTTCAATTCAGCCACCCTTCCCATATGTATATAGCCGAAGGCTCATACTCTGGTAGGGAGAAAACGAATAGACCATAGAGGTATTCAATCGAAACAGAAGTGCGATCGTGAAGTAATTAAAAACCACATTGAGTTATATCATCCATGCGTTAGTCACTATAGGAGAAATAATGCTCCAAATGTGTCCCTAGAGAGCTAATTGTAAAGGACATGTATGTAGATTTCAACGTAAAACACCCAAATATCTGTAAGAGTGAAACGTACAGGAAAGTTTTAAAAACAATGAACATATCGCTGTATCAACCAAAGTCAGATATCTGTGAGATCTGTGGGACTATATCCATTAATGAGAATGAAAATGACAATTATAAGGATAATTCGACAGGTGACTCTGAAAACCATCGCCTAAATGTCAAAAAGTCCATCAGAGAGTATAGGTTGGATGTTGAAAAATCCGTGACTGCTGAAAAAAAAGATGAAAATATACGGATTTTTTCAATGGACCTTCAAAAAACTATGCTGCTTCCGATGATGCCACAAATTAAAGGTAGTTTCTTTATTAGCAGATTGGTTGTTTTCAATGAGACTTTTGCTACTCTAAACAAAAATAGCACAAGAAAAAGCTATTGTGTTTTATGGCATGAAGGGTTCTACGAGTGATTTCTGAAGAAAGAGATGCCAAAGATTTCATATATTGGTGCGATAATTGCACAGAAAAATTGGATACTTTTCACTGCGCTTGTTAATGCGTTGAATCAACCCGCTGGTCCAAACCAGATAAATATAAAATATTTGACAAAGGGACATACACATATGTCTGCAGATGGGGTACACGGAAACATCGGAAAAAAAATTGGTAGAAAAAAGAATATTTATATGATTTCCAGGAGTTGCGTGAAGTCGTTGAGAGTTCACGTAAAAATCTGCGTGTACTCGAACATAGTGGATTTCACGAATGGAAATGTGAGAAACTATATATGTACTGTAAAAAGTGCTGATCCACTGAAATAAATAAATTAAAGTGAGAATAAAGCAAGGAATTGAGAAATCAAGAAAAGTGATGCGTCATTAGACTCACAATACGCAATAAAACAATGGAAGATATTGCACCTTGTGGTATGCGAGCCAGATTTAGAAACCTGCCGAATGCTCCAACAAAACAAGCTCTTTGAGTACTGTTCTTTAGAGTAAAACAGATTATATAAAAAATTTAGCCTTCTATACATACAATTTACGTTTCTAACGAACACCCAGGAAAGTGTCAATGTATGGTGAAATATGAGAAGATCTGGACAAACGATGGATAAATAGGACTGTCTGTCAGTGAAAGCGACAGTTTGTTTCCTCTGATAGTGAGAATCTAGATTAAGGAAAATTTAGCTACCAAAGATAAAGTGGACTAATATAAAGTTTTTGACCAGCTTCAAGCGCATGTGACAAGACACCAAGTTGTCGTAAAATCTCGGCCCTCTCAAGCAGTCATACAACTTCCCAGTCGAATTACAGATATGATTACAACAATTTAACTTCCCATTCATCTCAATGCCCAGATTACGAATGGAAGTAACATATGGAATCATGGTATTATTAGATCACAGTTCCCTCTATATATCGGCATACCGGTTGACTTTTTTGGATAATGTATTAGATGATTATATTTGGCCCATTTGTTGATTCCGAACAATACAAACTTCAATCAAACCTATTGGTCTATCCAAATAAATCTGGTTATTATCTACATACAGATGGATGGACGTATCCTTTATGGACATCGGTAAATCATTTATATACAAAAAGAAAAGCATCGGACCAAGTATAGAACCTTGCGGTATTCCATGACTGAGAGTTAAGAGAGTAAAAAGTTCATCGCAGTTCTAGACAGATTGACCACGACTGCAAGAACTTTGTAATAAAGGTGACGGCTGAATTCGAAAAATTTAAATATCGACGTAGCTTGAACAAATTGCAAGCCTTGCTGAAATCAACAAACACTAGAATAGACATTCGATCTCTATCAACTGCAACTACAACTTTAAGTAAGGCTGATTCACAGCTGAGTTTTGGACTAAAATGAGACTGCCAACAGGATAGCATACGTTGAATAAGCTACGATTTGGGAATGCATCAGTTTTTCTAGTATTATACTAAAAAAACAGAGTAAACTGATCGGACGAAAATCCACCATTTCGATGCACTTCGACACTTGGGAATGGAAATGATAACGGATTAAAAGAATGTTAGACCATTTCGATGCACTTCGACACTTGGGAACGGAAATGATAACGGATTAAAAGAATGTTAGACGTATACGAAAGAGTTATTACAATATTTGCAAATAGCCTAGAGTTACGCATTCAATGACATTATCAATTCCAAGAATGTTTTAAGAATAAATAGCTGAAGGCTCTCCAAGATTCCCCAAATTTTCTATACTGATAATATGCCAAAACAAAACCTCTTGCATATTGCAACCAGTGATGATAACGACAGGAGCGCACCGAGAGGGGGGACGAACGGGACCGGTCCCCATCCAGAATTTCAGTTTTCGGAACATAATTTACAAATTTCGTATAAAATGTGGTCTGTATATTATTACAAAATAAAATCTTTTAATCTACACTAGCAGTCCTTAAGTGTTCAGATGGGTGCAGGACGCGACTTTAGAGCCCTATTTTTCCGACTCGTTAGGACTTGGGACACCTATGGCCCCAATGGATAATTAAAAAGCACATATCAACCAAAAGACCCTGACCACAACATAACTAAATCCAATTCCTATCTGAAACACTTTGTCAATAAATAATTATCGCTCATTTATAACTAATTGTCCTTCTTAAAATTACTTCCTTTTAATAAAAACCTTCGATATCTGTACATACATACATACATAGGTACATATATCTAGTAAAGAAATAAAATATAAATCTGAACAAAAAAAAAATCCTGCCAGCACTTTCGCCATTGAGAAATATTCTCCTTTTCCAAGCCAAAAGTTGTTTTAAGCTACTCGGGGCCAGAAAAATCTGGCTAGGGTAATAAATCTTAATATTTTGTGGCTCTGAGAACTAAGTAAAAACGTCCATTGAATTTTTACCACTGTTTTATATCTGTGCTTTCATGGCAGGGTGCAACAAAAATAAAGGAGAATTTGTCGTCATTGATTGTCTGAAACTAAAAGCAAAAATTTCATTGATCGAAATTATTACCCTCTCTGTGTTACAGTAAAACTTGACAATTCAGATAATTCATGAAAAATTAGCAATAAAAATGATTTATTGTGAAAAGTTTAAAGATTAATAATTTTGACCAGCATTTTAAGGGGAAATCGAAGGAAAGTAACTGGAGTTTTAATTTTTTTTTTCCATAAGAAGAACAGAATTGCAATAAAAGTATTCCATGACCATGAACTGATCGCTGATAATACAAAATATGAATATAAATAGTGGGATCTCATGCAAATATTTTTGTTACTTATTTTGAAAATAGTGCAAAATACAGGAACTCCTATAACAAATAGAATAGACATTACAAATTGGAAAAAAAACAAGAATAAAATTAAGCTACTAAATGTAAATAAAAAAAAAGTCAGAAAGTCTCCAGATGGGCGTTCAGATGAGAAGCCATATTGCCGATTGTTGGTGAGTTAATTAGTTTTTAGATATCTACTTCATTAATTTATGCTGCGTTCGTTTTCTCGTTCTGAGTGAACCTGTGTAAATCGACAGAACGATGTCATAATTTAGTTATGCGCACAAAGAAAAGGAACGAAACAAAACAATTTTAACTGTTTGACATATCGTCCTTTCCTTTCAGGAAATATGCTGAACGCAGACTAGTTTCTAAGCAGTTGGTAAGGGTCCTATTCAATAAGGCAAATGGAATAGTTTGCTCAGAGCTTTAGCCAAGCATAAAACACCGGTGGCAAGGAACTCTCAGGACCTCTGGCAAAGTTAACCTAATAACAAGATAGCACACGGGCGAGATTTCCGACTGTTTTACATTTAAATGTACACAGCAAGAAAAGGAAAGAAAGAAGAGAAAAAAAAATAACAAAAAAAAACCAACTCTCTTTAAAACTTTTGCGAATAACGATAAAAAATATGAAAGCGCAGATTACATGCAACGAAACAGAATGGCAAATGATTCATTTTCGAAAATAAATGAGAAGGGGCTGAGTTTTGAGATTTTACCCGTATAAAATGTTTCCGTGCTTTTGTGAATACAGGTTTTTCTGAAATATTGAGAGGGTTGGTTCCAAAATTGTTGCTGTAATCTTTTGTCGTGGTTCCAAAGTTGTTGCTGTATCGCTATGATATTTGAACGCACGTGTGTTTATATTCGTTTAGCTCTCAAGTAATTAAGTGGGAGAAACTTATGTTGGATTCTCTGATGTTTGACAGAAATTTTATAGTTCCTTTCAGCAACTTGGCCAAAGCGAAATTTATCTTTTTCTTAAAAAGGTAGTGAGGTAGTGTGAACCGAAGTAGGAATATTATTATGAATAGTTTGAAGAATTTTGAGGGATTCAATAAGATTTAGTTGTTCGTGTAATCCTACGTTCTAAAGATTTTTGTTGTCTCAGTTGCACTACAATAGTGCATAGCCAAGCTCTTTTCCCCAATTCATGCAAAAAACAAACATAATTTTTTTTTTCATTCTAAAAACCACGAAAAATTTCCAATTTTGTAAATGACAAGTCACTGTTTTCTGCTTATGCTTTCAATGTGGTTGACAAAGCAGAAATGTCATTGCGGCTTAAATTTTCTTTCGTCATCGAGTCGCTATAAGAACCACTGGTGAAAGCTTGTTTTAACTTACATAGTTGTAATACTGTACAGCTGTATTGGTGGGAGTTGTACCAAGTCCAATTAATTCTTGAGTGGTTGGAGATCCTTTAAGCCGTAGTAGCTTGAAGGCCTTTTCTGTCATGATCGACACTTGTAACCCTGAGTCTATTAACGCTCGGAATGTCATCGTGAGTCCGGATGGTGCAGTGACGTTAATCAGAGCTGTGGAGAGAAAATTTCTTTTCATGTTTGCGGTAAGACAATTTTGAACTTGTTGTTCATCACTTGATGTGTGTCTGGGCGTTCTTTTAGGAGCTGCCAAGATGGCTGATAATTTGCATCGCATACTTCGTAATGCCTGAGCAATTTTTCAGCCTCTCCTATTAGATTTGTCTTTAGAAAGTACAATTAAATAAATCGTGGAATGAAACCACGTAGAATATTCTCCATTAAATATGGGTAGCTGGATTCTAGGGAGTCTTTCATTATTACATGAATTCGTGCTAGCAGATGTTGTATGAGTATGAGGGGGATTGTTGATAGATTTTGGTGTTAGTTTGTCTATATCCTTTTCCATACCTGCTGCCTTTTCTATATAATACTCCTGAACCTCGCTGAATATTTCTTTGGTGAAATATTTTAATTGGAGATCTTCTTTTTTCATTCTCCTTTTTATTGTTCTATGTCGAGTTTGGATTTCTTTCCAGTACTCGTTAAACGTTTGTAAACGCTTTTGTGTCGACCTGACCGTTTCCTTTTTGCCTTCTCTAGAATGCCTTTTATATAGGTCTTCCATTAATTCTTTGGTTTCGAGTTGGTACTTAATTAACTCTGACATAGTGTCAATGGTTTCGTAACCATCATGCGAAGAACTGGAATCGCCATTTGTAGGCATTTTGAATAGGGAGGCTCAGTTTTTCTCACTGTGATGTGATAAGCAATATATATATTTTACATTTGATTAGCTGAGTTATCCGGCTCGAAGGACCAATGTGAGATCTGTGCTCAAGATAAGGGGGTGCCGGTTTAAAGGATAACTCAACTTTTTTAAAATCATATATAAAATTCTTTATTTCAATGTATATTGCTTACAACTATATCACTGATTTCAATATTAAGACCTAACCTAGCTTACTACTTTTTTCAAACAAAAAAATTCAATACTTATACTAAACTAAAACAATTCAAGAAATAAATTCAATGATTTAAAAATGAATGCTACTATAGAGGTTGGCTCCTTTTACTTCTGAAAGAAAGAGAAAAAAATCCACATTAACTTAATGAAGTAATTCAAAAAATAGAAGTTTCTTTGCTGCACGTCTAAGCACGGAACAAGTTCCTGCTTAAATAAACCATAGCTTAAAACAGAAGTAAATTTCTGCAGCAGGAGTAGATTCCTGCTTAGACGTAGGATAAAGGTGAAGCAGAAGTAGATTTCCGCAGTAGGAGTAAATTCCTAGTTAGGTGGAAGATCCAAAGTAGCAGAATTAAATTTTTGCAGTAGGAGTCAATTCCTACTCAGGTGTGGGATAGAAATTAATGCAGAAGTAAATTTCTGCAGTAGGAGTAAATTCCTACTCAGATGTGGAGGAGCAAATTCCTACTCAGGTGTGGGATGGAATTAATGCAGAAGTAAATTTCTGCAGTAGGAGTATACTTGGATTTTGGATAATTAGGAAAAAAATCAGATTAAACTCTGATGTGTTCAGATCAAATTCTGAATTGGGAATGGGTCCTTCTATATAAGTCAAGTCAATTCAAGTGCTTTTGCGCTTTCAACTTTTTCTTCAGTGTCTTCCTTCTTTAGGGCGTTGCGGCTTATCTTTGGCGCTCAGTTCGATTAGATGTTTTGCTTTTTCTTCTTTTTGATCCTTGGTTTTGTTTTTGAGCACCTTTTGTATTGTTGTTAGTTCTTTTTCCTTTCAGCTGCTGCGCCACCTCAGCTGTAGTTGATGACTTTCTCGCAAGAGTTTGTTGTTAAATTTCGGAGGGACTGGGAGGGAGTGAGGATTGGATAAGTTTTGGGATCTTTAGGAAGTTAAGGACTGGAAAGTTCCTATATTGGAAGGTTTTATCAGAGACATTCCCGGGTTCTTGAGGTTATTTGGGATTATCGCCTGTAGTAATCTCCTTTGGTGTCATAGAAACTTATTCTACCTTCATGGAGGTAGATGTTTCTAGCATCCGATTTAGCCAAGAGCAAGGGTGAAAGGTATTTGAAATTTGCCGGTATTAGAAGATCCGGTAGGTTGTTTATGAGTGGGTTTGAATGGATAGGGATTTTCTCGACTTGTTGTTCGGTTTGACCGAACAGATATTCCTTGATAGCAGTTATATTGGCTGCCTCGTACAATACTTCGTTGCGGTAGTATTTTCCGCTGGCTCTTCTATGGAGTCCTGTGCAAGCTCTAAGAATATTTCTTTCGAGCTTGCTAAGGCGGTTCATATAAGTGGGGAAGATTGTGTGCCATATGGGAAAGCAATAAGTGATAACAGGCCTTATTAGGTGCTTGTATATGAGTAGTTTTGTCTGGGTTGTGAGTCCGTCCCTGACATTGATTATAGGCTTATAAGGCTTTACGCGAAATTGGCTTTGCTAATGGTTGCTTTAGCATGGTTATTGAACCGTAGGAGTTCACGGAAATTTACTGCTAGATATTTCGCAGTTTGTTTGGGCTTTCTTGCTCCTCCATTATAGACGGCCGTAATTCTTTTGGATTTAGCGACTTGGCATTTCGCCCGGTGCTAGGTTTCCGAATGCAGATGAGCTTGGACTTTTGGAGCGGTGCTTCTGCTGTGGCTCGTCGCCTTTTTATAGCCGTCGCGGACCGCTACGTTTCGGCATCACGATGCGTTGCCTTGGCAATGCTCGTTCTCAAGGTTGTTAAACTTTGATGGCGGTGTCCCGCAGTGACGTCATAGTGAGACCATTAAAGTTGCACTGAACTCTGAATACGGCGAAGGCGAGAACATCTTGGGTGATGTGTTGACATTTTGACATGTCAATTTGTAATCATACAGAAGTAGGTAGGAAATGGTGAGTTTTGCGCCTTTATGATTATTAATATGATATTAATATGTTTTTCCTTCATTTTTTCAGGTGCAAATGTAATGGAAGAAATTTAGGACGGCATTGGATCGAAGGAAGGAATATCCCTATTATCAGATAAGTGCTTTTTACATTGTTTCTTAAAAAATGAATTGATTGTGGATTTTTTTATATCTTTTTAGGAAATGCAAACTGGGGAAGGAAAAACCAGCGAGGGAACATTAGGAGATTCAATGTGTTCAACAGTTTGAAATTCTTTCATGAAACTACCTATATATGTCGATAAAATACTACTCATGTTCTTTAGGATTTCTCTTCTTCGGCCGGCTCCAAGTAACCTTGTATCGCGACTTGGTGGATATACCAATGGTGTTAAACTAGAGAGTGGGAGCAACCCTGCTTGCACGGCGACTACAATGCTTTACAACTGAACCAAATTTTGTTTCTGCCACAATTTCAGTCTTGCCTGAAATTTTGCTATCATTCTTATTAAGTGATATAGCCGGGAAATATTTCGACAGTGTGCGCTTCGTTAATGTACTCTATGACATCTATTCCAAATTGAACATCTAGAAGGGTATTCAAATTAGTGGACATAGGCGAAATAACAATATTAAAAGCAAACTTTTAAGTAGCGAAAAGTAGGCTCCAGACTTGAAAAGTGATCGAATTGAAACAAGGAAACAAAAATAATACTAAATTTAATTCTTTCGACGATCAAAGTATTCAATCTGAATTAATTTCTCATTTCAAAGTGAATTGTTAATTAAATCGAAAGCTTTTTTAAAAGCGCAGACGTTTACGCGTTTTTGGAGAGTCTGTCGTTTGATTTGATAGAAAAGTAGTTGAACGAAACGAATTCAATCGAATATGCATTTTAAACGCGGTGTGCGTTTTTGTGATTTTTTTTTTCTGCGTGTAGGAAGATTAAAGAAAATTTTTCAACTATTTGACCTCTTGCACTTTTATATTCTCGTAAACATTTTAAATTAGCTCTAATTGTGGTGGTACATTCTGGTCATACTATAACTACACGAGTGTTAGCAGCCCTTCTTCCTTATTTGCTATTTATTCTAAGTCATTGGCATAAAACTTTTGAGATCGGGAAATTTTTCAAACCTCAGGGAATATATATATTGAAAGTAGCAACAACAACCACCACCACTTTAATTTCTTCTCCATCGATATAATGCAGGTATAATGGCTCAAACAAAAAATCATCTTCCGACACTAATCTTGCTGTCAGACAACTACTCATCCTCATATCAAATTTTCATGTCATGCATGCTTCATAGCGCAACATAATGTGCGCCCGATAATAAAAACTCCAACATGAGAGCATAATTGTGATTCCTTGAATAGTGGGAGTACATCGTCGAATATCTGACGCCAACGCATGTCTGCGCAATCCAAAGACGCATTCCATTGCAAGATAGTTAATGTATGTATATGAAATAATTATTTGTTGCTGCGCTATTTGCTTCTAATAATGAGCGACAAATATGATATGAGAGTCCGTTCGTTCACAGTTCCCATGTAATAGAATATACTCGGGAGATAGTAATTGAGATATATCCAAAGTCACTCCATTAGTGCTGGACACTAGACCTGTCCGCCGGGTATATAGCTATCGTCCACCGAGCTGCGCGCCGTAAGAAACCTTCTTCTATGGCTAACTATAGCTGGCTGGTTAGTTTCGTATCCTCCGCCTTCTTAATATCTGACGTTGCTCGATCGACCGGATACATTGTCACAGACGTCCTCGACTTCATAGTAGGATTTCCTTTGCAATGTTGTGGAGCTTGGGGCTCAAGAGGTACGCACGGCAGCTTTGTGGAGGTGCATTTCGAGCCCCCTCAATACCCTGGTGCCCGGCCCCTCATAATGAACATAAATTATAACGTTTGATATGTTGTATTCATTGCCGATATAGGCAAGTTCTTATTTACGCGGGGCATAAATTAATATCGGCTTGGATTTCATCCAAACTTGTTCAACAAGTTCAGCCTAATGATTTCGTGGGTGTGTTGTTTCTTCGGAAATTTTCATATGCAAGTCAAAATACTTTTGAATACCTCTGATAATATGTTCGCAGGATTTGTGCAAAATGCAAGATTGATTACTGTACTAATGTTATAAGTACATATGTATATGTACATGAGTACTATATACATACTATGGTAAGAAAATCTGACGAACAATGTTTAATTTTAATGCTAAGCGCACGTACATGTATATCTGTCATGAATATCACCATTTTTCTCCATAATTATTACTGATTCGCTTTAATATTTACGAAAAGGAATAGACTAAATAGAGGATAACCCAGTTTTCAGCGACTCCTTTTACAAATTATCTACATAATTATGGAGGATTATAGGCCTGAGGTGGATAAACTTCAAGGCAGCGTGTGTTTAAGAAGGAAGTGCCCTAAAAGACGATAACTATGCATTGATAACACTAATGATGCAGAGGAATACTTGGGATCTGCCCGAATTTAAGTCTACGTCTTCATCTTCGTCTTTTTATTGTTATAACAGCAAGTGACGTCACACAACAAGTTCAGATATAATAAAAGCTAGATGAAGGCAAAGCTTACCTGTTCGAATGAGTAGCTTGATATTTGTTGTTTTATTAAGAGCTTATGCTGCTTCACAAGATGTTTGTTTTGTATTCATTCCCCACAGGTGCGTACACAGACCTGCAGGCTGGAGAGGGTCACAACTAAAATGTTCGAGGAGAGGGGGAGAAAAAAGTCGGAAGAAGTCGCTTTTACAATTTTTTTTAATCATATATAAACTATATCACAAAATTCAATTTTCGGTTTGATTTGGAAAAGCTATGGATAATATTATCAACATCAATGTCGATCTCAGGGTGGGCATTAATAAGAGCGAGTCCTGATAATCGTTCTTCACCCATGCGACTCCTGGGGTTAAACAGCTTTTTTCTTCCGTGGCCACGTTTACTGGTAGCGTGGCGAAAAAGAGCCTCTATAGTAGGGTACATGTCCTGGTCGCAAAATTCCAGTACTTCTACTACTTAGGGTATCCTTATTTATTTCACGTTCCCACTTAGTGACCCACAGAGAGTATTCGCTCTTAACTCTCTCCTCAGGAAAGCTTATCAGCTGATCATATCTGAATGCGTTAGAGCTTACAATATCTATGTTCTCCTGTTCGATGTCTTCTGCATCTTCTGCATATATTTTTGTTTGCAAAAGTACTCTTAGATTAAACGCTTAAGGATATCTTTACGAAACCGTTCTTTCAGATCTGTGACAATATTGTCCAGAAGAGGTATACAAGGTGTTTACGTCTAGGTGATCCATACAGCAATAGGTAATAGTATACTGACCTATTATATATTATTATATTTGTTTTTGCTTTTATATTTATTTGGAAATTTTGTAGCAATCAAAATTGAGTTCATTAAAGTCGTAGCACCGCAAATATAATAATTTTGAGTAGAATTTGTTTTAGGAAATTTATGTCTTTCAGAAAATTTTACTTCTTGCATCCCTTTCAGAATCAGAATCATTCCCTTAAATAACTGGCAGCCAGCGCAGAAGTTAGTTTGTTATATAGCCCTCACCGAAAAATCAACATTCCAAAGATATCACTGCTAAAAAAGACAACCAGACTAAAAGGGATCGAGTAACCAGCGAAAAGTTGAAAAGCCTTATTGACTTATTATCATAGCGAACAAAACTTTGATTTGAGATATCTCATGAAAACGGCCCGAGACAGTCTACTGACTACACCCACCTCATATGACGGTAAAACTATAAATAGTGCGTCAGGCACATCAAAAACATCAAAGTGAAAAAATTTCAAACAATAAAAAGTATAAAATAAAAATATATCAGAAAACGTTAGAAAACGTAGGAGTTAATTAAAATGGGATCTCCTCTCGGAAAAACAGATCTATTTTTTTCTTTTCTACCTTTCTTGTCCAATTTCGGAGTTATTTTGAGCAACAGTAAAAAATAGTGGGAACCGCTAACCAGAAGTTCACTTGTTGTAACTTACTAGATTTTATTCATTGGCATTTTATTCTCTAATTTTTATGTGAAATTTACATTTAATAGTTATTTAATTATCATTGAGTTATTATTATGACTAAGATTATGAATTCCTTCAGTCTACAGGAGAGTCCCAATCTGTTACCTATTATGAAATGGAAAATTATTTTTTCTTAAAGAAATTTCGGACGCGTCCAGATTAGCCTTTTATTTATGTTACTTTATTTCTCTCAAAATTCCGCTAAAACTTCCTTTTTGACGAAATTTTCTCGTTTTCATATATTGTTGAGATATCTATGTCTCTTCATTGCATGCAAAAATATTTTTCTAAATTTTGGCTTATAGGGTTTTAAGAGTCCCCTATATGGGAGAGTAGGAACATAACGAAGAAAAAAAAACATTATTGATTTTTCCAAGACATAAGATTTGTTCAAAGTAAACTTGAAATATAAAAATTTAAATACGTGTACCTACCTTGATCCTTCCCCCTTAGCAGATATCTACAAGTACAGGAGATGGGGGTTCAACTTACGAAGTAGAAGTATTTCGGTGATACGTGATATTTCGCGGCTTGCGGGATAGATCACGAAACCAGTAAAATTAAAGATTTAACGGCAATATGCTTATTATTCGCTGATAGCACAATCCACTCATAAAAATAATATTATTCGATATTGTTTGCTTATAGCACAATTAACTCAAAAGAGAAAAAATGTTTAATACTACGTGACCGTACGATATGCACTTTTTAAGATACAGGGTGTTTTATGAAAAACTAGCTTTTTTCTTAATCACGCTGTAATTCGCAAACAGTTGATGTGGACCCCCCCCCCCTCCCTGCCGTACGATTTTTTGTTCGTCTAGGTGAGTACTATCACCTCCTGCTCTACGGACTATCTATACGGAAACACCCTTTTTTTCTTAATCACGTTGTAATTCCCAAACAGTTGATGTGGACCCCCCCCCCCCCTCCCTGCCGTACGATTTTTTGTTCGTCTAGGTGAGTACTATCACCTCCTGCTCTATGGACTATCTATACGGAAACACCCTATATAAATTGCCCTGCGAAAGTACTCGTCAGGGTTCTTAATGAATAGTTATTCATTAAAATTCTTAAGAACGATTTGTAAGTAAATTTTTATGATAAATTTAATGCTTCCTTACAACGAAAAAATTTTGAACATCTCAGACTTGAATCAGTGTCGCTATGAAAAAACCAACAGGTGGCTATACGTTGATTGTATAGAACTAGGGTTCTATTGGAAGAATACTAAAACAACATTTTCTTTGATCCTGTTGCCAGCTCATCACTTAGTTGTCCTGCCATCGATTTTATGTCGGAAAATCAAAAAGGTAACAAAAGCAAAAAAATTGTAATCGCTGACCAATTTCTTAGAAACAATAACACTTTCAAATCTCGAAATTGTGTGTTTTGTCATCTATAGGATTAACTAACCCGGCTGCCAATCATTATATGCCTTTTTCTATACAATCAAACGCTTAAATAAATCTGAATTCCAAAATTACTTACCTTCCAGTGATATATATATAAGAACACAAGAAAATTCTGAAAAATTCGTACACGTTTCAAACACAAAACGAAGAACTACGAGCGAATGACTATTAGCCCCGAATTACAATTACGACTGATCAGTCAGTCGACTGCGATTTACTTTTCAGTTGAAGTCGACGGTGAGGTGTAATTTTTAATTAAATTAAAGCTTCAACTGCTTGAACAAACCAAAAGTAATTGAACTGAACTTGGCCGCAGCTGACACCAACTTTGCACTTTGAGCAAAGTTCAGTTTCAGTCAAAATCGCAGCCGAAGTCGAAGTTGCAAAAGTATCTTGCCACATACATTTAACTTTACCATTTGGGCAAAGTCGTAGTTGTAATTTAGGACTTATCCCACTATTATTACTCATAAGAAGACAAACAAACGACCAGTCCAGCGCTAACCGTCTGCACAGATTGGCTATGTTAATGCCGCAGCGCTTAAGTTAAAAATTGAAAAAGTGCGCTACAGCACCGGCATAAAACGTCGGTCGGCGTCAGCTGTATCCTTACCGTACGAAAATCATCCTGTTAAACTTTTACCACCCGCTCTACATTCTAGCGCCGCATTGTGGTCCCACTTCAATTCCGCGTGGGAGGTCATGACCCCCGTGATCGGTATACACGCCTGCTCTCCAATGCATTAATCAACTTGAAGACACTCTTTCTTGTTTCTCAAATACCAAATGTGTTAGAATTATATTCATAAAGTAATCATATAACCCTTGACTATCCTAAATGCAGTAAATTTCAACAAAAAATGATAAATTTTGGACGATATGAATTATGGTGCACTACGATAAGCTATAATGCAAATAAAAAATACTAATTTTATTTCAGTTTGAAATTATGATTGCCTTATGAATATGAGTCTAATAATTTTGCATTTAAAGAATCAAAACAGTAAAAAGCTCGCATAAAATTATACTTCATTTTTTCAGTGGTTGCGATTTAAGCTGTCCTAATTGGTTTGCTCAGAATAATTGAGGTAGACAGCGAACAAACATAACCTCACAATTTGATTAAGCCAACTTTATTCGCGATTCAGCGATCAAGTAGAGCTTGACTGGGTCATTAGCTCTAATATAGTAAATAAGACGGATTCAAGACTAATACATGGATTCGAAAAGATCCTTAAAATCGCTGTTAGAAAGTTTTGTTCAAAATACAATGAGAAAATTATAGGTGGTTGGTTAGGTGGAGTGGAGTATAAGGGTAATCTATATACATACTCGGTTTATGTGATAATGCTATGCAACTCTGTAAAATTGTTATATTCGGTAGACTAATTCAATAAATAAATAAATAAATAATCTTTTATTGTTGAAATAATACACATCACAAAGATCTAATATTCTGTCAAAATTCCTGTTCAAATTCCTATGTCACGTGGTTTTCGACAAGGACTTCTGTGACAGTCATTGTTGAGAATCAACAATAAAAAGTCACCTGCAAATAAAATTCGACAAAAGATTCTAATTCCAAGTATTTTCTATTTATCGAAACTAGGTTGGGAGCAAAATATGCCCACAAATGTGCGCATTTCAGAGGCAATATAAGTCGCAGGACAACGTGAATCTTTCTCTTTTTGCATCCGGCATTCAGTGATCATACATTGGAATCGAGTTGGCTAGTGCGGTAATAACTTAAAATTATAACAACTTTATCTTTGGTATCGACTGAGATAAAGATACTTATTCTGGGTCTTGACTGGAATAAATTTGACTAACAAATTCACTTTATCTCGGGTATCGACTGAGATAAACATACTCATTCTGGGTCTCGACTGGAATAAATTACACCAACATAACAACTTTATCTTTGGTCTCGACTGAGATAAAGATAGTTATTCTGGGTAGCGACAAGAATAACACTTACTAACATCAAACTTTATCTTGGGTACCGCCTCAGATACAGAACAAGAACTAGAACAAGAACAGTACTAAAAGACAAACTTTGTTTTGGGTCTCGATTGAAACAAATTATCTTTTTCCGTTGCATGACTCGAACAAGATATATAATAACTTCCTTTTAACACCATAAAGTTGATTCCATAATACAGATTGGTGGGTACCTTTTATATTGATCTTTATTGTTAGATTATCTTGATATAAAAATCCAGTGTCACTGCGTTTGTGTACACGCTAATCTCCGAAACCTCCCATCCGATTTCAATGAAATTTTGCGAATGTGTTTGGTTGGTTCCTTCCTTGAGAGATAGAATAGTTTTGGACACGATAGATGGCGCTGCTGTCGAGACGTAAAAAACTGCCTGAGAACACGTAGATGCAGAAGCTGAGTTCCTTCGTAGGGTTGCCATATAAATATTTCGTTTTTTAGAATATATTTGGACACTACCTGACAACGAGAAAACGTAGAGAGCTGAAATTTAGTATGTGGTGTTTTCATACCAATTGTAAATAAAGTTTAAAAATGACCTAAATCGGGTAACCCCTACTTGGTGTTGCCATACAAAATTTTGGTTTTTCACTATATATTTGGAAACTGTTTGAGAACGTGTCGACGTGGACAGCTGACTTTTGTATACGGCGTTTTCATGTAAATTGCAAATACAAGTTCAAAAATGGTTTAAATCGGATATCTCCTTCGTAGGGTTGTTTTTAACTATATTGTAGTAATTTAAATTCTCGTGGACTGATGAAACGATGATGGGAGGCAGCCATAAGGCAGATCTCCTACGGATAAGCTTAATAAGGCAGATCGCCTAAGAGAATCTCAGTGAGCAGATCTTTTCATAGGCGCAGCTATACTCACCTCACAGATGCCTAAGAAAAGGGGAGTGCAGCTAAGTCTAGCAGACACTCGAAATAAAAGGTCATTTCTTTGATAAGACTAACTAACGACTTTTCTTTATTGAACTATTCTAGCTTATTTATAATAAATTAAATAGGCTAACCTAAACTTAATTATGGTTAGTACATTACCTTTGGATAGATACTTACATGCATGCCCCTGATTTGGGGCACGTTAAACCAAATCGCTTATTTACACTTATGTGCTTAGCTTAGTAGAAAGATGTGACTCAACTAGCTTGACCCGTACTACGCTGGTTACAAAACATGTAAACAAAACGCGTGTAAACAATTGTAATCACTTCTTATGGTTGTGACATACATTTGGTTTAACTTAATTAGCTTAATTGCAATAATGTTATCGAACACATTTATTGTGATCGATTAATTGAGCAATGGATTTCGGGTCAATTGAATATTGCAATAATGCAGAATGTGCATTCTTGCATTTTCAATTGGTTTGTAATTTGTTGGTTGTTTTTTATATGTGCAAATTCACATCACAATATATTTCGGCACCGCATGAAAACGCGTCGACGTGGGGAATTAAAATTTGGTACTTGGTGTTTTCATAGCAATAGTATGTAAAATTGTAAAAATGGTCAGAATCGGGCAACCCCTTCTTTATTTTGCCATACAAAACTTTGGTTTTCACTATATATATATGGAAACTGTTCGAGAACGCATCGACGCAGAAAGCTCAAATTTTGTACACGTCGTTTTCATGAAAATTGCTAATACATGTTCAAAAATGGACCACATCGGTCGACCACTTTTGGTGTTGTCTTACAAAACTTTAGGTTTTACTGCCTCAAGCGTCGCCGTAAAGGTCTGAAATTTTGTACATGGGACTTTCTTACAAAAAATTTAAATTGAGTTCAAAAATGGGACCAATCGGGCAACTCCTTTGTAGGGTTGCCATACACAAAATTCGCTACGTGGTTCTTTCAACTCAGATTTTGTGTACGGCGTTTTCATAAAAATTGCAATTACAGTTCGAAAATGGGACCAATCGGGCAACTCTTTCGTAGGGTTGCCATATCAAAATTTCATGTTTAACTATATTTTTGACCACTGTATGAGAACGCGTCGACGTAGAGAGCTACACTCTCCCACACATATGAATATATACACGCACACTCGTACACGCACACACACATACAAACAGACACAGAGTGAAGCTCTAGAGTACTAGATCGCGCGATCGAGTCAGATAATAGCTTAGATGTTATTTATCTCCTAACTACCCCACCCCATCCCCACCCTACTAAGTATTTATATTATTGCCGGGCAACACCGACGGGCTTCCCCTAGTTTATCATATATTTGTTGCCATTCCTAAATCACGTATTTAGTCATAGTAAAATGAACAAAGTAATTATAAGAAAGTGAACAAAGTAATTATAAGAAAGTGAAAAAATAATATTCTATAATATTCTCTGGATTCCTTATAAAAGCTACCTATTAGAATGCATAAGTGAAAATTCCTTTATTGAAGATATATTCGGAAAAATCTATTATATAAGGTATCTTAGTACTTCGAAATCTCATAGTTATAGTTAGTCATAAGTTGACAGAGTGTATTAAATTGACGTTAATAAACCATTATCTTTGAATGTTTATCGGCGTTATTATTTATAGTCTTCGTCCTTTATATATATTTTTTTAGTGTTTTCCACACGAGAAGAACAGACAGACATTCTTATACGAGTTCCGTTTTTTTTTGCTTTTGTGGTATGGAACCCTAAAGAATATGAATTAACTTTTAATACGTGGAATAAAAATAATACTTGGCATATATATAAATGCTATCAAAATCTTTAGTTTTTTATCATCTAGGTATCAGACAGATTTTTTAAACGTTATTTTCCATATAATTTAAATTTCAAGTACAACATACTGTCGTCAAGTACCGTTTCAGTTACAGAAACAACTTAATTGTAAGAAGATCCTTTATTTTGCTTTTGTGCTTATAAATCATATTGCAACTAAGTAGTTCTGCTTATTCCCTAATTGAACATGTTTTCCTCTAAAATAATTTCAATTCTTGCATATTGCACAAGCGAGAGGGATTATTACATTAGCGAGCCACTTTTGTACCTTAAAAGCTCCATTTCTTGCTGTTTTAACACGGCGCGGAGATGTCGTAGCAAATTTCCCAACACTTACTGCCGCGTTTTGTTTAAGAAGATAACAAGAGACAAGCAAGCAAAAAACTGCAACCCATTTACACGGCGAATATTATTTATGCTCCTCCTGACTCCTGGGCGCAATTCATGTGAACCTTAACAAGCTTGAGAGGTTGTTGTTGTTGTTGTTGTACTGTGTAGTTACTTAGTTATATGTAAGTAAGTAACCAGAAAAAGCAAAACACGAGGAAGGAAAAACGAAAAACAAATTTAAAGCCAAGTAGTCGCACTGCTTTCAAGGAATGGAGGCAAAAACAACTCTTAGCGGCTCGATTTTGTTTGTCTCAAGGAAATACGAAGAAGTGAATCCGTGGAACAAATCGCCCTTGTACAGCAGCTCTCTTTGTTGGGGTCATATTTAGATTCTCCACTTCGCGGCCATGCTATGCTATGGGTAGTCTTTCTTCATAACTTAAAATATCCGAAAACTAATTATACGAGACGTGAAATTTTGTATTTAACAGTTTTTCGTTGTAATTTCGCGCCTTCCATTAGTTTTCCTTGCCTGCGCCACCATTACGATGATTGAATTTTGTACTGCTGCTACTGATACGCGTTGTACTTGTACCTACATATATACTTAACTATACTTTTATTGTTGGATGGAGTGCAATAATGAATGAATCTTTTCACCCGATAAGCTGCAATATATACATAGATAATTGTGTTGGGTGCTTTATTTAGGTAAAAGTTATTTTAAAAAGGTGAAAATTGAACATATAAATCAAGGATTATTTTAGAATTCGATAATGGGTTGACATAAAACGGTCTCTTGTCTGCACTGTGGTATTCAATGAAATCGCAATAACATTTCCATTTTCCTCTGACTTAACCTAATCCTAAAGGAACAATCATATGGAGCGGGTCGATTGCCCTGATTCAGGAACCTTGGGCCTAGAACGGAAAAATATGTGGCCTCCTTGGCGGAAAGGAAATCAAAAGATTTTTTTGAACAGAACAGCTATCAGGTGTGGAAGTGATACTATAACTCAAGGTATAGAGAACACAAGCTATTCCCATTAAAATTTTGACACATTCCAGCTGACGCAATTCTGTGACTAATGTATATACATTTTTATAGGAAAGACAGAGGAGAGAGAGTATTGTGTTCTCTGTACCGTGCTTTCTTATACATTTTCACGATAATTCGTTACTAATAACGGAACCTGGCTTGAAATGGGAATACTTTGTATTTTATATACCTTATTATAGCTTTTCCGTTGCATCAATTTTTTACTGCAGTGTTAGTGGAATGAAAAATATCTCAAATGGCAAAGCAGATTGTTTCGGCCCATTTTCTAAGGGAACATGTCCTCCTCCCAACATGTGAAGACTCTTAAACTTATCATCGCCTGCGATACTAACGCTCATCACATAGCTTGTAAAAGCAACTACATTAATGAAAGAGGTGAGGAAGTCCGAAATTACATATTCTCAAATTGCCTAAAATAGCAAACCGAGGAGTAGAACCCTCCTTCATTAATAGCCTACAAATAGTAAACCGAGGAGTAGAGCCCTCCTTCATTAATGTAATCAGAGAAGTCCTTGACCTGACAATCGCCAATAGGCAGGGTATTGAGCTAGTTATGAACTGATATATCTCAAATCAAGCCTTACTATCGGATCAAAGATATATATAAGATTTGATATTGAGGCTCTTAGACTAAGGGAGGAACACATAAGAATCCCAAAACTGACAGATTAGGGCCCCAATCCAATTTTAGATCTTCTAAAATGGAGAAAATCCACTCAAGAAGTGGATATTATAGCAGATCAACTTCAAGTAATGCTTATTCAAGCTTACCAAAGGAAATTTTTTTATTTATTTTTCCCGGAAAGGAATCGATTCTACACTTGTTAGAATCGGTCAAAGATGGAGAATAAAAGAATTTTTAAGAACTCTTATTTTTAACGATTCTAAATCAAATCACAAATACAAGAGGAAAAAACGACCGCCACGTCCGGGATTTGAAGCCGGGACCTTCTCCTTTCCGGGCGAGTGCTCTTAGCATTGAGCGAACGAGACAGATGTTTTTACCTCTTGTATTTATTAATTTGTGTCTAAACTATTAAGCCACGTAAAAATTGTAAATTCAATTTTTTATTTATTTTCCCCAGATGGGAAATTGAACCCACTCGTGTTAGAATCGGTCGAGTTGTCCCATCACCACCATGGAAAGGAAAAATACGTTCCTTTATGTAATAGCCAATTTGAAAAACTAGGGAGATGCCTGAGAAAGCTGTTGAACAGAGCTAAGGCCCCTCAGCAATGAGGGGCCTACAAAAAGCTCTAATGGAATATTATAAAGAGCTTAGGAGATAAAAAAAAAAGTTAGCTGGAGCAGTGATCCCACCGTACTCCAATGAGAGTAGATCTGCTACCTTTTTCTTGTCATGCATTATGCACTCCGAAATATCCGAATTCTACTCCTTTTTACCCGTATCCAAATATGCCGCCTATATCCAAATGAAATAAGATAAAAAGAAAAAAATCATGAGCATAAAACTAATTTCCCATTGAATCCATCCATTTTTGACAGGTTTCACTAAATGAACGCGAACGGAAATTTTTTTTATGAAATTTCTGATCTCACCCATGGAAATTTACATTTTATATTTAAATTGCCAGTTCATTCGCCCAAGTCCATTAACAGTTAGCTTAAAGGCGTATGTAAATTCCTAGGCTGAATTCACATTGGACGCTTTAATCATGCTTCAGTCTTGATTCAAACAAAGCGCCACATAAATTTCTACGCTATCCCTCTTTACATTCATACTCGTAAAACAAAATGATTTAATCAGTAACTCTGATAAATCTTGAAAGCATGATTAAAACTCCAATGTGAATGCAGTCTTATGCATCAAATAAACCATAGACAGAATGAGAGGGAGTTTAATGTGAAGTCGTATTATTGCTACTTGACCACAGCAGCTGAAACCCTAAAATCAGAACGGAGGCATTTATGATATCCTGATTTCGAGTATTCGACATTTTTCCTAGGAACAGAACCAGCAGAAGAAGGCTATTATTGTTATTATTATTAATACCGGGGGGGATGCAGACAGGGCTTCCGCCTCTCACCTTGTCACCACGACCTATAAGATATTTTGTGGCATTGCCCATAAATGCCCCAGGGTGCCCATTCGAACTTAAGGTCTTTAATAATGCTTATGATGTTCTTGAGCGCCATTTTTTCGACATCCTCTGGTAGTGGGAATGCCTTTCCTAGATGTCTCAACCTTATGTGACACAGAGCTTCATAGTTGCATAGGACATATAGACGCGACAGGTCTCATCATCGACCTTACCTATCGTTTGTAGATGATATCTAAGTGGGCAGTGCAGTTTTTCTGCTGAGTGTTGCGAATATTTTATAAACTTCTTCACTCGTTTCAGCCCCAGGATATTTTTCCACTGTTCCTTTTTAGTACTGTCCTCCCAAAGTCTGATCTGAGCTGAGAGGTGACTTTTTGGGTGTCCAAAAACAAGCTCAGGACCAGTAAACAGAGACTGAGCTTCTTCCTTTGCAAGGTGGTCCAAAATTTCATTCCTCTAATGCCTTCAAGTCCTGATATTCAGATCAGCGTAACCCTCTTTGTTTCGGGACAGTTGCTTCAATACAGTTAGATAGCCCCAAACCAGCTTAGACTGAAAGGTAAACGAGTTTAATGCCTTAAGTGCTGCTTGGCTGTCTGATATTATGTATATTTTGGCTTCACACATATTCTTCTGGATTATTTCGCGAGCGCACAGTTCGATGGAGTTTATTTGTGCCTGAAAATGGTTGTTGATGGCACCTTGTCCATATATGCCCACGCCTACTTTACTTTCTTTTTTGGAGCCATCCGTTGTACCATTTAAGAGATCTTTTCAAAGGGTAGGTCCCAACTGTGTCACTGTTGACGGTCCCCCAAGATCACCGATCACCTTAAATGGTGTTTCAAAGTTATGGCGTTTCGGCATAACGTCTGAAATTGGGTTGGTTATCGGGTCCTTTATGAAATCCAGGAGGAATTTCAGGTGGCCAACCAAATTATTTGTGCTCAGGAGGTTTGCCCTTTGCAGCCTAATGACATTAAGTATGGCCTCCTTCCTAATATGCAAATGTAAAGGCAGTAGGTCTAACTCAACCTCTAAGGCCGCAGTTCGGCAGGTACGCATAGCACCAATTACTCCTAGACATGCAAGCCGTTGTAGTTTTTGCAAACTAGCTTGAGCCGTCTTTTGTTATATTTTTGCCCACCAAATGAGTGAGGCGTATGTGACCATGGGTCTTATAATAGATGTGTATGACCACACAGTCATTTTTGGTTTAAGAACTCAAGTTTTGCCAAACAGCCTACGGCATGTGTAATTTGTCACTGTGGCCTTATCTAAGACTCTTTTTAAGTGGGAGTTCCACGTTAGTCTGCTATCTAAAGTAATACCTAGATATTTGACAACTATTGTTTTACCTTGATTGGCTCGAAGTCCCATTGTTTGGCAACAGTCGCGAACTATGTGTAGAATATTCTGCAATAAATCGGGGATTATCTGACCATGTTTGCCCCTAATTGTAATGACCAGGTCATCTGCATATCTCTGATTATCATAGACGGAGTTGGTCAGCTTCTTTCTGTAGGAGATCATCCACAAACAGGAACCATAGTAGAGGAAACAGAGCCCCACCTTGGGGACATACTCCCCTGGCAGCCACTACTGTAATAGAGTCCTCCCGCAGGTTAGCTGTGATTCGCTGGCTTTCAAGCATAGCTTTTATCCATTTTGTTAACGAAGGTTCGATTCCTTTTTTGATAGCTGCATTCTCAAAGGCTTCAAAAGGGGCATTGCCAAATGCTCCTTAGATGTCTAAGAATGCGCACAGGGCTGTCTCTGTATACTCTACCGTCTCTCTAGTCTAGCAGAAGACTATGTAGGGCTTGGTAGGCATGTTGGTTTGGGTGCAGTTTTGACCGCTTGAGTGCACCACTCCCAATATTGTTGTCTAACACTTTCTCCATTGTTTTGAGGAGAACTGAAGTTCTACTGATCGGACGGTAGGATTTGGGTCGTGCAGGTGAATGCCCTCCCCCTTTTGGTATAAATGGTACCTTAACTTTTCTCCACGTCTTCGGTATATACCCTAGAGTATAACTTGCTCAAAAGGCCCTGATGAGATTTGGCAGTAACTCTTCTAGCCCTTGTTGAAGTAGCGCTGGAATGATACCATCAGCTCCAGGCGATTTGAATAGTTTAAAAGAGGTGATGGCGCATTTAACTTTCCTTGGGGTTAAGATTCTGTCAGAGAGGCTTTTAACCCTATTGGAAGGCCTGCATTCATGTCTTAACCTTTCTGCGATTTCGTCGTCATCTTGCATAACTCTCGAATCAGGGAAATTGAATTTGTAATAACAAAATTACTGTTTGCTTAAGGGGCTAGAAATAGTAACATCAAAGAACATATATCTTAACAAGAAGCTTCATCTGGCCTCTAAAAATGCACAAGTTGTATGCTTATTTGAAGAAAGAGACTGAGACTGAGAAAATATTGCTCTGTTCTCATTATCTCCGCCATCCCATAGCTGTTCATGTACACACCGCGCTACCAGCCATGCACATAGTTTCATGTTTGACTTTGCTGCCTGACTGCTTGTCGGCTGTCGGCCATCAATTCCTCTCCCATCTGCTCATCTCACTATTTTCCCCTCTCTTCTACTGCAACAAAGTATTCTTGATGAAACCGGTTTCTTAGAGAAGTGATAAAAGAATTAAAGAGAGCACACAATAGCATGCATGGGAATGATGCGGAGTACAAGCACTGGCTCTGGTGCTGGAGCTTTGACGGCCAGTCATTCGCCACCGTTGTAAGCGAAAAAAGTAGAGAATTTTCGTACAATTTGTGAGAGCGGGTCGTAAAATCACCACAGATAATAATACGACCCGCCATATAAAACTTTTCAATACATGAGAAGCGTATTCTTTCTGTTTGATGTTCTTTGGTAACATCCAAAAACCCTGACAGCAGGATTGCTGGCATCAGTACCCGAATGACCACAAAGAACAGCAATAGCTATACTAAATACCTCAGCTTCTGTTGAATATTGATGTCGATAACAGATCGAATGTTGAGTTTAGCAATGTCCCAACCTCCTCTTAAGGTTCGGAAAATCTCCTTTTCTGCTTCGCAGTCATGCCAAAGCAAAATATAAAAAAATCCTTAGAGAACTATTCAAAATTCAACAAAATATGTTTGTAGAAAATCCAGAAAGCAGCTTGGCAACAATTTCTTAACAGAGTAAAAATAAGCAAAACTTGGAATATCGCAGGATTTACTTTACTAAAAAACTTGATATTTTTTTTGTAATTACTTCTGGCAATAAAGAAGGTACCTACTCGTCTTTTTTACAAATGGCAAACAGAGCAAAAGTGTACGTACTGTTCTCCAGTTCTAATTTTTACACCAAGCGATCTTTTTACCACCAAGCGAAATTTTTACCACCAAGCGAACTTTTTACCACCAAGCGATCTTTTTG